>BQKN01066176.1:652772-677113 GCA_022839385.1 Asparagus kiusianus
CTTGGACTGTGATTGGATATCTTTCAGCATTTTTTGACGCCTACAGTCACAAGTACACATTCTCTTGTCATGTTAACACCATACCTCTGACAATCTACTTATCAATTCTCGTCAATAGGATGATAAGTTCCCAAAGTTGCCCCGATCGCAATATTATTCTTGTCACGTTAATCCCACACCTCTGATAAAATCCACTTATTGACTCTCCCTAATAGAGCGATAGGTCCTCAAAATTGCCCCGATCGTAATATTTTTCTTATCACGTTAATATTAGACCTCTGACAAATTAACTTATCAATCCTCTTCAATAGGATGATAAGTCCACAAAGTTGCTCCGGTCGTAACAAATTCCTGTCATGTTAACACCAAACCTCTGATAATTAATTTATCGACTCTCCCCAATAGAGCGATAGGTACTCAAAATTACCCCGATCGTAATATTCTTCCTGTTACGTTAATATCACACCTCTGATAAATTCACTTATCAATCCTCTTCAATAGGATGATAAGTCCACAAAGTTGCTCCAATCGCAACACAAATCCTGTCACGTTAACACTAAACCTCTGACAATTTACTTATCAATTCTTTTTAATAGAATGATAAGTCCATAAAGTTGCTCCAATCGCAACACAAATCCTATAACGTTAATATCACACATTTGACAAAATCAACTTATCGACTCTCTTCAATAGAGCGATAGGTCCACAAATTCATATCATGTTAACATCACACCTCTGACAAAATTCACTTATCAATCATCTTCAGTAGGATGATAAGTCCACAAAGTTGCTCTGATTACTACAAATTCCTGTCAAGTTAACATCACACCTCTGATGACCAAATCAACTTATCGACTCTCTTCAATAGAGCGATAGGTCAATAAAATACTGTTAGGTTAACATCACACATCTAATAGTCAAACCCCCCTAATAAACTTGTTAATCTTTTTTTCAACAAGAATAGCAAGTTTTCATTATAAAATCCCCAGCGGATTAAAGATTTTCTGGAATTATCCTAGTGATAGTGAAGAAAATTTCTGAATTTCACTATAAGTGAAAATTCATACGAAGTTAATACTATACCTTTGGCACTTTTAATTTTTCAAGTGAAAATATAACACAGGAAGAAACAACGGCAAAGTCTACGTATTCAACAATCGTAGCACCAAACTCCATGTCTTTCACGCATGGGGGACTTTGTCTCGATCCCTAATTAGAGACAAGTCTGCATCTAATACATGCTGCCGGGTAGCCTATTCCCACAATAATGGCAAAGCCTACATATCGTGGCAGGTCGTTATTAATAACGCCAAAATCCGTGCCTTACACATACGGGAAACTTTATCCCGAATCCTAAGTGGGATAAGCCTACACCTAACACGCGTTGCCGGTTAGTCTTTTTCCGTGAAAATAACGAAGTCTATGTATTCAAAATCATAGCATCAAGTCTAAGAGGGTTCATTCTCTTAACACAACGTTACATGTAAAACAGATTCAAATAATTCACATGCTAGCCCGACTCAAACGGTAGTCGGTAAAAGCTTATCAAATCCGTTGATGGCTGAGGGTTTGCCAAAAATCCTACGCATGTTTGAAGGCCCATCAGCTTAATGGATGTGAGCCAAGACTTGAAACAGATGAGCTAAAAACAAGTCTCAAAGATTTAGTCAAAAATACATGAAAGCCACTTCCGAGTCTCAAGTCAAAACACCGAGGTTAGACCCGCGATGCAAAAACCACAACGCCAAGGTCACACCCGGGTTCCAAATTTAAAATGCAAGGGTCCTGCATGACAAATCCCTTCAACCAAGATGCCTTAGAAGTGAGTGTAGAGAACAACTCCTTTGTGACAAGGAATCAACATCTCCAATATCAGAGTTGAGATCCAAAATATTTTAAAAATTCGTCCCAGTCAACCGCGAACTTTCAAAAACTTTGGAGGGGGTTCTTTAGGCTGTCTAAAAATCACTATAGATAGCTGATCCCCATCAAACACCGATGATGGAAGTTACAATTTGACGGCTTCCAGAAGGCTATAATTTAAAGACTTTCATGTAAATCGATGAAGGTTACAATCTGACCATCTTCACAACAACTGATGAAAGCTCTAATCAACAGCCTTCACAATCAACATCGGGAGTTACAATCTGATGACTCTCACATATCAAAGAGCTAAAGCAAAGATTATAAAATGACGATCTTTGTAACTCTCTGACAGAAAGAGACTACAAATCGATGGTCTCTTCAAACCAAGACACGGAAGTCCTCCCCGTATACCAGCATCAAGACATAGTGTTTTAGCCGTTGACACAACTCAAGCTCGGCCACTAACGCAGCGCAAACGCAGCTCCAAATGCTGCAAATGCAGTTCAGATCCAGCTGCCAACGCAGCTCATGTTCGGCTGTAAATGCAGCCTCCGAAAGCTGCCAAATGTAGCTTCCATCCGCTGCCAAATACAGCTTCCATCTGCTGCCAAACGTAGCTTTCATTCGCTGCCAAACGCAGCTTCCAAGCTGATAAACACAGCTTTCAAAAAGATGCTAACGTAGCTTCCAAATGCTACAAACACAGCTTCCAGACGCTGCAAACGGGCTTCCAGACGCTGCGTTTGAACCCAGAATTCACGTCAGAACGCGGATTTTGTGTTTGACTCGTTCAAACACAAGATGAACGGTTTTAAAACCGTTTCCCACGATCTGAGGGGATCACAACTCCACTCAGGAGTGATTTAAGGGATGGTTACATCCCATTAGCCCCACTTAGGAGTGAATTAGGGGGGGCAGTTATACCCCTTAATCCCCTATAAATAACTAAAAAATTAGTTTAGAGGGGCTGGCTTTTTGATCCTTCTCTTTGGTAGCAAAGAAGAGATCTTGGGGGGAATTGCTGGAGCTTTGGAGATCAGCAACATGAGCTTTCTTCATCCTTGCCTTATAGACCGATTTCGGTTAAATCAACTCTTTCATAGAGTTTCAAACTCGTTCAGAGTTCTAAAACTTGCCACGCAAGTTCTCCACAACATCAAGTCGTGAGGAGAAGACTACGTTCCAGTGAATCAAGACGTTCGGATTGTCAACGGAGAGCAAACTCAACGCGAGCATTTGAGGGAGGCACTCCATCGCCACCGTGAAGAACCCAGAATTAAACAAAGGGGAGAATCCAGATCATTCTCTTCTCTTTTGTAATTGGAATCCAATTGTAATTGAAATCAAAGGAATACAAATCAATTTTTCTTTCATTTTTTTTACTACAAATTTTCCACCAAACAATCGGTGTGAGGCTTGAAGGAGTCATATAGCACCAAAAGCTTCAACATTAATTAGCAAAAAAAATATATTCACAAATCATCAATATTTCACTAAATATATTCAGATATATGATCAGTCTGGCCACAAATTGAACCAATTATGTTTTAAAATAGACCCAAAATAACATATTTTCAAACTCAAATCATATTATTGCAACAATCTAATTTGCATATGAGATTTCAAGAAATCAACATCACTACAGTTTAACAATCAAGCATCCTTTTCAATTTTAACAGCGTTACACTCTGTAAAGTTTAAAGTGCTTCAATTTTAACCATGTTGTTCCCTTTTCAAAACTGCAGTTGTTTGTTCATTTTTCCTATCAGTTTCCTAACAAGAATTTCAAACGAAGTTAAGTAACAATTAAAATCTTCTAAACTTGATAACAAAATACTAAAAGGTTTGGCAAAGTCTAAAAAAAGTTTACCCAACGTTGCAAGTTCCCTCAACACCTGTTTTTTTATCCATTATTACATCCTGTTAACACATATTATTCATAATAATAATAAAAGTTAAAGGTGGGATTTGTTAGTGAGTATGAGAAATTCTAATTTACACCACAACAAAAAGAAAGGTTGTTTATATTTTCTATCGGGCACAAAAACCTGCAAAGTAGAACCCTTTTCCTATCATATATTATTTGAATTTGTCTCACTCAAGTTATGTCTTTCAGGTTGTTAGAATTCTTTAATAAGCCTCTCCAACTTCTCGTACATCTATATTCCATTTTTCTGTTTGGCATGTAATTCTTCCAAGTTCCAACAACTACAAAGCATAATTAGTTATTTTGAATCCTAAACAACAACAACTTTAATGACTTATTACAGTTTATAAAGACCATCATATCTCCAACAAGTGCATGGACACATAAACTAAGTATATCCACTAGTACAAAATCCCCTAATAGCAACAATTAATTTAATTAACCAATGCTAATAGGGCTATTGAAACGGTTATGTTAATAGGGTTTTTTTTTGTTTTATATTTCAAACCGTTCCTTTAAAAAAATCTTAATTTAACTAAATAAAAAAATCACTGGAAAAGCGAGCGAAAGGAAATTTTTTGGGGGGTTATTTAAAATTTGCTTTATTTAGAAAAGTGAAAAGGCAAGAAAAAATCGCTATGTGATGGCAAGGATAACTTCTCCATTACTTGAGAAGATACGTACAGAGGCAAACTGATCTTGAAGGGGCGATCAGTGCGGGGGATGATGGGCTCCCGCGCCAGCATCACGAAGAGAGTTACGTTTTCGGAATCGTCGTGGATCCCGTCAGCCAATATTTGGAGGTTGTACAGCTCCGTGGTCCTGGACGAGGCGGTCTGATGTGTCGTCTCTCCCTCTGATCTTCTCCACGTAGATCTGATGTGTCGTCTCTCCACCACCCTCCCTCTCTATGCTCCTCGATGATCCATACAAGTATTCATGTTTCCTTTTTCTCCCCCTTCATTTTTATGAAGAGATCCATCTTTTTCTTCTTCATATTTTGTGAGAAATTTCTAATCTTTGGGTGTGTTTCTTTGGATAAGAAGCCCTAATCAAGCTCTGTATTCACTTTTCATGATTCTGAAGAAAAAAAACCCTAATTTTTTATACTTATTGGAAAAACCCTACCTATCGGTTTTGTTTGGAGGAATCGCGATCTGACATAGATAAGTTTTCATATGAATCTAAAATTCCTTAATTCTGCATCATACACTTACATGTCTAATTTCATGGTAAATTGCCTTAACTCGAGCAAAGATGAACTGGAAACTTGAAATTGTCTCTAGGTATAATTTGATGGTATACCAAGTACAACAATTTGCATGCTTAAAAATGACAAATAATATGAGAATTATTCTCTATCAAATTTGTTCTCTTGAACATTTCAAATTGGTAAGCTACTATCTGAGAATTGGCAGAATATCTTTCATGATCTTAACATCATTTATATGACATACTAGTGGGCCTAATCTTTGGATATTGTGCATGCATGCGTGCGTGCGTGTGTGTAAGCATGGAGGGTAAACATATGGGCTGGAGAGCATATATAAGTACATAATTGTATGCTCTTTGGATGTCAAGGCTTCAGACAAGTATATATATGTGTGTGTACTCATTTTAAGACCCTAAACTTTGATGTTTATAAAACTGTGAGCAGGAGTTGTCATGAGCTGTTGAAGAATCTCATGAAAATGCCGACCAAGGAAGCATGCAGTTTCTCTCTTTTAGTAAAAAAAATTTATGGTATTAGTTTAAATTGAATTGCAAAAAAGACATCTCTTACTAACACAATGATGTAGAACACACGACAAATACATTTATGTCAAAGTGGGACAGTCGCAAGCTCAAATGCGGGCCCGGTCGAAGAAAATAACTTGTTTCAAAGAAACAGCCGTAACTTTCAAACCGTACTTCGGAATTTGACGAATTATATATGAAAATAGTGTTGCGCGTAGTGCAAATTTCGGCAGCACTTCGGCAACATCTCGGCATAACAAGAGAGTCAGGTCGCAATAGGAAATCCTGTTTCACAAAGGAAACAAGAACCTTAAGCAAAATATCTCAACCAAGTGAGATATCAGCTCTTCCTCTCATCATTTCTAGGACTGACCTGTCGAGGGAACCTAAAAGCTATTACAAATCATACAAATAGCGCTACAACCAATTTTACGTGGTTCGGCAAATTACCTACGTCCACGGGGCAAGGAGGGGGGAGATCTACTATTAGAGGGAGAGATTACAACTAGGATTTACAATCACTCACAACCTAAACCCTCAAACAAACTCTCAGATCCCTCATAATATCTCTCTACAAAGGGATGCACAAAACCCTAAAAGGGACTGCTCAAAATCTCCTCAATGCAGCCGCTGCCCGTGCTTTTCTCCAGCAGCCGCAAAAACCAAAACCTCCTTCGCGCTGCCAATGAAGAAAAAAAGCGGACTATGTTCCACAGCCAAATCTCCTTACACGAAAACCTAAGGAGAAATCACATTGATATTTATATAAAGGTGAAGTTGGTTGGGCCTTTTTTTTGTACGCCGCTTTCATGTTCTCTTCACTGCTTTCACATGGGTGTTTCTCCCGCTCTGTGGCCCTCACAATCACAATTCTCCACCTCGATGAAGTTTTCTCAAAACTGATCCGACACCAAAGTAACCAAATATCCCACTTGTTGTGTCCAGTACGCCGTGAAGATAATTCACGACAATAGACTCAATCCACAACAAGTCGGGAACTCAAACGAGAGCCCAAATAATCTCACCCCCATCAACTAATCCAAAACCGGCTGCATCAAAAAGACTGCCTACGTATCCTCTTGCCTAAGGAATCAAGCCTCACATAGTTCATCCAAATGGCCGCGAATGGCCTCAACAATCATGAATGTGTAACAAGTTTCGACAATGATCAAACTTGTTGCTCGGAACCATATTTGTGAGCATATCTTTCGGATTATCCTTTATGTGGACCTTCACAATCTCCACATTGTCATCTTCAAAAACATCTCGAATGAAATGATAACGAACGTCAATGTGTTTCGTCCGTGCATGAAAAACCTGATTCTTCGTCAAATAGATAGCACTCATGCTATCACAATGAATAGTGACAGACCTCTGCGATATACCAAGTTCCTCCAAAAGTCCTCGAAGCCAAATAGCCTCCTTCACAGCCTCCGTAACTGCCATATACTCTGGCTCCATCGTAAACAAAGCCACCGTCGACTGTAAGGTACATCTCTAACACACCGGCGCACGGGTCAACGGGAACACATACCCCGTTGTAGACCGGCACTTATCCAAATTCCCGGCATAATCCGAATCAACATAATCAATGCATAGCTTTCCACCTGTAGTGTCCCGCTCATAAACTAAACCAACATTGAGCGTACCTCGAATGTACCTCAAAATCCATCTCACGACGTCCTAATGACCCACTCCTGGATCATGCATGTATCTCGAAACCATGCTCACCGCCTGTGACAAATCCGGCCTCATACATACCATCGCATACATCAAGCTCCAAACTGTGCTCGTATATGGAGTTTTCGATATCAACTCTCGATTTTCAACTAACTTTGGTAAAAGACCAGTTGAAAGCTTTAAATGGGCTCCCAAAGGTACACAAACTGGCTTCGTATCCATGCTAATATGAAATCGTTGTAGAACCTTCTTCAAATAAGCCACTTGTGTCAAATAAATTCTGCCATTCTTCTTGTCTCTGCCGATCTCCATCCCTAGAATGTGCTTTGCCTCGCCCAAGTCCTTCATTTCAAACTCATTTGAAAGCTGAACTTTCAACTCATCTATAGCCGACCTGGAAATAGAGGCAACCAACATGTCATCGACATAGAGCAACAAATAAATGTACGCACCTCCTTTCAACTTGCGAAAATATACGCAAGGATCAAACTGGCTTCAAGTGTATGAATGACCAATCATAAAACCATCGAATCGCCTATACCACTGTCGAGGAGACTGCTTCAAACCGTATAGCGATTTCTTTAACCTGCAAACTAATTTTTCTTTCCCTGCAGCTCGGAATCACAATGACTGAGTTATATATATTTCTTCATCAAGATCATCATGAAGAAATGTTGTCTTCACATCCAACTAATCTAACTCCAAACCATATTGTGCCACCAAAGCTAGCAAAATCTGAATCGAAGAATGCTTCACCACCGGAGAGAAAACCTCATTATACTCAATACCTTCCTCCTGTGCATAGTCCTTCATAACCAACCTAGCTTTGAACCTCAATGGAGTGCCCTCAATGCCCTCCTTCTTCGTGTATACCCACTTACAACTAATTGCCTTCCGCCCCTTTGGAAGCTCAACAAGCTTCCATGTATCGTTCTTATGAAGAGATTTCATCTCCTCCTGCATAGCCACCTGCCACGAATCAGCCTCCGAACTCTGCTCGGCCTCTCTGAATGTAGTAGGCACCATATCATCGATACTCTCCACCAGAAGTGCATACGCAACTGTGTCGGCATACCGTGCTGGCATCTGTATGTTTCTCTTCTGTCTCTGAACTGCAATTGAATCCTGAACCTGAGCCGTCGGTCCCTGATCCTTCATATCAGTACTCGTATCCCCTGTATCATCATCGTGGTCACCTGACGTCACCTCATTCGGCACTCTAATGGATATTGTACCATCTAGACAATGTGGAGCTACATCGATCTCTACCACCTACGATATCTCCTTCGTTGGGTCTCCCTCCACCTGATGAGAGCTGGGAAGCTTTAAGATAGAAGCCTCATCAAACATGATGTCCCTACTCAGCATAATTTTCTTATCAACTGGATCTTAAAGCTTGTATCCCTTGACACCATGCTTGAATCCTATAAATATGGCCTTCCTAGCTCGAGGTTCTAATTTATCTGTTCTCATATGATAAAATGTAGGATATCCAAATACCTTGAGATGGTCATAATCGTGTGCTGGCTTTCCCGACCACATCTCCATAGGGTTCTTCCCCTCAATCACAGATGAAGGCAGCCTATTAATAAGGTGGCTCGCATATGTAAGTGCCACAGCCCAAAAGATCTTCTCCAAATCACTTTACAATAATAAGCATCAAATCTTCTCCAGTAAAGACCGATTCAACCTCTTTGTCACCCCCATTTTGTTACGGTGTATGACTAACTGTGAAGTGTCTTTCTATATCCTCGTCTCGACATAAGTGCTGAAAGGGGTCAGAAGTATACTCACCATCGTTATCGGATCACAACGTCTTGATCTTTCTCCCAGTCTACAGTTCCAATCTCTTTTTCTACTCCACAAATATATCTAGGACTTCACTCTTCTTCGTCATGGTGTACACCCAACAACGCCTAGAATAGTCATCAACGAACGTGATGAACCAATGTCGACCACCAAGTGATACAGTCTTGGTGGGACCCCAAACGTCTGTGTGCACGTAGTCCAGGATACCCATCGTTTGATGAATGGCAATCCTGAACTTCACCTTCGTCTTCTTGCCAAGACCACAGTGCTCACAGAACTCAATCTTTCCACTCTTGGCTCCATTCAATAGCCCCTGCTTGCACAATGCCTGCGGTGACTTTTTACCTGTGTACCCCAACCTATAGTGCCAAAGTCTGCTCATGTCCGCTTCTGAAATAGCCGAAGCAATCTGTCCAATCTTAGTGCTTCCCTTCAGATAATACAAATTCCGATTACGGACTCCCTTCATCATCACCAATGATCCCTTAGTAACCTTCGCTACAGCGTTTTCGAAAGTCACCTTAAATCCCTTCGCCTCCAAAGCTCCAACTGAGATAAGATTTTTTTAGTTGAGGAACAAATCTCACCTCCTTCAATTCACGGACTACTCCATCGTGCATCCGAATCTGCACGGTACCTATCCCAAAAATACCACATGATTGATCATTTTCCATGACAACAACACCCTCATCGAGTCTCTCGAACGATGCAAACCAATCTCGCCTAGGGGTCACATGATAGGTATCGCCGGAATCAAGCATCCAATCTGATGCATCCAAGCGGTTCACCTCTGGAGTATTCAGTAGAGAAAAGCTCGAATTATCAGAATCATCGCCTTTCATAATATTCACCTCATTGGCCTTCAGGCCCTTTTTCTTGCCATTCTCCTTCTCCTTGAGCTTCGGGCAGTCTCTCTTCTAATGACCCCGCTCCTTGCAGAATGTACATTGGTTCTTTGCTAATTGGTGGCGGCTTCTTGACTTTGATCTCCCTCTATTATCGTCTTTCGGATATGGAGCCCAATAAGATAATAGCCTTGTACTCATCTGAAATCTTCTCGTTAATATTCGTCAAGTCCGACAACAACTTAGTGTAGTTATTCACATGAGCCGCTAGCGAGGTGCCTCTGGACATCTGAAATATGAAAATTCTTCGTAGCAAGTGCAACCTGTTCTCAACACTTTTTGTGAGATACTTGTTGTTGAGAATTTCCCACATATTCATTGCAGACGTCACCCCAATCACATCGTATTTTAGTTCCTATTCCAAATAGGACCTGATCACCCCACACGCGTTCCTATTCATCTTCTCTTATATCGCCTCATCATATTTAGGTGGCCTCCCTTGGACTATGATGGTCTCTTCCAAATTCTGAGCATTGAGCGCATCCTGTACGTCGCTCATCCATAAACCAAAATTAATTTTGCCGTCATACTTCATCACACTAATCTTATTGTTCTGAAAACCAACTTGTATTGTACTCACCAACGACTTGCTGTTTTCACCTTCTTCTCCCATTTCAAACTAACTCCAAATTGTAGAGAAAGAGCAAATTTGATAGAAATTAGGAACCAGCCAACTGAATCCTAGATCGGATTCCAAATAGATCTCCTATCCACACGAGAAAAGCAAAATCTCTAACGGCAACTCCTAATGCTATCTCCACCGAAGCCTAGAACTCCAAGAACCAAGCTTCATACAAGAATCTTCCTCCACCAAACTCCAAAACCCTAGATCTGAAATCTGGACTCTGATACTACTTGTTGCGCGCAGCGAAAATTTTGGCAGCACTTCGGCAACACCTCGGCACAACAAGAGAGTCAGGTCGCAATAGAAAATCCTGTTTCACAAAGGAAACCGGAACCTTAAGCAAAATATCTCAACCAAGTGAGATATCAGCTCTTCTTCTCATCAGTTCTAGGACTGACCTGTCGAGAGAACCTAAAAGCTATTATAAATCATACAAATAGCTATACAACCAATTTTACGTGGTTCGGCAAATTACCTACGTCCACGAGGCAAGGAGGGGGGAGATCTACTATTAGAGGGAGAGATTATAACTAGGGTTTATAATCACTCACAATCTAAACCCTCAAACAAACTCTCAGATCCCTCACAATATCTCTCTACAAAGGGATGCACAAAACCCTAAAAGGGACTGTTCAAAATCTCCTCAACACAGTCGCTGCCCGCACTTTTCTCCTGCAGCCACAAAAACCAAAACCTCCTTCGCGCTGCCAATGAAGAAAAACAAAGCCGACTGTTCCGCAGCCAAATCTCCTTGCACGGAAACCTAAGGAGAAATCACATTGATATTTATATAAAGCTGAAGTCGGGTGGGCCTTTTTTTTGTACGCCGTTTTCACGTTCTCTTCACTGCTTTCACGTGGGTGTTGCTCCCGCTCTGTGGCCCCCACAATCACAAATAGACTATCTCGACGAGATGGAGCCATCCAAACCTACCCCTAAGGGTTCGGTTTGCTTCCTCCGTTTCGCCAAATTCCTTACGGTTTGAGAGATATCTGTATTTTTGTTCGTTTTTTTACTATTTTTTGTAATGCTTTAGGAGTCTGTTTTGATTAGGAAACAAAGCCGATTTTCAGATTTGACCGGTGGACTTTCCTAGTTGTAAGGAGTCTTTTTAGTAGTTTTAATGTTTTAGGAATTCTTTTACTATTTTTGGTAAGTTAGAGTCATTGTAGGAGTTTGAGTCCTTGTAAAAGTCTTGTTTTTTTTTCTATTTAAGTAGGGTCTTGTAAGTCCTAGATGCATAACTTTTGATTAATAAAATTTTATTTTTCTTCAATATTTACTTCATGGATTCGAAGCTCTTCGTGGAATTGAAGATTGTTCTTAGTGGATTCCGATGCTACAACTTCCGCGCTGCGTCACACAATGATGGAACTTGTGTTCTACTTTTAACTTTTTACCGAGAATCTTCTATCACATACCTTTGTGCTTATTCTGCACTTATGGGTACTCTTAGAGTGGTGATTTTTGGCATAACAGTAACATAGATACGATTAATATTTATTTTTAAATTTTATTATTATGTAAATTATGTAACTTTTTACAAATCAAACAATAGTTTATTCAAAGCTTGTTCATGTAATTAACTCGGAACCTTTGAGTCGTGATTCATCTTCGTTCCTCTTCGTCGTAGTAGGTAATAAGTCGGCGTTGTCATGTGTTCTCATTTTATAAATCAGCTCGTGTTGATGCAGGTCCTCGGAAGTTGTCTTCTGACCAAAGTAATGACAGCATGTGCTCACTGGCTTTAGACGCCACCATCGTCCTCCCTTTTTGATCTCAACATAAAAATAATAGCTCGTGGCCTTGTGCTCCTTTTAAAATACCACGGGATGTGCGAGCTTATTTTTTTAGTTTATTATTTATTTATTTATCAAAAAGATCTACGTGCTTTATTTTGATTTTTCCTCAGTGCATAGGCAGTGCATAGGATTTCTGTATTTTCTGATTTATTTTTAAAGGGGTTCTATTTTGGCTAATTAGTATTTCCATACGTTATAACTTAGCATTTCCTAAGGTTCACCGATCACGTAAACCATCACTTTTCCCCCTCATATCCACTATCACTTGCTCTTGGTAGTACTTCTATACATTAAACTGTCTAAAAGTTGCACTTCAATGCCTTTTATAATGAAAGTATGATAATTTTTCTTTAAATTTTTCCATGTGATTCTCACAATGAGTCAGATTTCTTTGGTCAGCACTAGTTTGTCTTCTATATATATATTTTTTGTAAGTGTTATGTCTGTACCTAAACCATAAATCTAATCTTATTTTAAATTTACATATAAGAGTTTTTATTTCATATGAGCTGCTTTTCTAAATTAAATTTACGATGAACTTCTTTGCTTTGGTGCAAGTGCTAGTGCGCGTTCTATTTTTCATACTCCTTTGATGACAGGCCACGAACTGGGCTATGTACAAATCGTGGCCCAAGTCTGAGGAACAGACCTCCAAGCTTGGTGGCATTTGGAGCTGAAGCAGGCCATTCACTGGGCTCAGTCCAATGCATACCCTTCTTTTATTAATTTTAAAAATTATTTATAATATGTTCACAGTTATTAAAAGTTATACAGGCAGTAACGGAGTACTTATATTAAAGAATAATTATTACAAAGCCCCTTCAAGATGGATTGTTTATTATGAAACCTTATAACTTATTTTCTCATTACAAAACATCTCGGCATTAAAAAACTTGTTAAAACCCAGTTAACTTCCATCCTTTTCTCTCACATACCCCTAAATGGTGCTACTCTTCTTCCTCAAAAGTACTGCAAAACCTCATCTCCACTCTCTTCACATCAAACCAAAGCAATTGTAAGTCTTGATGAATGAAATATAAGTCAAAAGATCAAGTAACATCTTTTAAACCCTTGGATTTAGTCTATATTTGGTGTAATTTCAGCTTTTAAGTCAGAAAGAAAGGAAAATATAATAAGAGGAAGAAGAAGATGTTTTGTAATAAAATTTTAAATTGCAGGGAGTTTAGTAATGAAAAGATAACGTGTTGGTGTTTTCTAATAAGTGATCAAACTTGATGGGGTTCCATAATAATTACCCTATATTATATAATTTATTAAATTCTTTTGAGATGGCAGGCAGTGTTTAACAAATTTATTAGACTTTAAGATGAATATGATAACAACATTCTAATTACCTAGCTAGGAACTCAACAAGAGGTTAAATAATGGTTTGGTGATTTCGCGTACATAAGGCTCCGGTACTGGATGATTTTTCAAAGCTTTCTATCGAAATTTACGGAAGATCACTAAACATATATAATTCGATGAAGATGGTCGAAAGTTTTTTGGGAAAGAAAATCAAGTTTGAAGAGTGTTAACTATGCTTAGGTGGTTCTTATTCTCGGGAAGGAGGACTATAAAATGGTGGAAGATTTTAGACTAGCTTATTGAATGCGCCCATTAAAATCATCTTTAAGGTGTTAGCCAACCATCTAAGATTACAGAATAACTTTATTAAAAGGATAGTAATATATTTAGATGGAGTTGCCACAGCTTACGAAGTTATACAGTAATTTGTTGGGATTGTGTTTTTGATTCTTTGTATAACTTCATGGAAATTAGATAGGGTTAAAGATCTATCATGACTAGGAGATTGAATCTCATCATGACTAGGAGTTTGAATCCTATTCTAATTAGGAAGTTAGGCTAGAGATATGGTTTTGGTTTCCCTATATATATTTTTCTATTGTTGGAGGAAAAACCAATGAGAGTAGAGAGAACGAGAGAGACAATATTCTTGTAATCAGGGTTTTAGAGAATGTAACCGGGTTCAAGGGTATTGTGAGAGAGAGGATTTGACAGTCTTTGTCTGTGCAAAAGATTATAGGGAGTGGGTTTTGGAGAGAATATGAGAGTTGATTATGTATGTGAAGTTCAGCGATTGAGAGACGAGAGTTGAGTGGTTCCTCTTATAGTTCTCCCTGATACATAGTGGGTTTCTCGTATTGTTGCCTCGTGCACGTAGGTCGAAGTTGGTCGACTGAACCACGTAAATATCGGTGTTCTTTCTTGTTGATTGTGGTTGTTTAGTATCAGAGCCATGATGATGGATCCGAGAGCGAGTTCGTAAGATTGACGTCGTACAAAAGTGAAGATCGACGGCGTAGAAAACTGTGGCAACGGGAACACTGTTTGCGTGAGGGTTTGGTAAAATAATTATTAAATCAATCCGACGGTGCAGATTAATTTTTCTTCTGATCGAGGATTTGAAGGCGGATTTCGACGATCCAAGAATTAATTCCTAGGTTCTGGAGTGCTCTGAATGTGATAGGAGGGTCTGATTTTTCATATTACGCTCAGACTACTCAGAAAGTGTAGAAAAGTTATGATTGGCGAGACAAATCTGATGGCAGATAGGGCAAACAAGTATGCGACAGATGAGACTAGTGTAGAGAATCAGATATGATTCTAGCAGTAGAGTTATCAGTATATAATTATTCAGAGTTATCGCAGAGCATGAGTTGGTTGGTGTGTGGACTTAAGGAGGACAGTGCCAGATTAGGTGGTGTTTGCAAGCAGAAACGGCTGAGTGATACACATGCTGATGAAGATGGTAGCATTGGACTTGAAGACGATGAGCGCTAATATCCTTTCCAAGCCAAGTGATGAAGGAGATAGAGGCATCCTGCTCGTAGTGGAGTAGGAGAGCTACATAGATATAGTTGGGAGGAGAAGCATGGTTGATTTGCTTCTAATGTTAGAGGTAGAGAAAATCTCTTGATGTACAAAAGAGAGTTGGAGGTGCCACAGCGAGGCAGATGAAAGTGAGGATCACAGGGGTGTCGGCAAATAAAATTTCCTTTATACCAAAAATCAAGAGTTCGTCTGTATAACTCCGCCTGAGCGTCTAAGCTCGCAAGAACAAAGCTCATATGGCTTATTATCCTGCATCAAATAGGCTAAGTCAAGCTCGCTTGAATGCTTGACTTTACAGGCGAAGCGAAGTTCGCCTAAGCATTAGACTTCGCCTAGAAAGAACTAAGCTCGCCTGAATGCTTAGTTCGCAAGCTCGCAAGTTAGTTAAGCTCGCCTGAATGCTTGGCTCGTAAGTACCTCGCCTGAATGCTTCGCTCACCCGCATGAGTCAAGTTCGCCCACAGGAGGTTCGCCCGCACTATCCAAGCTCGATAACAGGGTTTAAGCTCGTATGAACACTTAAAGGGTCCGCCTGTCAATCTCACCTGTTTGTCTAGCTCCCCTGCAACTTTGCATGTTCGCCTAGCTCACCTGCAAGCTTGCTTGTTTGCCTCATTCGCCTACAAGCTCGCTAGGCTCGCCAACTTCACCTACAAGCTCGTCTACGAGCTCACCTAGCTTGCTTGAGCGGTTAAAAACCACTTACTTGAATTGTGGAGGTGGTTACGCCTACTTCCGATGATCTAAGGAGTTGGTTACAACCATCTTTCTCTATAAATAGCCATATTTGGCTACAGAGAAGGGAGATTTGGACTTTTGGGGATTTTTTGGCTCTTGAAATTTTTGAGAACCGAATTCTTGGCATTTTCTTTACATTCAGCCTTGATATTCAAGCTCGGGTGATCGAATCTTCTACCAAACTTCTACTACACACTGAAGTTTGATTCACAATCTCATTCAAATAGTCAAAGGGAAGCAAACTCGACATGAGCATCGAGGGAGGTAGCCTATCGCTACTAAGAACCTACGTTAAACAAGGAGAGATTAGATTCATTCTCTTTACTTCTGTGTGAAATCAATTTTGATTTGTAATAAACAATTCAATTAATACAAATCTTTGAGATCCATGTTACAACAAACAAAATATGACGACCATAGTGGGAGAAACTATTCATTCTGACGAGATCACCGCAATGACCACTGTTGAGTCCCTCGTTATTGAGTTCGATCAAGACAAGTATGAAGAATACTTGTCTTCTACATTCTATGGTGGCAAGACGTCACGTAAATACTGCAAGGTTATACGCGTGACTTAGTCCCAATCACCTAAGGCTAATAAGCCTGAAAGCTCTACTCGAGCAATCAATGGGGGTTCTAATTCCCCCAAGCCAACTGAGGCCGATCAAAAGGCCAAGAATGCAAGCCAAGGGGTTGCTAGATGGGTTTTCAAGCAACCCACGCAAGCTCCTGTTCCCGAGGAGACAACAATTTTTCTCGTCGTGGATCACTCCTTCGCCGTCGACATGAACGCTCCTCTCTCAAAGAGGGCCAAGCAACAACGACGACAAGCTCTCGCTCGCCACGAGGCACGTGCCCTCATCTCCTATTCAGGCCTGAATTACTATTTAGGCTTGAAAAGAGCTAACAATGAATGCAAAGTTATCAGTTCTGGCGAACTACACTAAGTTCCCAGAATTGGCGAACTCAATGGTTCAGGCGAACTTCGCTTTACTAGTGAAGTTCTCAAACCTGGCGAACTACTCAAATCTGGCAAACCCAATAATTCAGGTGGGCTTCACTTTCAAGTTCTAAAATCTAGCGAACTCAGCAGTTCAGGCGAACTTTGTGATACGGGCGAAGTCCATCATTCAGGCAAACTCTGCATTATTGGCGAAGTTCCCAAATCTGGCGAACTTTACAACCCAGACAAACTTCACAATTCAGGTGGACTTCCTCAATCTGGTAAACTTCGCTAGAAAGGTAAAGCGCAAGTTAGCCAAATAGGTGAACCTTGCCTGAAAGAGCAAAGCCCTGAACTTCACCAGCAGGCGCAAGTTCGCCAAGCAAGCGGACCTCGCCGAACAAGGCAACCTCGCCTGTCAAGGCAAGTTCGCCAGATTTCAACACTTGGTGATTTTTCCAAGTGTTCCTCCAAATGTTCATTTGAACCCTCTTCTCCCAAGCACTCAGCTGGTCCTTCTGACGTTGGGGGCTATCACTATCAGCATACATGGGATCTCTCTCTGTTTGCTATCACTATTCATGAGGCCACACTAGCAAATGCTCGCTGTTTGCTAGTGTGGCGAAACACCAAAACCATTGATATTCGAGAGGCTCTCTCAACCACTACCAAAGATAAGACCTCTCCGCTGAAGACACAATCGTCAGAGGAGATGAGCTTCTGACGACTTGGAGCTCCCAGCTACGACCGTCAATGTGACAGGGAAATCCAAGACAAAGGTTTCAAATTCTTCAGACCTTGAATTCTCACCGAGATTGAAAATCCTCCCCATCGAGCGTGAAGGTGTCTATCAGCACACTCGCACTCAAACGAAGGTTGTCATACTGAGGAAATGGTATGGCTAGCCTAATTCAAACGGTAGTTAGTAAAGGCAAAATCAAATCCGTTAATAGCTGGGGGTTTGCTAAAAATTCTAATTGTTAGTCAACAGAGCAAATAAAGCAAAAATGCACAAGATATTGAAAGCGAGAATTGGGTAAAAGCTAAGTTTATTCATAATGATAAGTTTTTATTGCAAAATTTATCACAAAATAAAATAAAAAACCCCTTAGCCGGGCTTCGATATCTTGTATGGCGTTAGCATGCTCCTTCTTGACCTCACTATTGATTTGTCGGCAGATATCCTCATCAGTAAGCGAGAAGGTGTCAGCAAGCTTGGCCCTACTGTTTTTAAAGTTCTATCTTTCTCCTCGAGCTCAATAATGCCTGTTGCTGCTGATTCTCGAGCTCCACCAATTCCACTAGCACGTGCTCACGGGCCAGCTCCTTAGCAGCCAGGAGTGCCTGTGCCTCCGCTATGACTTGTTTAGCTTTATTTATGCTATGCACTAAGTCAGCTAAGACACAGTTGGCTTTCCGGTACTCTTCTTCAATCTTATCGCCCTGTGCCGTGGCCCACTCCACCTCTCCTTTCAGTCGAGTTTCCTCTGTCATAACCTCTTCCAAAAGTCATTCTCACTCTTTTAAAGCGGTTTGAACCTTTTCGGAGGCTAAGCTGAGAATGTTGGACCTAGAGGATCAGAGGGTGAGCAACTCTTGAATGTCTTTCTCCACCAGCCACAAGCGCGTTTGGTATGGAGAAGCTACATCATCACCAACCAGCTTGATTAAGTTGTCTAAATACATCTGCAAGACTTTGCATTCATCAAAGGGGCAACTTTTGTCCAACACCATTCTAACGCTGTCATGAAGAAAGGACCACAAGCTCTAAACGGTTTGATCCACGGCCCTCTTCCTCATATGTGTCGCCGGAGAAAGCAGAGCTCCATCTGTGGCTGGCATGATTATAGGAGCCTGGAGTGGAGCGCTAGTGGCTATGAGGGCGAGAGTCAGAGTAGGCACCGCCAAAAGTGAGGGCCAAAAGTGAGGGCCCTACCACTATCATCAGAGTCCCGGTACAATAAGAATCTTGAGTGTCGGCGATTGGTTCGAGAATCGTCAAAATAGGGACTGAAGATTCAATGGCGACTATGGCCATTGACGAAATCGGTGCCCTCTCAGCCGTAATAGCCATCTCTTTAGCCTCAATTGGTGGGATCACCTGCTGAGTGACATATGGTCGAGGCGAAGTGGAGGCACCTGAATGTATGGACTCCAAGAGGTTAACCCACTTTCCAAGAGCCTCAGGGGTCACATAAGCTACAATAAAGAATAACAAAAAAATGGTTAGCACATTTAATTGAGATACTCTCCTAGAATTATAAGTCTGCAATTCACAATACCTGGAGTAGAAGCTGTAGCCTCTAAAACCTGATCACGATGAAGACTTGAAGCACCTAAGTCCCCAACTGGAGATTTGACTTTGAGAGAATGATGATAAGTGGACCCGTCCTCATCATAATCTCTAAAGACGTTATCTACAATGGCGTCCCTACCGCCAGAGTAATCGACCGGCTCCTCCTCTTCTTCTGCAGAAGAGACGGTGATAGCCGCCTTTGTCGTTCCTGCATTAAGTTAGAACAAATGTGAGGTGGTCATGTTCAACTTGATAATTAAAAGAGGAGCAAAAGAATGAATACCTTCCGAAATGATCGATTAAGCACTTTGAGCCAGGACTTGTTGATCCGCGACGAGCATCGACGTCATTGCCTCTGAAGTTGAGGGAATTGATTCTATTACGATAGTGGGAGATGGCAAGATGGCTTCGGTAGCTGAGGGGGTTGGGACAATAGATGGAGTCACCCCCGAACATGGTTCGAGAGCAGTTATGATGTGGTCTTCCCCTGTGGTAGCAATTGTCGCTGCCTCATAGTGGTGGGCTTTCTTGGTCACCTCCTCACCGAAAGGGCCAACCTCTACCTCTCATTGGCGTTTGGACGGAGCTGGGAGATTAGGAGAGTAAGCATGCATCTATATTTTCTCAACAATCACGCCCCTAACTCGCTCTAGGAGCATACCTGCTCGGGCTAACTCCTCACCCACTTCCTCTTCTCTAGTGGTATCGAGTTGGGAACGAGCTTGCTCAGTTTGGAACTCCGCTCCCGAGAAGTCATATATCCCCTCATAAGTCCCAATTTCTTAAAGAGGAGCCTTTTCGGACTCCTCAACTTGTTGGTGCTCTCTCCACCTTGGCGCACGAGGTATTTCATTTGATCGACGCCTCAGCACTGTTAGACAAGACTCATAAGGCTTGAAGCCTTCTGGAGTCGCACTCACACTCTGATACCATTTACAGTATGTTAACGTATGACAGAGTGGGCGGTCCTTAAGCTGCAACACAAAATGGGCGCTGCTACATCCTGCGTGAGTCTATTACCAGCCTCATGTGCCATCTATCAACCCCCCTTTGTAGCTAAACTGAGGGTTTGGGTTCCCATCATACAACTGATCATACCCGAACTGGCGGGCGAATCGGCAGGGGAAATAGGGCTCCATGTGGCAGATTGAGCCCGTTCTGAAGATGTGGTAGCCCGACCGAATATTAACAAGCCAACGGAAGCTACCTAAAGATAAGGCACTGTAGTGGTCTCCTGTTAGCACGTCCTTGAACAACTCACCATATCCTCCATTAGAGAAGTATGGGAAGCATCTATAGAAATTGTAGTTACTGAGCAAAGACAGAGTTTTACTCATCTCCACGATGTGCTTATACTTACATGATGACTTCTCCAGGCACTGGACGAAGGGAATCAACTGCCCTTCCTGATGTGCTACCGGCGCACTCATCAAGCACTCGTAGTGCTGCACAAACCATGCCATCAGATAAGTATATGGCATGGGGGTTGGGGGCCTTGACCACCTCTTCTCCCTATTTCTCCTCGATATACAACACTTTGAAAAACTGTGTCGTTAAAGTGTGGAGCCTACTTTGGATGCACGCCACCATGGCTGGGAGCAGCGCATAAGATCGTCTGTTAGCTAAACAGACTGTGAGGTAGAAGACCTCAACTGGGATCACCTAGAAAGAATGTGTGGAAACTACACATCTTTTCAACCACAATATCAGATACCCGGTAAGCAGGGCCTTGTTTGATATTAGGGTCTTAGTCTGGTGGTGGAACGACTGAAAAGTCGTCCCTACCTTAAACCCTCCTTCTTATGTTCGAGGGTTTCCAAAACATTCCCCTCAAGATCCTCTTCTCTACCATTACTTGATCACAGACGTTCAGCGGTAAGATGGGCATCTTCTTGTCGTCTGTATTCTGAAACAAGTAGTCAGCCCAATTTTTATGGCTGATTCCCACGGTCTTTTCCTTCTTGCCCTTATAATCCACCGCCCCAATAGTATGTAGGCAGATGTGATAGTGGCAGAGTAGCTCTCAGAAAGTCTCAACCACCCAAGGAAGCTTGTTTAGGAGATATTCAATCTCTCGTTGATCTGGGATGTACTCTTTGATAATCATATTTTATTACAATTTTATATCCTCATTATCTATTTTATATGAATAAATATACCACTAATAATTATTTTTATCTTTAATTGCAAGTTAATGAAGAATAAATCTCAAAAATCTCTTCTCTCAACAACAAGCCCTTGATTTAATGAAGAAATGAAGCCCATGAAGCCAAATAAATTCTTTCAAATATTTAATAAAGAAATAAATCAAAGCCTAGTGGAAAATCAAGAGAAAATGCCAAAGCCCAAAAGTCTAAGCAAAAGCCCAAAGACCAAGCCCACAAGCCAATGGAAGAAAGAATTTACGGACAACAATTGGAGAACAGCACGCATCGATGGGTGCATCGATGCCCTTATCGATGCGCTTATCCATGGGCTTATCTATACCCCTATCGATATGACGTACAGTTTGTTACGAATTAAGGGCTGAAATTTATTATTTTTAGATAAGATTTCAATCCAATGGCTCTCATTCACTGATGTTTACTATAAATAGGGCTAGAGAGTGAGGGGTTAAGGGTGTGAAAAATTTTGTAACTCCATTTTGAGAGGAGGGCTACTCTTAATTGAGAAGGCTTTCCAAAAATTATAACTTTTGTTACAATTAATAATAATAATTTTTTTCTTCACTTTCAATTTGTCTTTTCTCCTCTTTGTTGAATGATGAGGATGGAGATGAAGAGCAATTTGAAGGTTTGTATTTCTTTTATTTTTCTCTTTTATTTCTTTTTAGTAATTTTTTTATTATTGCTTATTAGTTAGATTTACATTCATGCTTGTAGTGTAGATTTATTTTCTTATCTTTTTATTTTGTCACGCCCCGCTTCCCAAAATACCAGGGAATCGGGACGCGAGCAAGCCCGCGACGTATTAGACTGAGGAGAGATAAGTGCTAGACCTCTTCTTCTCAATCTAATACGCTAAGCGTCTGGAAATAAAACAAAGCGAAGTCACAGGTCCCCGATCACAATAGCAAGAATATAAAGACAACTCAGAATAAAATAATACAAATCACAAATGAATATCATCCCAGACATAAAATGCGGGTCAAACACGCCCTTATACAAACTATCTGAAAGAAATACTGGAGAATATAATACATCGATCAACAGAATGGAAGGTGCTACAACAGAAACTGAAAGGGATGACTAAGCTTCGGCTTCTTCTTCTGCTCCGTCTACATGGCACTCCTGCTGAGAATCATCTGCCTCCTGCTGAACCTGCTCTTCTCCTAAGTCTGACGTACACCAGAGAAAACAGGTCTACGTCAGGTGCATGGTGCACGGCAAGACCCGACCCCACAAAAAAATAGAACGAATGGAAATCCAATACGAAAAACGATACGATAACAGAAACAATAAAATAACGTATAACTGAAATCCACAAATCAACATGCGAAAATACTACTAACATGATAAACATAAAGCATCCAAAATCGATTAGGTAACGAGATCATGCAGCTAGCGATCAGACTAATCATCCAAATCACAATGGCATACACTAGATGGAGTTAATACTTAAAAACCTACAATTCGAGACGTAGTACGTCGAGCGAAATAATCCAAACAAGGAAACCCTCATGTATATACCATATGTCTCAAATTATAGATAATTAAATATTAATCCCGATCTATGTATGAAAAGAAGTACAACCGGCCTACATCTCACAAGACTCATACTTAGCCAAGAATCAAGGTCATGTAACTAACCATCACATCACTCATCTCAAATAATCAACAATCTCAATACCCCTGCTCCTCAGACCCACCCCGATGACTACACAAACTTCACCGGCGCGAGCCCGGAATATGCATCAACAATCACAAATCACAACTCCTCGGACCCACCCCGGTGACTACACAAACTTCACCGGCGCGAGCCTAGAAAATACATCAACAATCACAATCACTCACATGGACCAAGACTTCTCACCTCAATTCTCGTAATTCTAGGCCAACTACACACGAGATTCTAGATCATGATTGTGTCATACATATCACTATAGTCATGTAATTCTCATGATTCTCAACATGGAATAATAAATACAGTTAAGCTAAGTATCAATGTCATGAAGTGTGAACATAGGTCGTGATCACATGCAAGAATATACAGAAGTAAAGCTACTATTAACAATGCAAGATGAAACTACCATTATAATATTCCAAGAATAATTTACTTTAAAAAAATTATCTCTCATTATAAAATTCTAGAATAACCTTCTTAAAATATATTTTATTATTCTTTATAAACAGTAATACTTTTAATTTTATAAATGATTTCTATTATATTTTATAAAATAATCTAAAATACTCTTTTTCTTAAAATAAAATCCTTTCAGTCATAACAATTATTCAAAAATACTCCTTATCCAAAAGAATTATTTTCTCAAAATAATTTCTTTTAAAATATTTTCCTCATTATAAATAATTCTAAAAAATACATTCTTGCTTCCAAACAGTCCAAAATTAATCATAAATCAATTCTAACCTATCCAATCATCACGAATAATTTTATACTATAGAATATTCACCGAAAATATAACCGTTAACTGCACATACGATATTAAATTAGCACGAAATAAACTATACATATACAAAACAATTCATACGATAAAAATAAATTAAAACAAGATAATGGCAAGAGGGATCTTGCCTCGGGGATTTATCGAACGAATCGACGTCGCCGTGCGAGGCTATGGGTCCGCGAACGAGGAGGCAACGATAGGCAGCGACGGTGATGACGAGCAGTGGAGGACAGCGGCTACAAGGAGGCTGGGGCAGCGACGAGGGGGTTCGTCGGACGTCGGGCAATGACGGGGTGGCTGCTGTGGTGGCCGGAGGCGGATCGGGGTGGTTGGCTTGGTTGGAGGTGTAGCGACGAGAGGGGGCGGCGGATCTAGGCGGAGGTGGCGAGTTGAGCGGGGGAGGGCTGGTTGCAGGCGGTGGATCTAGTGGAGGACAGGGAGTGGGGATGGAGGTGGTGCGGTTGTGGAGGCTCGATTGAACGGAGATGGGGTGGCGAGGCGGCGGCGGTCAGAGTTTGTCGGCGACGAGGGGG
>BQKN01066176.1:677123-754424 GCA_022839385.1 Asparagus kiusianus
TAAAAACGTACCCGTTGTGCTAATACAACAGTTGATACGGAATAGTCAAAATATACCCATATTGTATAATTAAATAAAAATAATTAATAAAAAAAATATATTTACTTACATTTAAAATTAAATAATTATGAGATAATTATATACACAGTAAAACATACTATTTATACTAATACGATAGATAATTTGTAATAGTTGAAATAACACAACAATTTATATCTAAGATATGTAATTAATAATACAAAGTATTATGCGAAATAATACGTAATAATATTAATAATACAACATATTATTTAAAATAATATGTAATAGTACTGATAACATAACAAATTAATTCTAGAAAATTTTATTGCACGAAATAAATTTATAAATATTAAAACTATTTAAATAAATATAATTTTGGTTTTTAAATAGTAGAAAATTATAAGAAATTGAGAAAATACAAATACTCTTTTAAAAATAATAATTAAATATTTTAAAATACTAGAAAATTATTTTAATTAATATCAAAATTTTACGGTCATTACATATTTATTTTTGCACTTTAATTTGTAGAGTAGATTTATTTTATTGCATTTAATTTTTACAATTTATTTTGTAGTTTAGATTTTAATTCTTTGTAGTTAGATTTAATTCTTGTTCATAGTTTAGATTTTTATTTTTATTTTTATAATTAGTTCTTTTTCTTCTTGTTTTTATTTCTTAAGATGTGAAATTAATTCTTGTAGGAATCTTAGAATTATATGAAACTAGTCTAATTTCTTTTATATTGTATGAATTATTCTCTTACACTTAAAATGTTCATGTTTAGAATAATCAACTAGAAAACTAATTGGTAGAAGATGAATTTGATAATCTATGTTTATCTTAAATGGTTTGATAGGTTATGCTTATAAATTCTAGGATTACTATCTTATTGTTGTTCTTATCATGAATAATAATTTTGACTTAGATGATAATTTGATAGGTTATACTTTCCTTAAATGGTTTGATAGTCTATGCTTAATAATTTAAATTAAAATATGATAAAAAGAGAATAGTTTGTATTTTGTAATTGAGATTAGCTAGTGGATTAAATTCTAGATCTCTCATATCTTAATTAAATCCTCCATCTTGACTTTCTTGAATTTTTTTTCATTCTTGATTTTATTTCTTGATTTTATTCATTCTTCTTTCTTCCCTTATGATTTCATTTATTCTTTGATTCTTATTTCTTTTCTCTAAAATTCATTTTATTGTCTCTTGTATATATTCACAACAATTACTCATCACAATCATACTTATTCTTTAATCCTATTTTGTCACGCACACAACATAAGAACATATTCTAATAATCTCTTAAAATCACCTTCCTCGTGGGATCGATAATTTTTTATACTATAACTTGATCAATTGTGCACTTGCAATTTTGGTACATAATTATGCTGCATCACTCTTCATACGAGAGCTCCCTTATTGTCAACCCTGACACTTCATACATTTCGTGAAGTGCAAAGCCCAACTCGTCGTTCGGGGTGAAGAACATACCGTTTTCGGGGCAGTAGAGCTCCAATATGCTCTAAAATTGTGGCGCGTTGATCTTAAGGCCAAGTGACCCATATAGCAGTGTACAACTTTGTACCCCATAGATCAGAGTTCTCTTCTAATATGAACTCGGTGATTCGAGACCATTAAAGCGAGTTTCCGGGCACAAAATGGATCCACCCAGGGGCTTGGAAGTCCTTTAGCGGGAACTAACCTCCAGCATTAAAAAATCAATGACGGAAAGTCTCTGCCACTGTAGCCACCTCTCCCACTAGCAAGTCACTCTTCAACAAGTCGAGATGTAGGGCAATGACACATTTGCTGGAGCTATCGGTGCTAAATCCAGCTGTTGAACCTATGAAGATTCCACAGGTGACTCCAACTTGAGTAGGAGTTAGGTCTCAATTCATCACACGATGGATAGAGAATGAGCACAACTCCACGATAGAGAATCCCCTCGGCATGCTGGGGATGAAGTAGTGGACGTCGTCCACAATGCGGAGCCATCTGCTCTTGCCAAGGAGCAGACTTGTTGGGTCAACTCTTGCATCGCCAAAGAGAAAGTTTGGCTTCTTCATTTCTCTACGCTAGGAGTCAGTCATTGTAGCGTCTATGATTAGTTCCCGTAGGTTAAAACACCCTAGAGGGGGTGTGAATAGGATTATTGCTAATTTTATTAGATATTAATACCGATTAAAACTTATTAATAAATATATCCTAATAATGTTGATATTCAATAAGACATATTCAAGGATATATATGCAAAGGGGAAAATAAACAATAAACAACATAAACAAATAGTGGACACAAAGAGCAATCCAAAACACAATAATATGATCACGGAGTTCAGACCTTCTGTCCTACGTCTCCACTCCCCACTCCCGGGGAGAATCCACTATCACGACACACCCGGTTTGGAAGCCTGAACTTCTCTACACACTTGGTTTTCTAGCTCACCGAAAACTCTACAAATCTCTCACAATGTACATACACAAACTATAACCTCAAGTGTTGGTCATCACGTATCATCTCCCTCAAGTGCTCAGCTTTACTACCTCTCACTAGGCTTTACTAGCGATGTCACTCCTCTTGATATCGACTACGTCCTCACCACACACTCCTCTCGATGTAAATGTGTATTACAAGGTGATTCTCACAAATGAAGCTCAAATATAATAAATTGTTCTCTAATAATGAATGAGAACACAATGAAGCTCATTCTCACAATATCACTCACCACAACCCACAATATAGTGTATGTAATGTTAGAAGTTCAAAAGGGATGTGTGTGTGATAAAAGAGTTCAAATGAAAAACTAACTCAATTAATAAACTAGCAAAAATATAGATATAAAAATCAAGAATAAAATGCTAGATAAATGAGTTAGGGAAACCTCTCTATAAACACAAAGAGAGGATGAAGAAGATTGAGGATGAATCCCTCAATTGATAATGTAAGCTTTCTCCTTTGTAAACAAACACCAAATCCAAACTTGAGAAGAAACAAACTTTAAACACTTAGAAACTCTTGCTAAAAACCCTCTTGGATAGATATTCTGATGAGAACAATAGGGGTTTATATAGGATGAAAAACCAAGGCATAAAAGCCAAGGAAAACCAGCAAAAATAATAAAAAAACCAAGGCTGGAAATATAGCCGTTATGACTTATCAGTCGAGTGATGGAAATCATCAGTCGACTGATGAGCTGACCGTTGTAGGCATCAGACAGCTCATCAGTCGACTGACTATTGTTATCAATCGACTGATGGATCATTAGTCGACTGGTCAGTCGACCAAAACAAAATAAAAACTTTTTAAGATTGCAGACACATTCTTTAGTCGACTAATCAGTCGACTGATAACAGGTTATCAGCTTGAAATGATTTTTCAAGTTGAGTTTTAAGGCTCAATAAATAAATAGCAAATAAATTCTAAAAAATATAAAACTTTGGGAAAAGTTTATAAACATGAATATGAACATGTTAGAAAAAGAATTTTTCGATTTTCTCTTACCATTTGTAAAAACATAGAAATATTCAAAAGTGCTAAAATACATGTTTTTCAAATATGTTGATTTTGCCATTTTAGCTCAAATCAAGTTCTGAAAACTTGTGTAATCTTTTTATGGACATAATAAAAGATGTTAGTTTGGTTTGCATAGTCCAAAACGTAATTGAATGTAGTTTGCATAAAAACACTTATTTTCATGAAAATTCACAAATAAAATGTGTGTGTGTGTATTTGAGCTTATGGAATTAACACACATTATATAACCTATACTAAGTATACCAGAAAAGAATATTCTAAAGCTTGTACTTGGATTGATTGACTTGATATGTATATCTTCAATATATCTTATTTAGCTCGATTTCCTGTATATACTAAACAACACAAAACAAAATACTAAAAATAATATTAGTTATAAATTATTTGTAAAATCATTATCAAAACAAGAGGACCCAGCAGTAGGGTCAAATAATGACCCTTGGAAACTCTCCTTCTAACTCTGTAGAGCTGTAAGCGGAGAAAACAGGCATTGGCTCGTGAATCTGGAACCTGGCTGGAGTGGGGAATCCTGCCCCACTAGCATGCCCAATAGCGCTGTCTCGGGGAAGATCCTTTTTAGAATAAGCCACTACAAAACAAAACCAAACGAAGTTAGTACACTGTGACAACAAAATCAAAAATTTGGCTAAGTCCTAAAGGCAGGCAAGCTAGCTATACATGCGAACTTCGCTGAATAGGCGAACTAACAAAGGTTGCCTAACAAGCAAAGCTCTCCTGAATAGCTGAACCTTACCTAACAAATGAAGTTCACCCGATAAGCAGAGCTCGCCTGACTTAGCGAAGCTCGTCTAACAAGTAGAGCTCGCTTGACTGAGAAAAGCTTGCCCGACAAGCAGAGCTTGCCTGATTGAGTGAAGTTCACCGAGCAAGCAGAGCTCACCTGACCGAACGAAGCTCACCTGACAAGAAGAGCTCGCCTGACTGATCAAAGCTCCCCTGAGCAGCAGAACTTTTCTAGAATAGGAGAAACTCGCCAGAAGAATGAACAACGACTATTCATCTTCTTTAAATGGTCCATGGGTCCTTACAACCTACCTGAAGACGATGGTGTCACACCAGAGATAGCGAGAATGACGCCGGAGGCGGCGGAAGTGGAGGCCTTCCCTTTTCCCTTCGATGTGAGCGACTTGGTTCTTGGTGCCATATTGAAACCAGAAAGTGCGCTGAGGAAAGAAGATCTGTTCTCTCAGAAAGCTTGGGCGAAAGAAGTGCTAAGTGAGCAGAAATTTCCTAAGGAGAGAGATGAAGCCTTTATATAGGCATGAATCGATGGTTGAGAGTTGATATCTCAATCGAAACGACGGTTCAGATTTGAGGAACAGTTCTGTTTTGACTGTTTCAAAATGAACGGTCGAGATTAATTCTAAGATCTGACTGTTCATATCCACCATCTAAGTGATGAGCGCTTCGAATTCAAATGAACAGTCGAGATTCAGTTTTTCAAAGTCAACAGTCACGATTTTTCTTATTGAAACAACGACCGAGGTTCGAGATCCAAACGACGCAACGGTTCAGATCGAATGTGTGAAAACGAGGACGCCCCATCAGATCGCATTTAATGCGACCTGACATGCCATCGTCACCATAGCTAGCAAACTCCAAGGTTTGCCTATCATTGCTTGGAGCTCACCTATAATTGTCTAACTCGCCTGCAGACTCAGGCCCGCCTATGATGCTAAGTTCGCCTGAACACTTAGCTCACCTAAGTTCATTGAGCTAGCCTAAAAAGTTTAACTTAACCAAAATGATTGAGTTCACCAATAAGGTGCCTAACTTCGCTTGAACCAATGAACGATGATCATTTTTCATTCAAAGTATTCCATACCCTATGAAACCTTATTCGGGTTTGAAAAGTTTGAAGGGGGTTTTGTAGGCAAATAAAATTGCCTTTATACTAAAAATCAGGAGTTCACCTGTATAACTCCGCTTGAGCGTCTAAGCTCATAAGAACAAAGATCATATGGCTTATTCGCCTGCATCAAATAGGCTAAATCAAGCTTGCCTGAATGCTTGACTTCGTAGGTGAAGCGAAGTTCGCCTAAGCATTGGACTTCACCTAGAAAGAACTAAGCTCGCCTGAATGATTAGTTCGCCAGCTCATAAGTTAGCTAAACTCTCCTAAATGCTTAGCTCGCAAGTCAGCTAAGCTCTCTTGAATGCTTCGCTCTCCCACACGAGTCAAACTCGCCCGCAAGAGCTTCGCCTGCACGATCCAAGCTCGCTAACAGGTCTTAAGATCGCCTGAACGCTTAAGGAGTTCACCTGTCAATCTCACGTGTTCGCCTAGCTTGCCTATAACCTTGCATGTTCGCCTTGCTCGCTTGCAAGCTTGCTTGTTTGCCTAGCTCTCCTGCAAGCTCGCCAGGCTTGCCAACTTCACCTACAAGCTCGCTAGGCTCGCTTAGCTCCTCTACGAGCTCACCTAGCTCGCCTGAGCGGTTAAAAACCACTTACTTGAATTGTGAAGGTGGTTACGCTCACTTCCCACAATCTAAGGGGTTGGTTACAACCATCTTTCTCTATAAATAGCCATATTCGGCTACAGAGAAGGGAGATCTTGACTTTTGGGGATTTTTTAGCTCTTGAACTTTTTGAGAACCAAATTCTTGGCATTTTCTTTGCATTCAGCTTTAATATTCAAGCTCGGGTGATCGAATTCTTCTACCAAACCTCTACTACGTGCTGAAGATTAATTCATAATCTCATTCAAATCGTTAAAGGGAAGCAAACTCAACATGAGCATCGAGGGAGGCATCCTATTGCTACCAAGAACCTATGTTAAACAAGGAGAGATTAGATTCATTCTCTTCACTTCTGTGTGAACCTACGTTAAACAAGGAGAGATTAGATTCATTCTCTTTGCTTCTTGGCATTTTCTTTGCATTCAGCCTTAATATTCATGCTCGGGTGATCGAATTCTTCTATCAAACCTCTACTACGTGCTGAAGTTTGATTCATAATCTCATTCAAATCATCAAAGGGAAGCAAACTCAACACGAGCATCGAGGGAGGAATCCTATTGCTACCAAGAACCTACGTTAAACAAGGAGAGATTAGATTCATTCTCTTCGCTTCAGTGTGAAATCGATTTTGATTTGTAACAAACAATTCAATTAATACAAATCTTTGAGATCCATTTTACGACAAACATGGGTCATCCAGATGGAGTGTAGGCATTCTAATTAGGAGTGCGGTTGCTTCGATTTGAAGTGCAAAAGAATAGTAGATGCTAGTAGGAGAGGCAAAGTTTCAAGACAGTGATGATATATCTTCAAGGGAGTTTGGGAATCAAATCCAAGGTGAAGATTTTTGGGTTTGTGTCTTTGATTCTACGTATAACTTCATGAGTATTAGATAGGGTTAGATATCTCATCATGATTAGGAGTTTGAATCCTATTCTAATTAGGAAGTTAGGCTAGAGATAAGATTTTGATTTTCCTATATATATTCTTCAATTGTTGGAGGAAAAACCAAGGAGAATAGAGAGAAGGAGGGAGACAATATTCTTGTAATTAGGATTTTAGAGGGTATAATCGGGTTCAAGGGTAATGTGAGAGAGAGGGTTTATGGGGAAACTTCGCCAAGATCTACTAACCCTCTGAAATACGTGGCTTCACTCTCAATTTTGACAGCACCTCACCCTCTTGATGTCCTCCTGTAAAATGAGCCTCAGGCCTGTATTTATAAGCTTCGGTTGGAGGGTTTTCGGACAAGAATGATGGATTCAACCTTATCTTCAGTTAATAACCATGTAACCACATTTGGAAATGACATCAAGCCAGTTGGGAACCTCTGGAACAGATAAATCCCATAAAAAATTCTTAAAACTCGTCAAAAACACGTTTAATGCTCGGAACTGCGCGAGCCGCCATTTAGTGGCTCGGAACGGTGCCACCATTTGGTGGCTCGGCTACCTTGTCGGCCACCATTTGGTGGCTCAGCCATTATTTAAGCGCGTGGGCTACTTGGAGCTGGTCGATGAGCGTGCGGGCAACTTGGAGCTGGCCGGTGAGCACGCGGGCCACTTGGAGCTACACGGGCCACTTGGAGCTACACGGGCCACTTGGAGCTACCCGGTGAGCGTACGGCCCACTTGGTTTGCCATTCTGGTGGCCAATGAGTGTGCGGGCTACTTGGCGATGGCCGGTAAGCACGTTGTCAATTTGGTTTGCTATTTTGGTGGCTGATTAGTATGCGGGCCACTTGGTGGTGCCCAGTGAGTACGTGGGCCACCTGACGTTAGCCTTTCTGGTGGTTCATTGCCATGTCATTAATGTTTCACCGATTCGCTTCATGCACTTGTCGGTGACAGATGATCCTCTTTAACTCGGACAACCCCCTTCGACTTGGATAATGGCGTTTATCGTCTTCTCTTTGTATCGAGCTATGTACGAATACCTATAGGCATTTTAGACGCCTACAGATACCCTCTCCAAAGTATTTCAGACTCAATATTTAATAGAGGAGTGTGGAATGCTTTGGATATGATAGCCCCCACCTTCAGTCGGTGTCAAAGGACCTATAGTTGGCTTCAATTCTTAACTTCTTCAGTCTTTAGTCTATTCAGTATGTTGTTGAATAGATAAAGTCCTTCCGGCGTTACGTTTATCGTCTGACCGTTGTTGAAATCTTAAACTGAAGTTGATGCGTAAGTTTCTGAACTTAGCTCTTGTCATTAAGTTAACTTTGAACTGATTATCTTCATTAGGAATTCATATATGAATGTGATTGAACTCCCTGGAATCATCCTCTAACCCAGAATCTTTCCTTAGCCTTATTTTGGCGAAATCATCGACGCGTTAACCAGCATCGACCTTTGCGTTGACCGATGTTAACCTTTGTTGTAACACGCTGACTGGCATTAACACAATTTATACTCGTACGTTTGCTAGAGTTTACACACTTTAAGCTCTTAAGGTATTAGAGCATGGCGGTCCCAAATGTTGGGGTTGCAGGACCAACTGTTAAAACTGATTCATCTGCATATATGAATATTGTCGGATCCTCAAGTCATAAGACCAACTAATGGAGCTGATACGTCAATGACTCTCACATTTATAGGATTTTTGGAAAACTCTCAGTCATCAATGGGTTTGATGAGCCTTTACCGACTACCTTTTGAGTCGGGCTAGTGTCCGAATTGTTTAAGTCCGTTCCGTACGTAACGTTGTGCTAAAAAAGTTAACTCTTTTAGTGCTATGATATTGAATACGTAGACTTCATCTTTCTCACGGGAAGAGATTAACCAACCGCATGTATCAGATGCAGACTCAGGATTTTTGGCAAATCCTCAACCATTAATGGATTTGATGTACCTTTACCGATTACTGTTTGAATCAGGCTTACATACAGATTGTTTAAGTCTGTTCTGCATGTAATGTTGTGCTAAGAGAGTTAACTCTCTTATTGCTATGATATTGAATACGCAGACTTCGTCTTTCTTACGAAAATAGACTATCCAGCAACGCGTGTTAGGCGCTGACTCATCCTTACTTAGGATTCAGGATAAAAGTCCCTAGACTCAGATTCTGGTGTTTTTTTAATCGGGGAAAGACTAAACTGGCAACGCGTGTTAGGCGTTGACTTATCCCTACTTAGGCTTCGGGATAAAATTCCACGTACGTGTATGGTGCAGATTATGGTGTTATTAATAACAACCTGCCACAATGTCGAATATATGGGCTTTTGTCCTTTTTACGGCCAGGAACTAACCAACAACGCGTGTTAGGTGCTGCTTTATCCCTACTTAGGCTTCGGGATAAAAGTCCCTAGACTTGGATTCTGGTGTCTTCTTCACTCGGTGAAAGACTAAATCGGCAATGCGTGTTAGATATTTACTTATCCCTACTTAGGCTTCGGGATAAAGCGCCCCGTGCGTGTAAGGTACGGATTATGGTGTTATTAATAACAACCTGTCATAATATCGAATATGTGGGCTTTTATCCTTTTTATGGTCAAGGAATAACCGACAACGCGTGTAAGGCACTGACTTATCCCTACTTAGGCTTTGGGATAAAATTCCCCAGATTTGGATTCTGGTATCTTCTTCACTTGGTGAAAGACTAAATCGGCAACGCGTGTTAGGCGTTGACTTATCCCTACTTAGGATTCGGGATAAAATTCCCCATGCGTGTGAAGCATGGATTTTGGAGTTGAAAGATGGTATCTTCTCTTAGGGCAAAGACGAACCCTATGCTGGAGAGGAAGAATTTTATATTCTATCTCCAGGTCTTCTCTTGGGGTAAAGACAAACTCAATGCGGGAGAGGAAGAATTTTATATTCTATCTCCCGAAGATGAAGAGAAAGAATTTTATATTCTATCTTCAGTTGCAAAGGAAACTCAAAGTAGGATCTCCACTTCAAGAATCGACCTCTCGTTCATGAAAGGAATCGAGAGGAGATTTTGGTTATGGTCCTAACTATAGGAAGGTTTGACCAAGTAGGTAATGAGAGTGGGGGTACAAATCATAGTGGGAGTGTTGACTTGTACCAATCAATCAGTGGGGTTCTTGGTATTAAGTGATAAGAACTTAACATGAAGTGGTTTAACAATCGTCAAGGATTGGCAGATTAAAATTCCAAACATTATGTCCTAACTCTAACAATAGGAGTGTTGAGTGCACAGACACAGTGTGAGTTTGAATGGATTAAACCAGAAAGAATTTTAGTAGATCCACTGTCAATTAATTTGATCAGTGAGGGATTTTATGGTGAAAGATTGTAAATTGTTAACAACAGTGGGAGTTTTTTGTGAGGGAAGATTGATCCAATGAAGTGATCAAATCTCGTCTCAGCAAAAGAGTGCTTGGAAGTTGGTGAAACTGATCCCGACAATTGGATGTGTTTCATTCTTGGAAGCATTTAGAGTTCAAGTGGGAGTTTCTTATTCATCCCCTTTTGTAGCGACCGGGTTATACCTAAGAACACCATATATAGCATTCTTTCGGGAACTTCCCATTACATCCACCTCCAGCTTTCTTTGTGAAACTGGGTCTAACATTATACTCAACTGAATGGTCGGGTTATCCTTAAGAATATCACATATGATATTCTTCTAGGAACTTCCCATTAAAATTAGAAAATAGTTTAGACTCGTATAACTGTTAGAGTATTAAGAAGCAGTTTATACTCGTATACTCTTCGGAGTGTCATTCAGCTTAATTAAGCGTTATAACGCCAGCTTTAACCAAGGTTTGGATGCTATTTTTAAGAGAAAAGCAAGCATTGGTAGGATGAAGGACCCTCCTGTGGTACGCATAGTACTTTGGATCCGAAGTATTATCAGCTTCTTCCTAATCTGCGATAGGTGGTAGCTTGATCTTGTTGTTTTCAAGGAGGGATTCAAAAATGGCTGGAATGTCTTCGTCCTTGAAGGAGTACTCTTTTTAAAGTCTCGAATCCGAAGTCTTTTGCTGTCTTTAGGGTTGTTGTTGTGACGTCTGATTAACATCAACAACTGCTGCAGGTGCCATCCCCTTACCACGGGAGGCGAAGTTTGAGTTCGGAGGATTAGTCGTCGGTTGGTTCCTCTCGGCCTTCTTCCTTCTGAGGAAGTGTTCGGCTCGCTCTCCGCGCATCTTTAACTCTTTTCAGGTATTAGAAGGTGCTACTCCCATAACTTTCAATACATCCAAAGAGAGATTATTGTGACATGTTTGGAGGATGAAGTCCTCTATGATCGGATCTCGACAGTCGCCTTATTCTGGAAGCGCTTGATGAAGTCGTCTACTGTCTTATCGTCTTCTTATTTCTTATCAAAGAGTGTCCTGATTGACACCTTGGCATCATCATCAAAGAAGTGAGGAAGGAACATGTTCTCCAGGTCGTCCCAGTTGTTGATCCTTCTAGGCTTAGGACGACGGTACCAATCGAAGGCGGGCCCGTGAAGGGTGCTAATAAATGACTGGACCATCAATTCTTTATTGCCGGAGATTATGCCCAAGTGGGACTTAAAGTAGATCAGGTGCTGAGTGGGAGAACCTTTCCCGTCAAACGGTGTGAAGTTGATTAGGTTGAACTTCACCGGGTATGCTATTGAATCTCACTCTCTTGGATAGGGATATGGAATATCGGTCTTCTTGACCTCTCGAGCAGACATTAGAGCGTTGATTTTGCTCTCGAGGTCTTTCATCTTCTCGTCCTCATCTGTATCATGCTTTGGACAATTTCTAAGAGGAACAGCACAACCACCCCCGACATTGTCATCTTCGGTGGGACCACCCCCAGTATCGTTGTTTTTAGTGGGGCCACCCGTAGCGTTCTGGTCAACGGGAGGGTTATCATCATTAAGGTGTTCATCCATATATGAATCGCTAGCTTCTTGGCTAACATCATTGTGATGACTGGATTCACCTATCTGATTCGACAAGGCTCGGATCAGTTGGTCATGCTCCTCTCTCATATGCATCATAGTCATTTCCATTTCGAACTTGAAGCTCTCTTTTTGCTTAGCCAAAGCATCCTCAATGATTTTAGCCATTTGCTCGGTGTTGATCATAAATACCTCGCGAGATTATCCTGGGCTGGATACCATATTATCAGAAGTGACTGCATAGTTAGCATCTGACACTTCATCATCCGAGGATAATCCCCTCTGTATTTTCTGATAATCCCTACGTCTAGTAGCCCCTAAGCGTAGCCGAGTTAGATGATGTGATACGAGCGGGTCAGAACTAGAAGGTCAAGCCAACTTTCCCTTATCAGCCATGTTAATTATGACTTCTGGAAGTTCATTATCTTGAATAGCTGATCCTTTCTTATGGAGACGCTTTGGTTTGGACTTAGCCTGATACAGGTGTATCTTCTCTTCGGAACTTAGTGATCCTCATGAGAGCTTGAGGATAGCTGATTCTCATGGTAGCTTGAGAATAGAGGTGTAAAACAGCACAGTGGAACGCATGTTGAAGCGTGGAAAGAGACGGCGAATCGAAGAATCAGAGCATCAAGTTTTTAGCCCATGAGTCGACTCATAACAGTTATGAGTCAACTCATCAGGTTGAGTTGACTCATACCTGTCATGAGTTGACTCATACCTGTCATGAGTCGACTCATACCTGTCATGAGTCGACTCACAAAACCAAATCGTTTGTCACCAGTCTCTGACGAGTCGACTCATTGCTGGTTTTATGTTTTGTCCAGTTTCGGACGAGTCGACTCATCTCAGTCATGAGTCGACTCATCGAAGGTTTCCTGGTTCGTTTGGGATTCTGTTTGCACGAATTCCTGTTAGGTTTGGGCTTGGTTATTTACCACTTTGTCATCCATGTTGTTACACCTATATAAGGGATTGTTTAGGGTTTCTAATCAATCAAAGGTAATCAAAGTGAGATTCTAATCAAGAGAGATTAGGGTTTAGGGAGAATTGAGAGAGATTGATCTTCAATTCTAGTAAGATTGTAAGATATTGTAAGTTATTTGATTTTTATAATCTAGAGAAGGTATTTTCCTTCGCCACAATAAATTACACTTGTGTTCTTATTATTTTCTTCTCAACCCACCTTTAATAATTCTACGATCAAAGGTGCTCGCACAGTGACTTGTATCAAGTTGGTATCAGAGTGATCAGATCTGGTAGACAGGACATCCTGTGTATGATCCTGACTCAATCGTAATACAAGAAGCTAGGCGAGATCCTTATTTCATTGGAAGGAGTCCAGGTTTTAAGGAAGAAGAAGATAGCTGAAGGAGATAATTCAGCGAGGATTGATGCATTGGAGAAGCAGATTAAGACGATAGGGTCTACTCTCACACAACTCTTTAGTCTTATCCATGGAGGTGATAAACAATGTGCATCTCCTTCAAAGTCCAAGAAGAAAATTGTGGAGTCCGATGTGGAGAGAGTGGATTCAGATCCCGACGAGGAGGAGGAGACCGTTAAGGTTCCGTTGCATCAAGGAGGTAAGAATTCTTACCAGAACCTGAAGATTGACTTCAAGGTTGAGATTCCTGTTTATGATGGGAGTGTTAATATGGAGAAGCTCAATGATTGGATCGAATGTATGGAGATGTATTTCACTATCTACGGATATTCGTCTAAGGATAAGATTGTGTTCGCGACTTTGAAGCTTTCAGGGCACGCGTTAACATGGTGGAAATCCTACTACAAGTAGGAGAAGAAGGCGGTGTCGTGGAACAAGTTCAAGGAGTTACTGAGGAAGCAGTTTTACCCAGTGGGATTCCTCGAAGAACGTTGGTACAAGTGGTACGGCTTGCACGAAAGAGTCAATCAAACCGTTCAAGAATACACCATGGAGTTCCAGCAGCAGGCGATGATCCTCAACATTACGACAGAGGAATATTCTGTATTTATGAAGTATATGGTGGGATTGAACGATTACATCCGGAAGTAGATAAAGTTATTCACGATCGAGACTATTGCAGAGGCGAGTGTGAAGGCTATTGCCATTAAGGGCAAGCAAAAGAAGGGTAACGAGACTAAGGGAGACTCCAAACAGACAGGAGGTGAGTCTAGTGGATCCAAATATAAGGAGGAGAAGAAGGGTGATCTAGGAAAAACAGAACTGATTTGTAGTCACTGTGAGAAGACAGAGCATGTTGCTGATCGATGCTGGGAGAAGTATCCTCATCTCAAGCTAAGAGGATTGAAGAAGAAGGAGAAGAAAAAGGCATATGTGATAGCTCAAGGTCCGAAAAAAGTCCCGGGGATGACAGAGCCCAACAGCAGTCTCAACCTTATGGCGGGGAAACAGGCCACGAAAGAGGACGAAGACCCCCCGAGAGTAGCTCTTTGTGCTGAAGTTAAAAGTGAAGACCTGTTTGGTTGATGCCATAATTGATTCGGATAGCAAGAAGAATTTGATATCCGAGGCCTTGGTTCAGAAGCTGGGTCTGAAGACGGTCAAGCATCCGAAGCCCTATCCATTGGGATGGATTCAGAAGGAGAAGAGACTGGGTGTAGTTGATCAATACACTATCAGATTTGCGCTCCATGAGTTGTATATTAACAAGGTCACGTACGATGTAGTTCCATTGGATGTTTGTCAGATTATACTGGGCAATCCGTACTTATGGGATAGATATGCAATTTACGAGAGGCGGGCTCAGAAGTATTCATTCACCAAAGGCGGTGAAAAGTTCATATTTCGTTCGGCGTCTCTTCCGAGGGAGACAAGCTTGGGAACGGTGACACGAGCGAAGAGGCTAGTGAATGTAAGCAAGAAGTTTGTCTCGCTGTGCATTAGACTTCAAGAAAAGCCATCGAAAGAGGATTACATGTTGGAGCGGAAGACGACTACGACAAGGCAAGAAGCGAAGGAGTCGTTTCCAGTTGTACATTGCTATCAAGCTCCTAGCAAGGCCAGGTGGTGCAGAAAAGATAGAGGAGCTCGAGAGTTTCCTTAGCTAAAGTTCTAACTTGAACGAAGCTTCAAGTTCCTAAAGAGGGGGAACCATGATACGGGTATCTTCTCTTTAGAACTTAGTGATCCTCATGGGAGCTTGAGGATAGCTGATTCTCATTGTAGCTTGAGAATAGAGGTGTAAAATAGCACAGTGGAATACAAGTTGAAGCGTGGAACAAGACGGCGAATCAAAGAATCGAAGCATCTAGTTTTCAGCCCGTGAGTCGAGTCATAACAGTCATAAGTCGACTCATCAGGTTGAGTCAACTCATGCCAGGCATGAGTCGACTCACGAAACCCAGCCATTTATCACCAGTCTCTGACGAGTCGACTCATCTCAGTCATGAGTCGACTCATTGCTGGTTTTGTGTTTTGTCTAGTTTCGGACGAGTCGACTCATCTCAGTCATGAGTCGACTCATCGTAGGTTTCTTGGTTCGTTTGGGTTTCTGTTTGCACGAATTCCTGTTAGGTTTGGGCTTGGTTATTTACCACTTTGTCATCCACGTTGTTACACCTATATAAGGGATTGTTTAGGGTTTCTAATCAATCAAAGGTAATCAAAGTGAGATTCTAATCAAGAGAGATTAGGGTTTATGGAGAATTGAGAGAGATTGTTCTTCAATTCTAGTGAGGTTGTGAGAGATTGTAAGTTATTTGATTCTCATAATCTAGAGAAGGTATTTTCCTTTGCCACACTGAATTACTCTTGTGTTCTTGTTATTTTCTTATCAACCCACCTTTGATAATTTCACGATCAAAGGTGCTCACACGGTGACTCGTATTATAGCCTTTCTGTTAGAGATCCTCTCAAATACCGACACCCTCTGCAGAGTGGTCTTGGGGCAACTACATGTTGATAATACTACCCTGATTATCTTGGTACATGGACAATGAAAGTCCATCTTCCGGGAATCTCTCTTTCGAGATATGTCCGTACCCTTAGCCCAATAGTATAACTGATTGTCATGATGATCGGAGCAATCTATCGCGTATTGGCATGACTTCTCAGGTATAACATCATCGTCTGACAAACACATTTCCTTATGAGGACTTGTTGCCTTGATGGCGTTCTTAAGAGTCACACATTTGGAGCCACGCCTTCATGAGCGCGGGACCTTAACGGGCTCTTGTATACTGACTTGCAGTCCGAGGCAGTCAGTTACAGGAGTTTTTCCATTATAGAAAGGCTCTGAATTGTTATGAGGGTGTGTGCGACCCCCAGCTCGAGTAGTTGCTCAGGGTTTTGTCATCAGACCTAAACATCTTTTATTGGAACTTTTCACTCCCGCTGTGATTTGTACAAGTCAACACTCCCGCTGTGATTTGTACTCCCACTCCCACTGTCCACTCGGTCAAACTTTCCTATAGTTAGGACCACAACCAAAATCCCCTCTCGATTCCTTCAATGAACGAGAGGTCCATGAATCGAGCGATCAAACCTTCCTATAATTAGGATCATCTCAAACCTCCCACTGTGGTCGCCAGCGTGTTTGGTTTAGAAATTGCTATTTTCATTGTCATCGAATCCATTATAACTTTAGCCGTTATAATAAACTCAAATAAATAAAAAAATTCAATCTTTTTATAAGATCTTCTTACACAATGAAAATATAAGATTACAATTCCTACAAACAACACACAACAAATGTTTATTGCCTGTTGTTTGCATGAGATCTTTCCCTGTACCAGAAACGTTGATATCCGTGGACCGTCCCGGATCAGATCCGATTGATAGATTAAAAATCAAAGCTCCTACTTCATGAAGGAAGTATTCGCTGAAGTGGCAATCCCGACTAAGCGAGATTACGACTCTTCTCGGGATTTAAGACCAAGCTTAAATTCAGAGGAATATGGGGGAAAGGGGTTTCAGATCTCTCGAACTCTCTTTTTGTTTATAGAGAAATTTCACCAAGATTTGCTAACCCTCTAAAATTCATGGCTTCACTCTCAATTTTGACAGCACCTCACCCTCTTGATGTCCTCCTATGAAATGAGCCCCCAGGACTGTATTTATAGGCTTCGGTTAGGGGTTTTTTTAGATAAGAATGATGGATTCAGCCTTATCTTTAGTTAATAACCATGTAACCACATTTGGAGATGACATCAAGTCAGTTAGGAACCTCTGGAACAAATAAATCCCGTAAAAAACACTTAAAACCCGTCGAAAATGTGTTTAAGGCTCGGAATACGCGAGCCACCATTTGGTAGCTCGGAACTGTGAATGGTGGCTCGACAACCATTTAAGCGTGTGGGCCACTTGGAGCTGGCCGGTGAGCACGCGGACTACTTAGAGCTGGTCGGTGAGCGCGTGGGCCACTTGGAGCTACACGGGCCACTTGGAGCTGGCCGGTGAGTGCACAGACCGCTTGGTTTGCCATTCTAGTGGTCGATGAGCGTGCGGGCCACTTAGCGGTGGTCGGTGAGCACGCTGGCCACTTGGTTTGCCATTGTGGTGGCTGATTAGCATGCGGGCCACTTGGTGGTGGCCGATGAGCATGCGGGCCACCTAGCATTGGCCATTCTAGTGGTTCATCGCCACGTCATCAACGTTTTATCGATTCGCTTCATGCGCTCGGACAATCCCCTTCGACTTGGATAATAGCGTTCATCGCCTTCTCTTTGTCTCTAGCTGTGTACGAACACCGATAGGTATTTTTAGACGTCTACACAAACTACATTAAATCATTGTGTAATTTTTTTGTCTTAACTGTGTTTATTCAGTGTTGTTATTATCCACTTTTGTATAGACATCTTCTGTGTCTGTGAAACCCTCCGTTGTAACAAACTGGTATCAGAGTGTGGCTTAGGGCACTGAGCACTATTTACCAGTACGGTACTGTTCACAAGTATGGTTATTGTTCACAAGTACAGTTAATCTCAATTACAGTTACTGTTTTAGTGGGCTTCAAGATATCTTCTGCAAAATACAAACGGGAGAAATTTGATGGGGGAAGCAGTTTTTGTTTGTGGAGAGCAAAAATAAAGGCTCTCCTATACAACAAGGACTGTTCAAAGTCTTATCCAGAAAGGATAAGTTGTCAGAATCCATGCCTGATGATGAGAAAGAAGAGCTGGAGATGAAGGCGCATAGTACCATATAGATCTGTTTGGCCAATGAGGTCTTGTGGGAGGTTGCAAATAAAGATACTGCCACTGGCTTGTGGCTCAATTTGGAGAGCTTGTACATGACGAAAACTCTAACGAACAAGCTCTACTTAACACTATTCTTATGGATTTAAAGAATATTGATGTTAAAATTGATAAAGAAGATCAAGTCCTTATTTTGTTATGTTCATTACCTCCTTCCTACGAAAGTTTTGTCAATAGGATACTTTATGGTAGAGATACACTTTCATTAGAGGATGTCAAATCAACTTTACATTTAAAAGAATTAAGGTAGAAAGCATCTATTGTAGGAGGTGAGGATCAAGATGATAGTAGAGGTAAATCTAGAAACATGTCTAGATCAAAGCTAAGGCTAAGAACAAATGTTGAATGTTATTACTGTAACAAGTATGGGCATATAAAACCTAATTGTCCAATGTTTAAAGTAAAGGATAATTCATAGTCAAAGTCCAGCAGGTGAAACCTTCAATTGCCATTATAACTGAAGAATCTTCTAGTTCACATAAAGTTCTCTTAGTTAGTGTTTATACGCATGCACAAGATGAGTGAGTTCTTGATTCGGGTTGTTCCTATCATATGTGTCCACATAGGGGTTGGTTTATTTATCAATCTATTGATGGTGGGAATGTCTTGTTAGGAAATAACATGCCTTGCATGACTGTTGGTATCGGGTCAATTAAGATTATAACCCATGATGGTATTGTTAGAACATTAAGCAATGTCCGACATATACCAGAGTTAAAGAAGAACCTCATTTTTTTAGGCACCCTTGACTCAAATAGTATTAAGTTTTCGGCTGAATGTGGAGTTTTGAGAGTTAGTAAAGTCTCTCTTATTGTGATGAAAGAAAAGAAGGTAAATACCCTCTATGTCCTTGAAGGCAGCACAGTGACAAGTCCTGCAGCAGTATCATCCTCAGAGGATTCAAATTCTGACACTATACGTTTGTGGTATATGTGGTTAGGGCATATGAGCAAGTGAGGACTAGATGTATTGAGCAAATAAGGTCTGCTTTATAGTCAGAAAACTAGCAAACTAGACTTTTGTGAGCATTGTATTTTCAGCAAACACCATATAGTCTCCTTTAGTACTGGTGTCCACAGAACCAATAGTAATTTAGATTATATCCATTCATATGTTTGTGGTCCCTCTTAAGTTCCATCGAAAGGTGAAGCTTGTTTTCTGCTAACATTGATTAATAATTATTTTAGAAAAGTTTGGGTGTATCCTTGGAAGCATAAGAGTGATGTGTTTGCAACCTTCAAGCAATGTAAGGTTATGATTGAGAAGGTATTGTGCAATGGGATGGAGTTTTATTCCATAGAATTTGACCAATTCTGTAATAATGAAGGTATTGTGTGTCATCATATAGTTTGGCATACATCACAACAAAATAGAGTTGCAGAAAGGATGAACAGAACACTTTTGGAGAGAGCTCGATGCATGCTCTCTAATGCCAGTTTGTCAAAAGATTTTTGGGTCGAGGCAGTCAATGCAGCTTGCTATTTGATAAAGAGATCTCCTTCTATAGCAATTAATTTTAAGACTCCAAAAGAGATATGTAAGAAATCTATAACTTAAAATATCAACTCAAACATGAGTTTGAAATGAAGGACTTGGGAGCATCAAAGAAGATTTTGGGGATGGAGACCCACAGGAACAAGCGAGAAGGAAGTTTATTCCTATCTCAGAAGAAATACATCAAGAAAGTGTTGGAGAGATTAGGCATACTTGATGTCAAGCCTATGAAAACTCTGTTTGCTACTTATTTTTGTCTTCCCGCAGATTTGTCACCTCAGACTGAGGAAGAAGAGCAGTACATGTCTTACGTTCCTTATGCTAGTGCAGTTGGAAGCATTACATATGCCATGGTTTACACCCGCCCAGATAGTTCATATGCAGTCAGTATTGTGAGTCAGTATATGAATAAGCCTGGAAAGGTCTGTTGACAGGCTGTGAAATGGATACTTAAATATTTGAGAGGATCTGTAAATATTGGTTTATATTTTGGCAGGACTACAAATTCAGATTGCAGAATACTTGGCTATTCTGATTCAAATTATGTGGGCAAGTTGGATAAGAGACGATCCGTGATAGGTTATATACGCACTCTTTCAAGTAGTGCCATTAGTTAGAAGGCGACTCTACATTCGACAGTTACTTTGTCTATCACAGAGGCAGAGTATATGATAGTGAAAGAAGTCATTTGGTTGAGATGTTTGGCTAAAGATCTTGGCTTACTTTGGTATTTTGTGACAGCCTAAGTGCTATACATTTGACGAAACATGAGATGTATCATGAAAAAACCAAACATATAGATATGAAGTATCATTTTATTAGAGAAATTAAACTCATCAAGATTAAAAAAAATTGGTACTATAGATAATCTAGCAGATATGATGACGAAGTTCGTACATTCGCGTAAGTTCGAGCATTTCCTCGAATTACTTGGAGTTCAACAAAGCGGAGGTCAAAACCTTTCACAGAATCTTTCCTTACTTCTTTGTCCTTCGATCATCCGATTCAACAACTTATAGTCATATATTAGGTACTATTAGGATCTTAGATGCGAGCCTAGAGGAAGAAGATTTTGAAAGTACCCTAATGCCACTAGGAAAGAACCCTAGAGGGGGGTGAGTATGGTTTATGCTAATCTAATATGATTTAATACCGATTAAAACTAATTGATAAGTTATCCTAGCAAATAAGATATGCAATGAGTTATTAGCAAGGATAAACAATATAAACAAGGGTGAAACAAGATAAAAAAAGATACAATTATGATAGGGCAATATAAATAATGCAAACACACAATATGATTACGGAGTTCGGACCTTCCGTCCTACGTCTCTGCTCCCCACTCCCGGGAGAAATCCATTATCACACTGGGTTTAAAACAATCACCCGAAAATATTTACACCATACAATATCGGTTTATAATGCTCATCGATCAACGTTCACAATCTTACAATGTAACTACACTAACTACCACCTCAAGTGTTAGTCTCTAGCTCGTGTCTCCCTCAAGTGTTAGGAATTACAACCTCTCTCTAGGTATTACCACTTACCCCACTCCTCTTGGGACGACCTCGTCTCTCACCAAACACTCCTCTTGGTGTACTAGTGTATTACAAAGTGAACCTCACAATTATAGCTCAATACAACAATCGGTTTTCTAGTTCACCAAAAACTTTACAACTTATACACTTGCAATTACACTTCACATCCTATAAGTATTGGCCTAGCCCGTGTCACCTTCCTCAAGTGTTCGGAATTACCACCTCTCACTAGGTTTTACTACCGACCCCACTCCTCTTGGAAACGACCCCTTCTCTCACCACACACTTCTCTCAGTGTCCAAGTGTAAGACAATGTGCAACTCACAATGAAGCTCAACAATACAAATAAATTTGTTCTCTATAATAGATGAGAACACAATGTAAACTCACTCTTAATGTCACAAACCCTACAATCCCAATTATACAATGTATGAAAATACTAAAGCTCAATAGGTTGTGTGTGAACAAAGAGAAAATCAAATATAAACTCAATATAAACACTAGCTTAATAAAAATGATAAACAACAAATAATTAATGCAAAGCTAGTATTGAGTTTAGAAATTCTTCTCTGAAAAATAAGATGGAGAGATTGGAGCTTGAAGCTCAAACAATGAAGATGATCTCCTCCACTTGTTAAAACTTCTTCACAAACCAAACAAACACTAAACCAAACTTAAACCCTTGTTAAACTTTTGTAAACTTGTATAAAACAATTTTCTTGGATAAAAACAGAGCTGGTATGATGGGGTATATATAGGGAACCCCAAAGATCAAGAAAACACAACAAAAGGACCAAAAAAAAAAATCAAAACAGGACAAAGGCTAAAAACTAGGCGTTACAGCATCAGTCGACTGACGGCTTTCATCAGTCGACTGATGAGCTGACCATAAGAGACGTTTTCCATCTCATCATTCGACTGACGGACCTTATCAGTTGACTGATGACCTTATCAGTCGACTAGTCAGTCGACCAAAACAAAACAGAAACTTTTTGTTATTCCAGGCACTTTCTTCAGTCGACACATCAGTTGACTGATATCATTAGTCGACTTACCAGTCGACTGATAACAGGTTATCAGCCTGTATCAAAATAGTAAAACTGATTTTTGAAGTGCCTTTAAAAATAACAAATAAATTCCAAAAAATATAAAACTTTGGAAAATGATTATAAACATGTTAATGAACATGTTACAAAAAGAATTTATAGAATTGCAATTGATGCGGCATAAACATGTACCAAAAATGTTGCAACTGCACAACCGTGTCAAGTTATAGTATAAAAAGTTATCGATCCCACGAGGAAGATGTTTTGTAGAAGAAAATATAAATCGGTTCTTATGTTGTGTGCGTGACAAATAGGAGTGAAGAATAAGTGTGATTGTGAAGAGATTAAGATGGTGATAGTGTGTAAATTGGCACAAAATGTAAGTGAGAGTGGATATGATAATGAATGAATGATTTCCACAAGGAGAGATGAATAAAATCAAGAATCAAAAAGGAAAATCAAGAATGAAAATAAAATTCAAGAAAGTAACGATGGCGGATTCAATTAAAGATATAGGTAATCTAGAATTGAATCCACTTCTTAGAAAATGGTAATTCCCTAGAGGGTTCTAGCCTAAAGGCAAATCAAAGAAAATAAAAATAAATAAAAAGAAAAACTAAACCCTATAGGATTCTAGTCTCAAGGTGAATAGTGTAAGAAATTAAAATCTAACTACAAAATAAATTAAAAAATCTAAACTATAAAATAAATTACAAGAATTAAATATAAAAAAATAAATCTACTCTATAAGCATAAAATAAATCTAATCTATAAGCATGAAATAAATCTAAGACAAGAGGGTTCTAGCCTCTTGGCTATTTAAAAAAGAAAATAAAATCTAATTACAAGCATGAAAATAAATCTAAACTAATAAGCAATAAAAGAGAAATAAAAAAAACAAACCTTCAAATTCATCTTCATCTTCATCTTCATCTTCATATTCATCATCCAACAAAGAGAAGAAAAAAAAATTTAAAGTGGTTTGGAAAAATTCTTTTATTAATTGTAATAAAAAGTTACAAATTTGGAAGGTCTTCTCAATTAAGAGCAGCCCTCCTCTCCAAAAGGAATTATAAAAATTTTCACACCCTTAACCCCTTACTCCCTACTCCTATTTATAGTAAACAACAATGAATGAGAGCCATTGGATGAAGACTTAAGCCCTAATGAATTATTTTTAGCCTTTGATCTTGTAGGCTTGGATTCTTGGGCCTTTTGCTTGTTGATTTTCCATTGGGCTTCTTGATTTTCCTTTGAGCTTTGCTTCATTTCTTCATGATTCATGCTTCATTGTTTTGATTCTGGGCCTTTGCTTCATGGGCATCTAGCTTGATTTTTGGTTTGTTCATAATGCATACTAGAGATAAGACTTTGCTTCATGGGCTTTGGCGTTTTGGGCTTCATTAATTCATGGCTTGATTCTTTTGCTTTAGGCTTTTGGATAATTGGCAATTTGATTTTCCAATGGGCTTCTTGATTTCTCTTTTGCTTTATTTCTTCATTAAATCAAGGGCTTTTGATGTGAGATGATATTTTTTTGAATTTATTCTTCATTAACCTGTAATTAAAGATAAAAACAATTATTAGTGATATATTTATTCATAAAAATAAATAATGAGGATATAAAATTATAATAAAATTTGATTATCAAATACCCTCACACCTAAACTCTTGCTAGTCCTCTAACAAAGAAAGAAAGAGAAAATCCTAACTCACTTTCATAGGAATCGCGGTTGTATTTAGCGTATATAACAAGCCTTTAAACCCCTAGGTTACTCTAGTAGACGAGTTGTAATCTCGTGAGGGTTTGCAGTGAATATACCCACAAAATTCAGTCTACTTACCAAATTAAAGAAGTCAGTAAATAACTAAATTCACTTGATAACTGTAGACAATCTAATTGAAGCTAGTTATCACTCAAGAAAATATTTTTATAAATAACTTCAAGGTGAATTTCCTAGAAAATATTCTCATTATAGCAATACAAAACCAAGCCAAACTTAGAAATTTAATTTAAAAGTTTTGAAAAGAACATACTAACTCTTCGTTTAAAATAATATTCAAGTTGATTGATCTAAAATATTTTCCAAGACCATATATACAAATACAACTATATATATAAAACATTTATTAGTATTTTTATTTTTATTTTATTATTATTATTTTTATATTATTATTATTATTATTATTATTTTAACTCTTTCTTCCTTGGTGATTTTTTTTCTATTTTAACGGGCTTTCTAAGCGACCATTTAACGAGTTTTAGACCAATGGATCCCAACCCAATTGGGCTTAGGTCATTAAGTATGGAAATACTCCTTGGACTTAATTACTCGGTTAACTTAGGCTTTATAAGATAGAATCACCTTGAATTTAAGAGTTTTTTCTTTTTCTTTTGGTGCCCATTTTTCGCACTCTTCTTTTGTAATTTTTTATATGTATATGTATATATATTCTGAAAAATATGTAAGTCAAGACACTTTGAAAAGTTATTTTTAACTCTAAGCTAAGCATGCATAAATTCCATTATTTTAAATAAAAATCTAATTTAAGGCTTAAGTGAAGTATACTACTTTGAAAATAATTTCTTAAGAAATTTATTTAGAGTTATCATAAAAGGTAAACTTGAGTAAATAACAAACTAGAGATTAGAAAATTTAAAGTTTATCAAATAAATCAATTATTACATAACTCTATCAATTTGGCAAGTGACGATATTTTTATAATTTTTTTGAGGAAAAGGAAAAAATGACAAAAATGCAACTAAAAATGTAAAATAAAGAGAGAAAAAATAACCAATTCCCACCTGCACACCTAAATTTTACATTATCCTTAATGTAAACTCTATGATGCACAAAGTAAAGCAGATAAGAAGTAAAGCACTTACATTTGGTCGGCTGATAAAAATCTGTAATTACCTTTGGTCTGAGGAGGATAGAATCAGAAATTTATTCTTCTTTTTTTTCTTTTTTCCTTCTTCTTTTCTTTTTCTTCTTCTTCTTTTTTTTCTTTTTTTTACAACTGAACAAGAAACTCTCAAATGAGAGAAGAATAAATTCTTTGTTATTCTGAAATAAACAAAACAAACAATGTATCATGAAGTGTTCAACATGAAGAGCTCGTATTCTACATTGAATCCTACCTTATTGTTAAAAATTCTTTCCCGGATTTTAAATAAATTCAGAATGATATAATCAATAATATGAAATTCCAAGCATTTCGGGGTGTTCAGTAATTCTTGTAACAAAGTAAGGTATGTATTATTAGTGTCATGCATTTTACATTTCTTAATGAACTTAGACTCTTGTACTCTGAATTTTTGTTTTCTAACAACCAATTCTTCTGTAGCATTTTCCTCAACCCCAAGATTCATGGTTGAGTTCTGAAAGTTTGGTTGTTGATTATTCTCCAAGAATCTAAATTCATCAAGAAAGAGTTCTTCAAAATTTAATTCAAAGCAGCAAATGTTTAACACAGTTTCATTATTCTCAAAGACCTGATCTGCTATTTCTAATATTTCCAACTCCTCACCAAAAATTTCCTCAAAACTTAAATCAGACTCTTCTTCTTCTTCTTCTTCTTCCGATCTTTCCTGAATGTAATTTATTTCTAGAGGTTGATTATTTGGCTGGTCCCTTGGATTAAAAAAATTAAGATCAGCAGTCAAATTCCTAAAGGACAGCTTTATTTGACCAGTTCTACAGTTGATGAGAGTATTAGAAGTGGCTAAGAAGGGTCGTCCTAAGATGACAGGTGTTTGTCCTTTAGGATTAGAAACAGGCTGTGTTTTCAAGACTACAAAATCTACTGGAAAAAAATAAAATCTCCAACCTTAATCAGAACATCCTCTAACTCACCCATAGGGACCTTAACAGATCTATCAATCAACTGTAAGGTGCATCTAGTTGGGTTCAGTACACCTAGACCCAATTGCTGATAGACTGAATATGGAAGCAAATTGACATTGGCCCCTAAGTCTAAAAGCGCCTTATCAATGTGAGTATTACCAATGATACATGAAATGATGGGGGAACCTAGATCTTTACGTTTCAAAGGTATGGGATTTGATAGCATTTCACTGATATTGACGGCTAAAAAGACTTTCTTTGGAATATTTATTCTCCTCTTCTTAGTGCATAATTCTTTTAAAAATTTAGCATAAGATGGAATTTGTTCAATTACATCTAAGAGAGGAATATTGATCTTAACCTGCTTGAATGTTTCTAGGATCTTCTCCTTTTGAGGGGAGTGTTTCCTAGGCCTTCGTCTATCTGGAAAAGGAGCAACTGGTCTAAACCTATCAAAAGCAGGCTCAGGTTCGGGTTTAGGTTCTTGATCATCTGAGGGGGGTGATTGTTGAATAGATTCATCAGAAGGAGAAGGAGAAGGAATTTAAATTGGATCAAAAGTTTGACTTTGAGGAGTTCGCACTTGATTATCGACATGTCTACCTGACCGAAGTGAATGGATTGCATTCACTTGAGCTTCATAGGATGAACTGCATCCTTTGTTCTTAGGGTTGACCACGGGTTGACTCGGAATTTTTCTTTCTCTCTTTCATTCACGGCACTAGCTAGTTGACCAAGTTGGGATTCTAATCTAGCTATAGCTTGAGTGTTGGAGTTAAGCATTTGTTCGGTTGATTGCATAAAGGAATTCAGAGTGCTGAACGTTTGAGTCAACATATTCGTGATTTGAGTGGAGGCCTTAATTATGGTTTCCAAACCCTTTTCCAAAACATTGAGATGTTTATCCTAATCTGGATTGTGAGGAGTCTGAATTATAGCTTGATGAAGAGGAGACTAATTTTGATATGGCAGATTGGGTTGTTAAAATTGTGGATGAGAATTGAAAGGAACTGTGTTTCCCCTAGGAAATTGTTGTATTGAAGAGAGAGTGAAGTTTTGAGTTCCGGAGTGAGTTCCTTGATTACATGCAAAGTTTGGGTGATTTCTCTAACCTGGGTTGTAGGTTGGAGAGAATTAATCATTTGCGTAACGCTGGAATGTAGCGTTGACCTGTCCTAATGGCTGATTATTTTCTAAGAGATAGGCCTGTCCATCCGGGCCGGCCCGGCCCGGCCCGGCCCGGACATCCGGGCCCGGGCCGGGCAAAACCGGGACCCGGACCCGGGCCCGGGTACCCCGGGCCGGGTCCGGGTCCGGGCCCGGGCCAGACCGGGCCGGGTTCCGGACTGGCCCGGGTTTTTTTAATTTTTTTTTAATTTTTTTTTATTTTTTTCCAAACTTTTTTCCAAACTTTTTAAATGTTATTTAAATTATAAATTATAAAAAAAAGACAATAAAAATAGTAAAAACAATAATTTTATTAATTACTTAAAAATTAAAATGACATAAATTACAAATAAGAAATGATAAAAACAAATTCTTTATTAATAATTGATAAATCAGTTACAAATTACAAGTACAAATTTATTTTGGAATTAATCGCATCACAATAGATAAGTAAATCCCAACTAGGTTGGCACCTACTCACCTATATCACTATCATTTGTAATTATTTCCAAAATAATTCTTTACAAATTTTAAGCTAAGATATAAAAACTACAATCTATTCTTTATATCTATCTGCTAGTCCCAATTCTTCAAATTTATCTTCAATTCCAGCCAACCGATCGATGCCTTGCGTTCGCTTCTCGTACCTCCACCAATCTTGTAGGCACGTCACCGCTTGTACGGTATACGGATCCAAGCATGTCCTGTGATCGTCGATCAAACGACCTGCTGTGCTGAAGGCGGATTTCGAAGCTACCGTCGAAACCTGCACTGTTAGTAAGTCACGAACCATGGTGGAAAGTATAGGATATGAAACTGATCCATATACTTTCCACCATTGCAAAATATCTAAAGCATTTCCTTGACATCTAACTAAAGAAGCAGAAAAATATTCATCTATTTCAGAAACCTCTGATAATGACGATCCAAGTCCAGTTCCACCAGTTAGCTCAGCTACCATTGCATACCTATCAAAACTTACACTTTTACCTTGGGCTCGGGATGAGCTCGAAGAAACTGAAGCTGTAGACTGTTGTGCAGCTACACCATGTCTAGCTGCATACTCATCATATAAGGTTTGAAAATAATTTCTAATAAGTAAATGATGAGTAGTAGCATTCAGGGTGGTTCCATCATCTAACTCTATAACCTGTCCACCATAAAATGACTGTAACAAACTTCGAAGGCCAATATCCTTCAAGCATGGATCAATAAGAACCCCCAAACCAAAAATATGAGGAATAGGCCTAAAGTACTTATTAAATTTTCTCTCCATTTCAAAAACTATAGGTCCAAAAGTATCATCCAAACGATATTTATCAAAAAATTTTTGAATATTTAAAATTTGTAAAGCAGCTAAAGTAATGGTTGGATAATAACAGCCAGATAATAACATTGTAGCATCATAAAAAACTTGTAACATTTCATTTAAATTACATATAACTGTCCATTCATCTTCAGTTATTCCATAAGTGCTACCAGAACTAGAACTAGAAGCATAAAAGTTTATAAAATCAGTTATAATGTCTTTATATTCTATTGCTACACTTAACATTGCATATGTGGAATTCCACCTATGGTCAACATCTTTTGGAATTAGTCTAGGCTTTACATTTTTTCTTTTACAAAATTGTTTCCATCTTTTAAGTCTTTGTTCAGAAGCACTAATCATGTAAGCAACTGTTCTAACCTTTTCTATCATTGGTTTAATTTCAGTAAATGCACTTTGAACAATTAAATTTAAAATATGACAGATGCACCTAATATGAAAAAGATCACCATGACATGGCAATGATAAAGATGATCTGATAAACTCAACAGCTACATTGTTATTACTTGCATTATCTAGTGAAAGAGAAAATATTCTTTCTGAAATTTCTAATTTCATAAGTTCTTCAATTATTAAATTTGAAATATTAGCACCAGTATGTGACTCTTCTATTGCAATAAAAGAAACAACTCTTTTAAACATTTGCCAATTTTCATCAATCCAGTGTGCTGTGATACATAAATATCCATTTTGTGCTCTAGATGTCCAAATATCAGAAGTTAAAGAAAATCTACATTTTAAATTTTTAAAATAAGAAATTATTTTTTCTTGTTCCTGCTGATAATATTTTAAAATATCACGTTGGCAGGTTTGACGAGAAAATTTTTTAAATGCAGGATAAAAACCATCTCTAAACATATCTTCAAATTCATCATCTTCTACTAATTTAAAAGGAAGGTTTTTAAGAATGATAAACCTGATTACGCATTTTCTAGCTCTGGCAGCGTCATAGTTCCAACTACCGAGACTACCAGAAGAGGAGGATTGAGAAATCATGGATTGTCGGATATCACCTTGGGGAGTCTGGCCTTTGTTGTGTTTATCTAAATGGCGTTTGAGGTGGTTGGTGCCGCTCTTATGATGAGCTTGAAAAATCTTGCCGCACAAAGCACACTTAGCCTTCTGGGTGAGGATCCTACCGTGCTCATCCTTGGTGACGTCGATCTTCTCGTAAAAATTCCACACATCGGATCTTGGCCGTTTAGGAGCTCTTGGTGCAGATTCGTCGCCACCGGATTCGGGATTAACTTCGGTAGGAGGACTCATAGTAGGAGGACTCATAGTAGGAGGACTCATTTCAGGATCGGGAGATATGTTTTGCTCTTCATAATCGGATCCGGAAGCCATTTGATGAAAGGATTAGAAAGTATAAATAAGAGAGTATAAGAGTATAAGAGAGAGTATAAGAGTATAAGAGAGAAGAGATGAGTTTTTGGTGTGAAGAAAACAAATGAAAACCCCCCTCTATTTATAGAACCAGCCTAGGGGACAAATGACCAAAATAACCTCACAAAATAGCCGTTTTTTGACCGTTTATGGGGGCAAAATTGACAATAGGGCAAATCTGCCCGTTTTGGCCGGGCGGGGCCGGGCCGCGGCCCGGCCGGGCCCGGGCCGGGCTCCGGGCCGTGCCCGGGCCGGGCTCCGGGCCGTGCCCGGGCCAGCGGGTAAAATGGACACCCCTACTAAGAGAGTACATTCTTCTGAAACATAAGATAGTGACAGACAGTTGTGACATCCTGAGGCTAAAACTTGATTGATTTGAGCTGGGGCTCTTTCCTTGATTTCTAAAGCTTCTAACCTACGCATGATTGTGGCCATCTTAGCTTCAGATGCAATGTTCGACTCTAAGGAAATATCACTAGACTTGGGTTGGGGAACTGATGACACTCGGTCATCGCAGTGTTCCCATTGCATGGTTTTTTTAGAAAGACTCTCTAAAAACTCCCAAGCTTCATCAGCGTTTTTTCTCATGAAATCCCCGTGGCACATTGATTCTAAGGAAGTTTTTGCAGAAATCATTCATAAAATATTTGGCACAATCGCCATTTTTCTAAACCGTGATGAGGACATTGGATGAGAAGATCTTTATATCGGTCAAAATACTTCCAAAAGGGTTCTCCTGGGACAATTTTAAAATTCATGATGCTGTTTCTTAGCTTCACTGTTTTATGGATCGGGAAAAACGGTGATAAATTCCTCCCAAGTAGTGATGGAATTTATGGGTAAGCTATACAGCCATTTTTTTTGCATTGTCTTTGAGAGCAAATGAAATAAATCTGAGTTTGATCACATCTTCTGTTAATTCTCTCATTTTAATCATAATACACACTTCCTCAAATTCCAAGATAAAAATATATGCATCTTCTGTTTTATTTCCAAGGAATTTGGGAAGCATGTTTATGTAATACGGTCTAAGCTCAAAATTTATTCCATTTGTCGGGGAGCCTAATACAAGAGGGGATTGTATTCCTAATGGGATAGCACATATCTTGAACAACGGGTGGATTAGGATACGCCATTTCAATGATTGGTTCAAAATGAATTAATCGATGAGAATTATCCCTAACCCAAGTTTGCATACAACAAAACTATTTCTTTTTATACTTTTTTTTTATAAAAGTTAGTTTTTTTAATGAGGAGAGAATGGAAAAAGAGGAAAATCCTAACTAAAACAAATCAAAATCAATCACTTTTCAATCACTCTAAGTCTAGGGTTAAGCCTAACTCAACTAGACTAGCTCCTAACCAAAAACTCCTAAAGTGAAAAGATTAAAGTTTTACCCGGATAGTTAGCCAGGTAAGGATAGTACTAGAGGGTGATCAGAGATCAATTAAGTACCTCATTCTTTACAGAGCGCTTTACGTAACCCCTAAACCTTACCTTAGACACAAACTAATCCAAGAAAACTTAAACCGGTTCACTTAAGGATTCTTTGTTCCTTATTGAGCTCGAATCCTTAGGGCCAACATCTAATGAGTTTTATTAGGCTTGGGTGGTGTAGTGAGGAATTAGTGATTTTTAGGCTAAGGAAAGGGTGATGAAATCCCTCACCTTATTTTGATTATGGGGTTTTTCCCTTAAAAATATTTTTAAGTGTGTGCCAAATCAAAATGCTCAAATCACTTGGTGAATTCTTACTAACAATATGAAATGCAACCCTAGGAATTAAAAGCAACTAAAAAGGATGGAAAAGAAAAAATCTTTTTTTTAATTAAGGTTAACAATCAAACAAATGAGAAGGGGGAAATTGTTTAAATTTATTATCTTGTTAGTAAATATCAAAGTGGAGGGTGAATTTTATTAAGGTCAACAAAAATAAAATCTTTTTTTAAGTCCTAATTGTCTCTAATTGTGAAGAAGTAGCTAAAGGGTGGAATTAAAAATTCTAGAAAGAAGAGTTACCTACAAGCAAATCTTCAAATCCTAGTTCTCCAATCCGCGATCTTCAAGCTCCAAGCGTTTCCTTCACAATAAACACACAAGTTAAAGAACCAAAATAATTAAAACCTACTTAAGCACCTTCCCCGGTAACGGCGCCAAAAGCTTGATGCGGCATAAACATGTACCAACAATATTACAAGTGCACAACCGTGTCAAGTTATAGTATAAAAAGTTATCGATCCCACGAGGAAGGTGTTTTGTAGGAGAAAATATAAATGGTTCTTATGTTGTGTGCGTGACAAATAGGAGTGAAGAATAAGTGTAATTGTGAAGAGATTAAGAAGGTGATAGTGTGTAAATAGGCACAAAATGTAAGTGAGAGTGGATGTGACAATGAATGAATGATTTCCACAAGGAGAGATGAATAAAATCAAGAATCAAAAAGGAAAATCAAGAATGAAAATAAAATTCAAGAAAGTAAAGATGACGGATTCAATTAAAGATATGGGTAATCTAGAATTAAATCCACTTCTTAGAAAATGGTGATTCCCTAGAGGGTTCTAGCCTAAAGGCGAATCAAAAAAAAATAAAAATAAATAAAAAGAAATACTAAACCCAAGAGGGTTCTAGTCTCAAGGTGAATAGTGTAAAAATTAAAATCTAACTACAAAATAAATTATAAAATCTAAACTACAAAATAAATTGTAAGAATTAAATATAAGAAAATAAATTTACTATATAAGCATGAAATAAATCCAATCTATAAGCATGAAATAAATCTAAGGCAAGAGGGTTCTAGCCTCTTGGCTATTTAAAAAAGAAAATAAAATCTAATTACAAGCATGAAAATAAATCTAAACTAATAAGTAATAAAAGAAAAATAAAAAAACAAACCTTCAAATTAATCACCATCTTCATCTTCATCTTCATCATCCAACAAAGAGAAGAAAAGAAAAATTTAAAGTGGTAAAAAATTCTTTTATTAATTGTAACAAAAAGTTACAAATTTGGAAGGCCTTCTCAATTAAGAGTAGCCATCCTCTCCAAAAGGAGTTACAAAAATTTTTACATCCTTAACCCCTTACTCCCTACCCCTATTTATAGTAAACAACAATGAATGAGAGCCTTTAGATGAAGACTTAAGCCCTAAGGAATCATTTTTAGCCTTTGAGCTTTTGGGCTTGGATTCTTGGGCCTTTTGCTTGTTGATTTTTTATTGGGCTTCTTGATTTTCATTTGAGCTTTGCTTCATTTCTTCATGATTCATGCTTTATTGTTTTGGTTCTGGGCTTTTGCTTCATGGGCTTCTGGCTTGATTTTTGGATTGTTCATAATGCATACAAGAGGTAAGGCTTTGCTTCATGGGCTTTGGCATTTTGGGCTTCATTAATTCATGGCTTGATTCTTTTGCTTTTGGCTTTTGGATAAATTGGCAATTTGATTTTCTAATAGGCTTCTTGATTTCTCTTTTGCTTCATTTCTTCATTAAATCAAGGGCTTTTGATGAGAGATAAGATTTTTTAGAATTTATTCTTCATTAACCTGCAATTAAAGATAAAAACAGTTATTAGTGGTGTATTTATTCATAAAAAATAGATAATGAGGATGTGAACATTGTTAAAATTATTTAAATTAGGAATTTGTAAAAATAGGGAAATAAAAATTTTAGTGTTTTACCTATGGTAAAAATTAAGGACTTGTAAAAAGTAAGTGTAAAATTTAAAATTAGGGAATTGAATTGTAAATATTATTTTTAGTGTTTTTCATGTGATACTAGTTGATATTGAAACTTTTTACTCCTCAGAGATAAGGATGAACAATCGATTCTTAGTCCTTTGTTCATAGATAGGAAGACTAACAATCTCAAGAGTAATATGTCTGTCTTTACGGAGGTGAGACAAAACCATTGTTTATATCCAAATCATGTACTTTCAATGGATTGGTTAATGACTTATATAAACTTACATTAACCAATCTACATGAGTATCACCTTAACGTGATTTGCAGTTATCCCATGATGGGAATAGAACAAGCGGCATCAAATATCAAGTGACTATAATATGGGTCTCATCTTCATATTGAATGATGAGAAGCATTCGGTGGAACTATTTATTGAAAAGTATTGATGTGAGTTATCTAATAGGGTTTTATGTTTGGATTATTAAAGATGTTAGGGTTCTCAATATCCTTCAGACGGCTAGCTCCAAGGCCAAGAATTCTATCCTACACATGAAGAATACATAAGAGGTCAGAGTTGGGATCTCTAATGGTTCCTTTGACGATCAAGTCAGTTGAGAGCTTGAGTGGAGAAGAAAGAGTTAAGTGTTTGTCTTTTAGCAAGAAGATTGCTTACCCTAGGTAGCAGATATTAATTTCCTTTTATAGCAGATTCAAGGGGTAGATAGGTAACTTTGACCGAGTCAGACTAACGACTCAATTATCATCTGCTTTACAGGTGTCGGCTATAAAGGGAGATGAGTCACCCAGCGTTCAATGTAACGGTAACAGAATGTGTGTGGTGCTGAGGAGGTCCGATGAGTCATAAAGAATTTTAGGGCTGAAGAAATAATGATTTTGATGATTCATTAAATATAATGGCAATCAACTGTTGGTGTGGGGCACGATGACACATCGCCTTCCGACTCGTCTTTATGAGAGGGGCGACAAGTGACGCCTCTCACCTCGATTCTACAATTGGGCCAATAAGTATCATATTTTTGGTCGGCCTCACAAGTTGTCGATCCGAACTAATGGAATGAAGAGGAGTGGGGTCGAGTCGAATGGTACGGGCTGATAAGTAAGTTGTCAACTCGAACTAGTGGAATGAAGTGAAGTATGGCGGGTCGAACGGTGCAGGTCAATAAGTACTGACTTTTTAGTCGGTCTCACAAGTTATCGACCCAAACTAGAAGAGAAGTAGGGTGAGTGTAGGTGAGAATACTTCTCAACTTGTCCATTCTTAGGAAAAGTTGTGCCCATGTTGCTAGAGTCGTCTTGGCTAGGGCGAAACAAAACTGAGGATTAGCCAACATGAGACATGTGTCGATCCAAGTTAGCACAACAAGCTAACTTGGATCTTTAACTCAAGACAATTAAACCCTAAATCAAAGAGCATCAAGCTTTGATACCAATTATTAGACCCTAGAGGGGGGGTGAATAGGGTTTATGCTAATCTAATTCGATTTTATGCCAATTAAAACTCATTAAAGAACTATTCTTACAAGATAGATATACAATATGTTATAAGCAAGAATAAGCAATATGAGCAAAGGGATATATCCTAGCAATGAGATATAGTGCAAGGATATACAAATATCACAAGGGTAAACAAATTAAACTAGATAGTGGGCGATATAAGCAACAAGCAATATACAAAGATGATATAAGATATGAACATAAAAATAAGTACGCCAATGCAATCACAAACAAATGATATGTTCACAGAGTTCGGTCCACACGACCTACGTCTCCGCTCCTCACCTCGATGAGATCTCCACTATCACAATCGGGTTTTCTATGCTCACCCGAATAACGTTTACACCATACAATATCGGTTTTCAACGCTTACCGATTAACGTTCACAATCTCACAATGTAACTACACTCCAGACCCTCTAAGTGTTGGTCTCTAACCCATGTCCCTCCTTAAGTGCTCGGAATTATCACCTCTCTAGATTTTACTACCAACCCCACTTCTCTTGGAAGCGACCCCGTCTCTCACCACACACTCCTCTCGGTGTACTAGTATAATACAAAGTGAATCTCACAATAAGCACAATATAACAAATGATTGTTCTCTAATATGGATGAGAACATAATGTAAGCTTACACTCAATGATATATGCCCACAACCCAAATTATACTATGTATGAAAATACTAGAAGCTCAATGGTTGTGTGTGTGTAAGCAATGAGTAAATCAAAACTAAACTCAATTATGAAAAACTAGCTTGTAGAAATGATAATCAATAAACAATTATAAATAAAAGCTAGAATTGAGTTTAGGAAAACGCCTCTAGATGACAAGAGAGAGAGATGAATTGAAGCTCAATCACCAATGAATTGATCTCCACTTCCTCTTGTGAAAGTATCTTCACAAACCAAACTTGAAACAAAACTAAACGAAACTTAAACCCTTGTTAAAATTTTTTAAAACATTCTCTTGAGTATCTTCAGAAGTTGGAGGGAATATGGTACATATAGGAGCCCCAAAGAACCAATAAAACTCAAGTGAAAAGTCCAAAAAACCAAAAAACAACTCAACCAAAAACTAGCTGTTACAGTGTTATGAGTCAACTCTGTATTGTTCATGAGTCGACTCATAAACTAGTCGTTTCAGGCAAAAACATCTGATGGGTCAACTCATATGTTCATGGGTCGACTCATGCACTGTTTATGGGTTGACTCGTGCATTTATGGGTCGACTCGTCAGGTTTGAACAGTATCGGCAGATTTGGAATTTTTGCGTAGCTGGCTTTGTAAAATATGTTAAAAATAGTAAATAAACTCCAAAAAATATTAAATTTTTAAAAAAGTTTCTAGAAATATAGATAAATATTTTAGAGAAATAATTTATGAAATATCATTTTCCATTTGTGAGAAATAAATGTTAGAACACTGATATTCTAGATTCTAAAAACTACTAAAATACCTGATTTTGTAAAATCAATTTGACATAGAAAATAAACTCCAAAAATGATAAAAGTTTGGGAATAGTTATAAACATGTAGTAGAACATGTTAGAAAAATAATTTTTTAAATTTCATTTCTATTTGTGAAAACTCATCTGTTTTGCAAAAACATGCACAAACATGAACTTGTTAAGAACTTGATTTTGACAAAATGAGTTCAAACAAATTTTAAAAACTTTCCAATAGCTTTATAGACTTGATAAATGATATAAAATATTTTTATTAAGTCTATAATCCAAAAATATAATATATTTTGCAAACACGATAGAATATGAAACAAGTGAGTATGCATATGAATATATATATTTGTTTCATTTCTATATAGCTATACCAAAACAACTTATCCACATAAACAAACATGTATGTATATAAATATTCATTTGGAAAAATGTTATTTGTAGATAAAACAAAAAAATGGATAAACCAAGAAAACGTGTGTGTGTGTGTGTGTGTCTATAATATTGAGCTTGAAGTATTAAACACACATAATATAAAACCTATACTATATTACCCAAGCTATGATCTTGATCTTCAATAAGCTCTACTTGGTACACTTACGGATGAAGGTTGAACTTGAATCTTTAATTTGAATTGTAAGGCTTCACTCCACGATTCTGCCAGCCTCCATTGGATATGATCGTTGTGGTGCAATTCCATCCATCCTCTAACATGTTGTTTGTCTATAATAAATAGAAAACCACAAACACTAGACAAACAACATTAGTCGTAAATTGTTTGTTAAACATCATCAAAATAAGAAGGCAAACAATTTGTAGGATATAACACTAACCCCTTTTATTCGAACTCGGTGAGTCAAGTCCAAGTGAAATTTGAACAGTCAATGGTTGACAATATCAGAGACACGTTTATGAGGAAAGTGACCAAACCGTTGATGTCAGTTATCTAACAAGGGTTTATGTGTAGATTATTAGGGGTGTTAGTATCCTTAATCTCCTTCTGACAGCTTGCTCCTGGGCCAAGAATCTTGTCCTGCACATGAAGAATATGTAAGAGGTTGGAGTTAGGATCTTCGGTGGTTTCTTTGACAATCAAATCAGTTGAGAGCTAGAGTGGAGAAGAAAGAGTTAAGAGCTCAGTTTTTTAGTAAGAAGATTACTCACCCTAGTAGCAGACATAATTTTTCATTTATAGCAGGTCCGTGAGGTAGGTAGGTAACTTCGACCTAGTCAGGCTAATGGATCAATCGTCATCTGCTTTACAAGAGTCAGCTACAAAGGGGGATGAGTCACCCAGGTATTCAATGTGAGGGTAAGAGAAAGTGCATGGCACTGACGAGATCCGATTAGTTATAAAGACTTTCGGGGCTAAAGAAATGATGATTCTGATCATTCATTAAATGTGATGGCAATCAACTTTTGATCTAGGGCACGAGGACACACCGCCTTTTGACTCGTCTTCATGAGAGGGGTGACAAGTGACGCCTCTTACCTCGATTCTGTGATATGTGTGTATCTCCTCTTTGGAACTTAGTGATCCTCTTAGGAGCTTAAGGATAGATGATTCTCATGGTAACTTGAGAATAGAGGTATAAAATAACACAGTGGAACGCAGGTCGAAACGTGGAATGAGACGGCGAATCAAAGAATCGAAGTGTAATAATCAATATTTTTTATACAAGGCTTTATAGGAGGTCCACAATTATTTTATTTTGTAGCAAGTTTTATGAATAGGCCCACATCATGTTTAAAAAAAAAAGTGAGGGTTCTCAAAGGCCCACCTAGAAAGCCCACTTCACCCATGTTTTTCGTTTAAGAGATTCAAGATGATTCTTTTTCTTTTTTTGGATTTTTTTTAAAATTCAAAATCCTTTGATTTAGCTCCCAAATCAGAAAAAAACGTGGGATTCTTTTTTTGTACTTTCCTTGTTTGTTTTTACCCATTTTACCAATTTAAAAACAAATTTCCTTAATTTTAGGGATTTTCAAAATTGAACTTTCTTATATATATATATCCTCACATCTTCTTTCCTATAAAAACAAAAAAAAATATCTGCACGAAAAAAAAAGAAGCAACAGAGAACAAGAGAAGGGGAGGAGACGCTTTTGGACTGTTCTTTTTGGGGTTCATAGTTTTTCTTCGACAAATCGACAAGCATTTTTTTTCTTCAAATATTATTACTTTTAGATTTCATTTTTTTTTCATGCAAACAATTTTTTTTCCACTTGATTATATATATTTTTTTATGAATTTTAATATGTGTATACATTATTTAATTTGAATGGCATCCGTTGTAATTAGTTTGATGGCTTGAACTGTAAATAAATTGATGACATGAGTTGTAAATAAAACAAACTTTATAACCGGTTTGTTCCCACCATTGTTTCTTAAGCCTTCATTATATTTTATTTTTTTTCACGGTCATGCATTCCTCATTTGTAGAAATATGTATAACTATAACCACATACTTATACACAGACATATAGACATGACATACTTGTATTGTTTGTAGTTAATTTGTGTATGTTACAAGAGGTAAGGTTATATGACACATGTATGTTTATGAAATTCATAATTGTGTTAGTTGCATATTAAACTTCTGAGTTAATCATGTAATTCAGTATACTAAATCTGGTCAAAATATTTTGTAAGAGGTAAATTCTATGTAGGATACATGTTATCACGAATGGTATATGTATATTGCAGTAAAGTTATTCAATTTGTCTTATCACAAAGTTTGACTCATCAAAACATGTCATGTGTCAGTATGTGTTTGTAGCAAAACTAATTAGTTGTCAGTTACTCATTATGTTATTAGTTATATCGTTTGTACATTGTTTGTGTACATGTCATCCATTTTTAATATAAATTCATCTATGTCATACAAATTTACGTTCAAAACTTTTATTAATATATTCATTATATATTAACTAAATGAGTGACTATTAGCATCATAAGCAGTCAGCGGTTACTAATAAAAATTTATTATATATTAACCTGCATGACTTTACGGAAAACTATTGCTGGATGCTATGTTAAATCACCTAGTGACATTGATAGGGTTGACTGTGCCTGAAGACGACTTCCGTCAAAAACTATGATTTATAAACGTGTTATCATAGCATGGCTATACCCTCGACATCGATGTCCCGATGTGAGGAGTTTTCCTTGATTATTACTATTATTACTATAGCATCGACTAGACGATGCACCCCTCTTGATTAGACATATTTTGGCCCACGGTTATCTTTCATAGTTTTACGGAAGCCGTTCCACGGAATCCCTATGGTTAGTGCACAACATTTCATGCACAGTTACTTAGATGAAACAGACAACATGGGGTTTAAAAGGGGGATTAGACGGAGAATATAACATGTATATAAACGGCCTATGCGCATCCTGATATCCTGAGTTATATATATATATATATATATATATATATATATATACATGGGGCCAAAGGGCCAATACCTAACTTGAAGCCGTGTTCCCGGGACGGTTTACGGGAAACCGATTTATATACATGAAAATATTCTTCTCTAATTCAAATAACTTTTAAAAATAATAATAAATCTGCTTGTGTGTTTGATAATAGACATTGTTTGACCTCTATGGTTTGTAAATTTCTTTTATCACTGTTTATGTATAATTTATTTTTCATTTATATGCCATTTACACTTACACGTGCACTATTCCTTCATTTTACATGCTTGTTGGGAGTTTCCTGACTCCCCTGGGGTTTGTATGCCCCAGATTCGGGAACTGTTCTTTCTTCGCAGGACCGAGAGTATTTTGAGGGGCAGGCTCAGCTACAGTGATCACCGTTCCTTCTACCAGTTCTCCAGTTCAGTTGTTTTAGGCAGTTATTTTAGTTCAGGTTTTCCTTTAGCCACAGTTGGCTCTTCAGACTATGGTGTATTTTTTTTCCTTTCTCTTTAGAGATTTGTGGACTTGTCATAGAACTATGGAAATTTCTGAGATTTCTTTATCTATACATTCCATTTTATTTTCTTGGTTACATGCTCTTTGGTATAGTTTTGGCTTTATCGGTATACAGGATGATCTAGAGGCGTGAATGCGACCGTATGGTTGCATTACCGACCGAGTCACGCTCCGAACTATTACATTTTGGGATCGGGGCGTGACACGAAGCATCCAGTTTTTAGGCCGTGAGTCGACTCATACATGCACATGAGTCGACTCATACATGCACATGAGTCGACTCATCAGGTTGAGTTGACTCATGCCTATCATGAGTCGACTCACGAGACCTAGCTATTTTGTCAGAAGTTTCTGACCAATCGACTCATGCCTGTCATGAGTCGACTCATGAAACCCAGCTGTTTTGTCAGAAGTTTCTAACTAGTTGACTCATGCCTGTCATGAGTCGACCCATGTGTCATGAGTCGAATCATATATGCACATGAGTCGACTCATCAATGGTTTCCTGATTCATTTGGGTTTCTGTTTGCACGAATTTATGTGGGGTTTGAGCTTGGTTATTTACCATTTTGCCATCCACGTTGTTACACATATATAAGAGATTGTTTTAGTGTTTTAAAACAATCAAGAGAGATTAGATTGTATTTGAGAATTAAGGGAGATTGTTCTTCAATTCTAATGAGATTGTGAGAGATTGTAAACTATTTAATTTTCATAATCTAGAGAAGGTATTTTTGTTCACCACCACTGAGTTGTCCTTGTGTTCTTGTTACTTTCTTCTCAACCACCTTTGAAAATTCCATGATCAAAGGTGCTCGTATGACGACACGTATCAAGTTGATATCAGAGCGATCAGATCCTGTGAAGGGGGCATCCTGTATATTGTCCTGACTCGATCACAATACAAGAAGTTAGGTGAGATCCTTATTTCATTGGTAGGGGTCCAGAAATTAAGTAAGAAGAAGATGAGTGAAGGAGATAGTTCAGGTTCAGCAAGGCTAGATGCATTGGAAAAACAAATGAAGACAATGAGTTTGATTTTTACACATCTCATCAATATCTTCCAAGAAAAGGACAAAAAAGAGGAATCTTTTTCGAAAGGTAAGAAAAACTTATGGAGTCCAATGGAGAAGGCGAGGAATCTAATTCTTATAGGGAGGCTGAGATTATCAAAACTGCTCCGCATCATGAGGGTAAAAATTAGTACCAGAATTTGAAAATTGATTTCAAGGTGGAGATTTCTGTTTATGAAGGGAGTGTCAATGTGGAGAAGCTTGATGATTGGATCGAGCGTATGGAGATGTATTTCACTCTCTATGGACATTCATCCAAGGAGAAGATTTGTGTTTGCGACTTTGAAGCTTTTAGCGCATGCGTTGATGTGGTGGAAATCCTACCGTAAGTAGGAGAAGAAGGCGATGTCGTGGAACAAGTTTAAGGAGCTACTGAGAAAACAGTTCTATCCAGTAGGGTTCCTTGAGGAGCGTTGGTATAAGTGGTACGGCTTGCGTCAAAGATTCAATTAGACTGTTTAAGAATATACGACGGAGTTCCAGCAGTAGGCGATAGTTCTCAACATTGTGACAGAGGAATATTCCATCTTTATGAAGTATATGGTGGGTCTAAATGAATATATCCTAAAGGATATGAAGTTGTTCACAATCGAGTCTATGACAGAAGCGAGTGTGAAGGCCACTGCCATTAAGGGCAGGCAAAAGAAGGATAACAAAACGAAGAGAGACTCCAAACAGATAGGAGGAAAGTCAAGTGTCTCTTAGCCTAAGGAAGAGAAGAAGAATGGCAATTCGGGGAAGGTAGGATTAACATGCAATCACTGCAAACAGACAGGACACATAGCTGATCGTTGCTAGGAGAAGTATCCTCATCTAAAGCCAAAAGGATTGAAGAAAAAGGAGGAGAAGAAGGCATATGTAGTAGCTCAGGGTTCGAAGGAAGTTCCCGTGATGACAGCACGTAATAGTAGTGTCAACCTGATGGCAGGGAAGCAGACTACGATGGAGGACGAAGACCCGAGGGAGCAGCTCTTTGTTTTGAAATTATAGGTCAAGACCAGCTTGGTTGATGCCATAGTGGATCCAGGGAGCCAGAAGAATTTGATATCTGAGGCCTTGGTTCAGAAGCTGGGATTGAAGATGGTTAAACATCCGAAACCTTATCCTTTAGGGTGGATTCAGAAGGAGGCGTGATTGAGTGTAGTCAACCAATGAACTTTCAGATTTGCATTCCACGCATCGTATATTGATAAGGTCATATGCGACGTCATTTCGTTGGATATTTGCCAAGTAATACTGGGTAATCCTTATTTATGGGAAGGTTTGCGGTCTACGATAGGCGAGCCCAGAAGTATACGTTCACCAAAGATAACGAGCAATTCATCTTTCATTCAGCATCTCTTCTACAGGAGACGAGTTTGGTGATAGTGACTCAGGTGAAGAGGCTAGTGAATGTGAGCAAGAGGTTTATATTGCTAGTCATTAGGCCTTATGAGGAGCAGCTGAGTAGGGTGTGCTTGACTACATTAAGCAAGTTTCAGGACGGTGAGCTTGACAGGTTGAAGGCCAAATATGTGGACTTGTTTTCGGAGATCACGGGATTACCCCTACGACAGGGTTTGGAGCATGATATTATGTTGACCGGCGAGGGTTCTTTGCCGAATATAAGTCTATACCGTACATCTGTAGAGGAGTCTGAGGAGATCAAGAGGCAGGTTCAGGGGTTTTTGGAGACAGGAGTAGTTGTGCCGAGTTGTTCCCCTTGCGGGTCACTAGTGTTGTTGGTGTCCAAAAAGGATGGAGGCTGGCGCATGTGCATGGATTACTGGGCGCTCAACAAGATAACCATTAAGAATTGATACCCATTACCCCAGATTGATGATCTTATGGACTAATTGGAAGGAGCGAGGTTTTTCACGAAGCTAGAAGTCTGGTTACTATCAAGTGAGGATTCAGGAGGATGACACTTGGAAGACTGCATTCACGACCAAGCAGGGCCTGTTCGAGTAGTTGGTAATGCCGTTTGGATTGTGCAACTCTCTGGCTACCTTTATGAGACTTATGAATGATTTGTTGCGACCCTTTATAGAGGATTTTATGATAGTTTACCTCGATGATATCTTAGTTTACAGCAGGACCTGGGAGGAGCATCTTGTTCATGTCGAGAAGGTGTTTGAAGTGCTGCAGAATGGACAACTAAAGCTTAACGAGAAGAAGTGCGAATTCGGGAAGGACGAGTTGGTGTATCTCAGGTTCATCGTGGGGAAAGGTCAGTGGAGGATAGATCCAGGCAAGGTGGTGGTGATCATAAAGTGGCCAACACCTAGGACAGTGACGAAGGTGAGAAGCTTCATGGGGGCTTGCCAGTATTTGTGCAAGTTCATTCAACATTTCTCAACTTATGCAGCACCTTTACATGGCCTTACGAAGGCGAAGGTTTAGTTCGAGTTGGGGAGGACGCATGAGGAAGTTTTTCAGTTATTAAGAGGAAGATCTCGGAGGCACCAGTATTGGCATTACCGAATTTACAGAGGACCTTCGAGGCAGAGGCCGACACTTCTAGTTATGCTATTGGTGCTATATTGATTCGGGATGGGAAGCCAGTGGAGTACCATTCAGAAATGTTTACGGATACTATTCAAAACTAACCCACCTATGATAAGGAGTTTTATACACTTTATCAAGCAATTAAGCATTGGCGGGTGTATTTGTTGTGAAAGGAGGTAGTTGTGCACTCAGATCACAAGCCATTGGAATTTTTACATGCCCAGATGAAGCTAGAGCAGGTACGACATATGAAGTGGATGTCTTATTTGATGGCATTCAGTATCATCATTAGGTACAAGAAGGGAACGACGAACAAGTTAGCCGATATGTTATCTCGCCCACCCGTGGGAGCTCTCATGGTGGCGACGCGCATTCAGCCCTTGGTTCCTTTGGAGTATGTACAAATGTACACATCCAGCTGAGATTTTAGTAGTGTGTTCAAGCAGACGAAGGCTGGTCGAAAGGGGAGTATGAGATTGGTGCAAATGGCTTGTTGTATCAAGAGACGGCGCTATGCATTCCGGAGGATGGCGACTAATTGCAGTGGATTCGAGAAGCCCATACATCACGTGTGCAAGGTCATTTTAGGTTTCAGAAGATGCTTCTCAATCTACGGCGCCATGTCTTTTGGCCAAAGATGTTAGAGGATATCACTAAGTATGTTGGAGGGTGTAAGCTATGTTGCATAGGAAGCCTTCTAATAGAAAAAGGGGATTGTATCTACCATTGCTGATACCATTGATACCGTAAGAGAGTATTTCTATGGATTTCTTAGGAGGATTGCCGACGATTAAGCGTGAGAATGATTATTTGTTCGTTATGGTGGACCGGTTCAGCTAGATGGTCATCTTAATTCCTTGTAAGATGACTGTGATGGGAGCAGGTGCTGCGCAATTGTTCTTTGAGCATGTGTAGAAGCACTTTGGGTTAACGAATTTGATTATTTCAGATCGAGATAGCCGGTTTCTTGGACGCTTTTAGGATTCTTTGTGGAGCTTGATGGATACTAGGTTGAAGAAGAGCATGACCTTTCATCCACAAACCAATGGATAAATAGAGGTAGTTAATCAGACTATGGTACATATGTTGAGAGGATACAATTCTAAGCATCCTAAGTCTTAGGATGAGAGCTTACCATATCTTCAATTTGCATTTAATCGGGCTACTCATGGATCTTCGAGAAAGTTACCGTTTGAGACTTGTTATGGGTTTTTACCTCCGAGTCCATTTGATCTCTTGTTTTCTAGGGAAGCTATAGCCGATGATAAGGAAGGGAGTGAGAGACAACGTGCTCATCAATTTCTGGAGAAGATTGCACATATTCATGCCATGGTTGAAGCTCAATTGAAGAAATCACAAGTCAAGTACAAGGCGAAACATGATCGGCATCGGGTTCCTTGTAACTTTAGCATAGGCAACATGGTATGGCTGAAATTGAGTAAGGAGAGGCTAAAGGGAGAAGGGAAGAAGTTGAAACCTATACGATATGGTCCGTTTCGGATTCTTGATCAGATTGGTGACAACGCATTTAGGCTGGATTTGCCACCTTACTTAGGCATGTATTCAGTGATCAATGCCGAGTATTTGAAGTTGTTTGAGCCTCCATTGCTGGATGATGAAGGTAACGATAAGGTGATCTAGCCGCATGTTGAAGACTTGTGGTTTGATAGAGAAGAGCCGCTGAAGGAAGATTGAATTTTGGAGTGGAAGACAACCACGACGAGGCGGGCAACGAAGGAGTCGTTTCTCATTGGACGTTAAGGTCAGGTTCCTAGCAAGGCTAAGTGGTTCAACAGGGAAGGAGGAGCTCACGAGTTTCCTCAGCTAAAGTTCTAACTTGAACGGGGCTTCAAGTTCCTAAAGGGGGGAGCCATGATACATGTGTATCTCCTCTTTGGAACTTAGCGATCCTCATAGGAGCTTGAGGATAGATGATTCTCATGGTAAGTTGAGAATAGAGGTGTAAAACAACACAGTGGAAGCAGGTCGAAGCGTAGAACGAGACAGCGAATCAAAGAATCAAAGCATCCAGTTTTTAGCCCGTGAGTCGACTCATACAAGCACAAGAGTCGACTCATCAGGTTGAGTCGACTCATGCATATCATGAGTCGACTCATGAGATACAGCCGTTTTGTCAGAAGTTTTTGACCAGTCAACTCATGCATGTCATGAGTCAACTTACGAAACCTAGCTGTTTTGTCAGAAGTTTCTGACCAGTCGACTTATGCCTGTCATGAGGCGACCCATGTGTCATGAGTCCACTCATATATGCACATGAGTCGACTCATTGATGGTTTCCTGGTTCGTTTAGGTTTCTATTTGCACGAATTCCTATAGGGTTTGGGCTTGGTTATTTACCACTTTGTCATCCACGTTGTTACACATATATAAGAGATTGTTTTAGGGTTTTAAAACAATCAAGAGAGATTAGATTGTATTTGAGAATTGAGAGAGATTGTTCTTTAATTCTAGTGAGATTGTAAGAGATTGTAAACTATTTAATTCTCATAATCTAGAGAAGGTATTTTCCTTCGCCACCACTGAATTGTCCTTGTGTTCTTGTTACTTTCTTCTCAATCACCTTTGATAATTTTGCGATCAAAGGTGCTCGCACGACGACACGTATCATTCTGTGAGTAGGCCGATAAGTATTGCCTTTTTAGTTGGCCTCGTAAATTGTTGACCCGAACTAGTGGAATGAAGAGGAGTAGGCTAAAGGTGAATGGTGTGGGCTTATAAGTACCATATTTTTAGTGAGCATCACAAGTTGTCGACTCAAACTAGTGGAATGAAGAGGAGTGGGGTCAAGTCGAATGGTGTAGGCTGATAAGTACCGTCTTTTTGGTCAGCCTCGCAAGTTGTTGACCTGAACTAGAAGAGGTCAGCTCAAAAGGGCGAGTGTGGGTGAGAATGCTTCTCAACTTGGCCCTTCTAGGGAAAAGTTGTGCTCATGCTGCTAGAGCCAGGGCAAAGCCGAACTAAGGATTAGCCAACTTGCGACATGTATTGACTCTCAAAAAACACTAGCCACTTTCATTCAAAATTGGTGAGCCGAGTCTGAGTGAAATTATTCAATACATTTATGAGGAAAGCGATGAGTCTCTATTGATGTGATACTCTAATGTCACCGGAGATCATGCACCGACGTCGTCCTCATTTCCTTACCGCAGAGGGCATGTCAACGGAAGAGTAGTGCTTCGGTTCTCGAGTGGTCATTTCATCTTTCGTGGTCAATTTTGGCCATCCATCTACAATCAAGTCCACTGCTCTGATCTCAACAAGTGCCCACTACTGGCCTATATATATCAATTATGCAGAGGGGTTCTGTTTATGAATTTTCTTAACTCTATCATCTTTTGAACCATAAAGTTCTTTGAATTATTTTTGATCATCCTCTGATAATCTCTGATGGCTTCTTCTACTCCAGCTATAGTCTACAATGAGATGAGGATCAATCTCCTAAGGAAGTTCTGCTCAATGTTGTGTACAATAGAGCTCGACGCCTCTACGACCGCTATGACCTTGCCTAAGTGTTCACGTTATCGGTGCCGGAGAGGGTTCAGGCTGTGTTTGACCATAGAGGCACTGTCACTCTGGTCTAACTCAAGCACTTGGAGTATGGACTTTGTTTGCCACTCCATCCCTTCTTTTGTCGTGTCTTCAAGGCTCTGGGAGTATCGCTTTCGCTAATCAAGCACAACTTTATTGCTACGTTGGTAGAGTTCATGGTGATCTACCACTGGATTAGACTCAACCCAACCCTTCGTATGCTCGGTCATCTCCTTAGAGTCAAAACTAGGAAGAAGAAGAGGAACTACTAGTTCTACAACTTAGGCGGCTTCAAAGTCGTCTCAAATGCTCCCGAGTCGAACAAAGACTAGAAGGAGAAGCTCATGTGGGTCTTTGGAGTTGACCCCATCTTGCCTTGCTTAGCTTGGCTAGAGATCAAGAAAGATGTTCTGAAGCTAGATTTCCTCATGGCCAAGGAGAAGTAGGGGCTCTAGAAAATTCGAGCCTATTCTAGGTCTCGAAGGATCGAGAATCTATTCAACCTGACAGCTCTGGGAATGGCTGGCATCTCAAGAGTCTTATCGATGGAGGAGGACAAAATTCAAGTAGCAGTCCTAGCTTTATTGATGAAGGAGTTGATAAGGCCCCAGAAGCATCTGAGGTCTGAGTTGGCGACTGTGGAGGCCGAGGAGGTAGCAGCGAATGCTACCGAGATCACAACCCGATTATCTAGACCAAGCGCTACTACTGCTCAGCCTGAGAGGACTAAGAGCAAGAGGATACACATGTGGAAAGTGAGTGGCTGAGGCCTGTTTAGGAGTGCTGAGCTGACCCGGGCTAGGGAGGGGGTGTAGCTGAGGCATCCACTCCCATCCCAGTCTAGGAAGTTGGTCAGCATCTCCCTGCTACTGCTCTAGACATCCCTCCAATCGAGCTAACTGAGTTCATCGTGGTCCTTGATGAGGAGTCCCTCGCTTAGCTGGAGGGGGGAGAAATGAGGGAGAACAAGCTAGTTGAGCCTGAGACTCGGGTCGAGGAGGAGATTGCCTAGCCTTCTCCAACCGAGTAGGCCCATTATCAGGGAAGGAACCAGCCGAGGAGCCAGCAGTGACCAAGATACCTCTAGCTTATGAGAGTTGCATTGAGTGGTCCTTCCCCCTACTATATCAATGAGCTCAAGCTGAACGTGTGGGAGGAGATGAAGGTCAGTCTTGGAGTCATGGATTGCCCAGTCTCAGGCTTTGGAGTAGTTCTATCTCCCCTGAGATGACCAAATCCTCTTAGGTATGCCTGACGTCAGCCTTCACAGACCCTCAAAGTCTATCTATTGTGGGGGCTCTAGTTGAACAGGAGCTTTTCTCCAAGCTCGAGCATGTACGAAGCTTCCACTTCAAATTCTAGAAGGTATTAGAGGTTGAGAGGGTGGCTCGGGAAGAGGCCGAGAAGAATGCCACTACCAAGGAGGCCGAGCTGGTGGCCTAGAGGCTGAGTGACAGCAAGTAGTGTCGAGAGGTGGAGATGCGGAAAGAAATGCTCAAGGGGCTCAAGGTGCACAACAACAAGAAGTTGGCCATAATCAAAAAACTCAAGAAGGACATCGGTCATCTTCAACATGAGATCCATGAGTGAGAAGACCGAGTGAAGTTCTTAGATGATGAGATCATGCTCAAAAGGTGAGAAAGCGAGGTCACTTTCAAGCAGGCTCGACCTGCTCACAAACATGCCAAAAGCCTCTAAGATTAGCTGAAGGAGGAGGTCAAAGCCTATGAGAATCTAAAGAAGGAGATGACCTGAGTGGCACTGGAGGCTGAGAGGCAATGGGAGTTGTCTCTTGCTAAAGGGCAAGCATTGAAGGGTCGCCTTAGCTATCTCGAATCTGAGGCCTACCATGTAGAGGTTGTGGAGAAATGTCACAGTAGCACTCTAAGCAAGGTGGAGGTGGCTCTAGCTTGCAAACCTCGCTTTGATTTCCTCCTAGGGTAGATCCCTCATCAGCTCAAGTTCGACCCTGATTGCTTCTACTACCCCTCTCGTGTTGCCAATTGCCTTGATGCTCTCAGGGAGATAGAGAGGAAGAGAGGTAGGGCTAGCATTCAATGTCAATGATGGGGATTAAGAAGGTAAGGAGTTAGGAGTGAGCTCTGCTTGAGATAGTTGGTCTAGCTAGCCTAGCAATAACCAAGATGAAGAGGTTGGGTCTGAACCCCAGTCGACTCGTCAGTCGACTCCTACTGCCGCTACTTCTCTTCGACTAACTTCAGCTCTTGGGGTCTAGTACTGCACTTCAAAGACCTACTCTTGCTCCGAGTCGAGTTCCTTGAGAGTTCTATATATCTCTTTTTGTTTTTTTGGTATTTTTTGATATAAGTATTGTTGTACATATTTTGATATGTGAATAAAATGATTACTTTTGCCTACTTGATTTGTGCACATTTTTTGCTTGTTGTGTTCATCTGTAATTTACCTCATTTTGAGATTTGTAAATGAGATGAGTTGACTTTATGCCTTGGTTTTACTCGAGAGGATACCAAGGTCTTATATGTTAAAGTTGATCGAGTCGATGGCATGCTTTGGTCTTGTCTCAAATGGGTACCGAGATCTTTTGAGTTGGAGTCGACCACGTTAAGGACGACTCAGCTTTACATCTTGTGTTTACTTAAAATAACACCAAAGTCTTTAGGTCCATGCCTTAGGCTTATTCATGAGAATGATGCTAAGGTCTAAGAGTCCATGTTGATAGTGTATCTTGGTTTTATCCGTAATGGGTACTAAGGTCTTTTGAGTTGGATCGACTGCATTAGGGTTGACTCAACTTCATGCGTTGGGTTTACTTGAAATGGCACCAAGGTCTTTAGGTACATGCCTTAGGCTTATTCATGAGAATGACGCCAAGGTCTTGGAGTCCATGGTGTGCCTTGGGTTTATCTCAAATAGGTACCAAGGTCTTTGAGTCAAAAATAGCCATGTTCATAGCGTGGCTTGGTTTTATTCAGAATAAGTACCAAGGTCTTTCGAGCATGCCTCGGGTGGCACCGAGGTCTTATAGGTAGTACACAATCAAAGCACAACAAAGTTGCTAAAAATGAGAAATTTTATATCATAAGAGAGTCTTATAGTCGAATTACTAAAAGTTTTTTAGATGCTCTATATTCCAAGGATGCTGTAAGATTCTTTCATCGGAGCTTCTCAATCGATAAGTACCGGGACGGTCTTCCTTGATGACCGTACATGGTCCTTACCAATGCATGGCCAATTTTCTGTACTTTGGTGTCTCTATAGAAAATGGCCCTTCGAAGGACGAGATTACTAATATTGAATCTCTAGGGTCGGGCCTTGTTGTTATAGTGTCGGGCAACACTCTTTTGACTGAGACTTATGATCAGAGAAATTTCTCTCAAACTTCATCAATGAGGTCAAGTCTAACTTAAAGCCTAGTGGAATCCAAATCTTCATCGAAGTGCTGCAGTCTGATGGTTGGCATGTCGACTTCTACCGGAGCGACTGCTTCGGCTCCATATGCTAGCTTAAAGGGGATTTCTCCAGTGGAATTCTTGTGAGTGGTGCGGTAAGACCATAGAATTTCAGCTAACTCTTCGACCTAGTTTTCAATTGCCTTGTCCACTTCTTCTTCAAAGCTTGGTGTATGAATTTGTTGGTGACTTCTGTAAGTCCGTTGCACTTAGGGTGTGCCATTGAGAAAAACTTGAGTCATATCTTCCATTCTTCACAAAAACTTCAAAAGCCTATGCTATTGAATTCAGTGCCATTTTCAGTGATGAAAGAGATAGGAACTCCAAAACTACAGACAATTAATTTCCTTAAAGAATTGGTGATATTGCTCTCGCCAATTGTGGCCAATGGCTCCGCTTCTATCCATTTTGTAAAGTAGTCAATAGGCGATGACTAAAAACTTCCGTTGCCTCGAAGCTATTAGGAGAGGCTCTAATAAATCTAGTCTCATTGAGCAGATGGAAGTGGGTTCATGATGGGCATGAGTTTAGTGGCTGAAGCTCATAGCACATTCGAGAAGAAGTAGCATGTCTTGCATCTGGAAACAAGTACATTTGACTCGGCTAGGATGGTGGGCCAGTAGTAACCTTGGAGGATCACTTTCTGGGTGAGAGTTCTGGCTCCTGGATGATTTTCACAAGTCCTTTCATGGATTTCTCTCAGGACATAACTAGCTTCTGCCAGCTAGAGACATCAGAGATAGGGCTCCACACTACTAGTAGAGTATGACAATCGATAAAGCTGGTTATCGAACATAAGATATCTTCGAGAATTTTTTTGTAAACTCCTTGCTTTAGTAGTATCCTCTGGTGAGCCACCCTATTAGGTACTGTATGAGTGGATCCATCCAACAAAGCCAGTAGAAGCTTCGGCTTGCATGACTTAGTCTGCTAAAGCTTCCATGATGCTAGGGTTATTAGGGGTGTCTGTGTGCTTAGGTCCTAAACTACTCCTTAAGCTGGACAAGCCGAGCTTGGATAAGACAACCGCCTAAGTGTTAAGGACATGGGGGACTTGGGAAATCTTGAAGTATTTGAAGTTGCTCAAGAGCTCTTTGACTACCTTTAGGTATAAAATTATTCTCGAATCTTTGGCCATATAATCTCCCCTCACTTGGTAGACAAGAATATGGTAGTGAACCGGGATGTAGATGACCTCAGTCTTGACTACCAAGAGTGCTTCATATTTAGCCTTGTTCTTTGAGGCGGAGAATTCAAAAGCAATGAAGTGCTTGTACGTAGACCCATCAGAGCTACGCAGAACTACTCCAGCTCTACTGCCTCTATCTTCTGAAGATTCATCCACCTTTAATAACCACTAGAAGGAGAACTCGGAGAAATCATGCTTATGAATGTGACACTTCTGAGAAGGGGCACCTTAGTTGTCTTAGGAGTTCACTTAGGTGGGGGAGCTGGCACGAGTGAAGATGGCACATCTTCAGGTGGGCGACTTTATTAAGAAATCAGCCAAGACTTGGGCTTTTGTAATCGTCATGGGCTCAAATTGCACATCATATTTGCTGAGCTCAACTGAATAGTTGATCATCTTTCTTGAAGTGGTAGGACTGCCAAATGCCTTTTGTAGGCGTCAAAAATCGCCTATGGGGTATCACACATAGCTCAAGTTGAAAGGAAGGTGATAAACGTCATCATTTGAGTTACAGAGAATCATCTAATGCTAAAGATCAACTAAGGAGCCAAATCAACAATGGAAAACACAATCGACGACCCCTACAAATCAAGTAAAAGTCGATGTCTTAATCAACCAGATGATACGACACCTCCTGTGTCGACTCGAAAGGTAGCCAACGTCTTGATCAGACGAGACGACACCTCCTTGGTCGACTCAAAAGGTGGTCGACGTCTCGATCAGACAAGAAGACACCTTTATATCGACTCGAGAGGTGGTGATAGTTGACTCAAAGTCTGAGACGAGACCTAAGATGAGACTCCTTCATGTCGACTCGAAAGGCGTTAGTAGTCGACTCGAAGTCCGAGATAAGATCCCTTCATGTCGACTCAAAAGGCGGTGTCAATCGACACACCTTGAGTCGACTCAAAAGTTTCCCATCTCATCAGACGACTCCTACTGAGCTAAAGTGAAGTTTCAAAACTCTTTGCGACACTTTGACAAAAGAGATTACAAGTCAATGAATCTCCTAAACACAAAAATGCATTACATAAAGTTCGAGACACAGAACATGTCTCGGAAGCTATGAAGAAACTCATAGTTTCTGAGACAGTGTTCACTGTCTCGGAAGCTATGAGGAAACTAATAATTTCTGAGACACTGTTCACTGTCTCAAAACCTATGAGACAACTCATAGTCTTCGAGACGGTGGCGACTGTCTCAGAAACTAGAGCGAGCTTAACGATAGTTTTCTCGAGTTTTGTGCGGTTCATGTGGCTTCATAACTGCTAGGGATCATCCATAAATATGAGGGAGCCGTTATAAACAAAAATCTCACCCATAACTGCAGAAATAATATCATTTAAATGTGATGGGAGTGGTTACAAAATGGATAGGATCGGGCCCTGTTTCAGAGATAGTGGACACTATCTCGGAAATAGGGGACTGCCGAATTGATTTTGTTTAAACTCCAACATTTAGTTATAGTCCCTATGGGTTATAAATAGCCCCCTACCACCTATATGCACAAGGACCAAGGCATAAAAGCCAGAGACTTGAGCAATTTGGTGAATTTTGAGAAAGAGAGAGAGTCTTCATCAATTTCAAGCACTCCCAAGAGCCTTCGATGTTTCCTCGAGATCTAAGCTTTGACTTGATCTTGAGAAGAGTGTTTTATCTTACTTTGCTAAGATATCCACTTCTGTCTTTGTTTCTAAAATGAAACATCAACTCTAAATCTTCTTCACGATTCAACTTAGATCTGTGATTCAATCGTCCATGGGCTAACGTACCCCCAGCACAGGCAAAGATCCCACGCAAACAGCGAATGATAAACGTTCCTGCGTGTGTTTCTAGGGAGCACTTGTAATCTTGTTTTGTTGTAAAGAGTAGTTTTATAAAGCATAAAGGCTCACTCTTTTGTATTCATTATAATTGATAAACAGTTATAATGAATTCTACAATAAAATTTATTCCCGACGCAAACACGCTGGCAACCACAATAAGAGCCAACGGTCTCACTGTTGAGATCGTCATGTCACAACCGATCAAGATCCTGGTTGAATCCAGGGTCGAATACGAGTTCGACCAAGTAAAGTTTGAGGAGTATTTGTCATCCTCATCCTCAAAATCTTCCTCGCCTCGCAAATACAAGAAAATTTCATCTTTAAAGAAGGTTTTCCAATTTTCAACTCTAATGAAGGCTACGGGTGAAGACTCTTGCCCGATTGTTGTTGAGGCTTCCCCTCACAACACTTCTTTAGCAATCAACAATATCAAAAACTCTGCTCATAATGATTCTTCTCTAGTTAAGGAGTCATTGAATCAAAATCCACCAGTACTGACGAAGAGGGCTCGTCAGAGACAACGTCAGTGCCGCACTCGTCAAATGGGTAAGGAATTAGAACAAGTCGACATGGTTCGCTACTATGTGGATTTAGAGTTGAGAAAACATCGAGTGGTCCAGTTGCCTCAATGAAAAACCACTCACATCTCAGCCAAACTATTGATAGAGGAATGAGTTCTCGTCAAAAGAGTCTGTTCGACTCTCAAAGAACACGTTCAAAAGTGTCGTGCAAACGTCACTCGTGCCTGTGCCCTTTTGCAACAAACATAAGAAAGGAAGAAGGAAATGGTGGCCAAAGAATCACCAAGAACTAACAAAGTTTGGATCCCAAAGTCCGAACTTGCGCAGAAATCAGAATCTCAGACTACAACCTTCAACTGAGACACTTGCCAGTGTCTCGGTCAAAGGGATTGTGTCTGAGACACTTACCATTATCTTAGAAGAGGCGGCTCTGTCCGAGACACTAGCAAGTGTCTCGGCCAAAGATTAGCCTCGGAGGCCAATTCTTCGACTCCGTCGACATCTGCTCCTTGTTCGTCTGCTGCGACCACTTCTGCTACTCCTTCGGTGAAGCCTTGGGTCAGTCCTGACCTATCAAAGTTCAAAATCACAATGGCAGATCGCCTTAATCCTTTGCATGAGAATTAAGGTAAAGTTTCAGTCAAAGAACGCTTGGGTCCGGTGAATAAATCCCAAGTAACTCTGTAGGCTGGGGGTTGTACGCATCCTTCCACCAAGTTAAAGCAATCCTAGAGTAGGAAGGCTCCAATTTCCACCCGTTTGGGGGTTCGTATTAAAAGTCAAGAGCCTGTTAAGACTCCGCACCCGCAAGGGAGTGGTTCTAAATGTGCGACTCCTGACGTAATCTTGGATCGCTTAAAGGGGATGACAAGTCATCATGAGTATGTCAACAAGGCCTAACCACACCAACAGAAGATAGGGTGCTCCGACCATCATGTGATGAGTTGTACTATCAAGCTGAAGGTAAGAATAAATCTCGGAAGAGGACTGTTCGAGAAACAAGTCCTCATTGCTCATGTGAAAGACTCATCAGAGCAGTACTATCTGAATGTAGCTGATCCAAAGGCACTCCACCAAGGGTTTCTGTATTTCAGAGACTTTCCATCGAAGTGTCAAAGCCTAAATCGAGGCGTTTTCGAAAGAAAAGATCAGCCATTCAAGATGATGAACTCCCAGAAGTCACCATCAATATGACAGATAGAGGGAAACATCATTCAACAAACTCTGACCCCGATTTTTCTCTAGGAGGAAGAGTTAATCAGAGGCTCTCTCAAAGGATGTCATGGCTATAGCTGAGAGCCACTAGATACAGAGATTACAGAAGAATTCACGAAGGTTTGTCTTCAGATGAGGAGCCCTCAGATACCTGTTCTGTAGTCGCCTCCGATGATACAATGTCTAGTGTAGGACAGGTTAGAGAGGCATTCACCATCACATCCGACCAATTAGATCAAATTTTGTAAGAAGCTCTAGCTAAGTAGCAAGAAGAAATCAGAGCTGAGATGAGAATAGAGATGAAGTTGACTATGCAATAGATGAGAGAATTACAGACTCAACAACCTCATCAACAACCTGAACCTAGTCAACGGGCTGATTCTAGTCGGCGCAATACCATAAATGTGGTTGATAATGACCTAGAGGTGGATGAACACATCTTTGCCAACACACCTCCCAACAGCAATAACGCTGGGGGGGTCTAGTTGAGCATCCTCAAACTCAACATCCCCCGAAGAAAAATATGGGCAAAGACAAGAAAATGAAAGAGCTCAAGAACAAAGTCAACGCTTTGATGTCAGCTCAAGAGGTGAAGAAGACGGGTATTTCATGCCCATATCCGAGGGAGTGGGAGTCGATTCCGTATCCATCAAAATTTAGTCTAATTAGCTTCACGTCATTTGACGGGAAAGGCTCACCAACCCAACACTTGATCTACTTTAAATCTCACTTGGATATGATCTCTGGGAATGAAGCCTTAATGTTCCGGTTATTCATTAGCACCCTTTATGATGCCACTTTCCATTAGTACCGGCGTCTCAAGCCTGGAAGCATCAATAGTTAGGACGATATGTAAAGCTTGTTCCTCACCAATTTCTTTGACGATGACACCAAAGTATCAATTGGAACCTTGCTGTATGAGAAACAAAAAGATGGAGAGTCAGTTGACAACTTCATCAAACGTTTCTGAAATAAAGTAATGAACTGTCGAGACCCAGTCATGGAGGAATTCATTCTCCAAACGTGTCACAATAATCTCTCTTTGGATGTTCTAAAAGCCATAGGGGTCATACCTTCCAAGACTTGGAAAGAATTGAAGATGCGTGGTGAACAGGCCAAACGCTTTCTCAAGAGAAAGAAGATTGAGAGGGGTCAGTCGCTAGCCAACCCTCAAAAGCAGAATTTTAATCCTCAAGGTAGAGAAAAGGCTCCTGCAGCTACCGTTGATGCTCACCAAACATCACAACGGTAGCCACAATAGCAGTCCATGCAACAGTCATCATTTCAATTGCAGCACCAAGCACAATAATCTCTAAGGAAGCTAAAGACTTCGGAACCTAGATTTCCAAAGGAATATTCCTTCAAAGAGGATGAAGTACTCGCTATTTTTAAGTATCTCTTCGATAATAACAAAATCAAGCTGCCACCAATCACGAATGAAGAGGAAGTAAAAAAAACCTTAGATCCAAAGTATTGCACTTATCATAGAAGAGTCCACCATCCTACGAAGGCTAGTTATGTTCTCAAAGATCGAATTCAAGCCTTGATCGATGTTGGCATCATAACTGTGAAACCGAAGGAAAAGAAAGTGGGTATGAATGCAGTGTCCATCAATTTTGATTCTGTCCCTCTATCATAGTTCCAACCAGAGCTCGTGTCAAAGGTAGAGATAAAGGTAGTGAACGACGATCCTCATGGACAGCGTCGGAAGGGACTTGTACCACACACCGCACCTAATGGTGATGATTTGGGTCCATCCAGATTTTCTTAGAGGTGAGCAATGGGCGGGGTCCTCTTCCAAGAAGAAGCGTAAATGCAAGGGCAAATCTTATTGTTCTGCAACAGCAATCCCTGAGAAAAATGATGAAAACGTTCTACTTTTCCACTTTCTGAAGAGGAGCATGAAGTCTTTGCCACTAGAAGTGTGAATGAATATCGATACAAGTATCTTGAAACTTCTGATCTGAATGCTAAAACGTTAGCTGAACTGGAGGTGGTCACAACTCCACCTACACTCACTGAGAAACCCCAGTAGCAGCCAATTGCTAAACAAAAGGAGAAAGAGCCTCAGCACAGAGAGGTTCAAGTTCCGAAGCAGTCTCGTTTCAATCGACCGATTGGAAGAGATAAACCGAAATGTTTGAATACTCCATACCGTTTTGATGTCATGGCTCAGTTGGCCAACATCCCAGTGAGAATCACTTTATATGAGTTGCTACGCCTCTGAAAAGATACCAGGGAAGCTTTGCAAGAAGCCTTGGCTGATTCTGATATATTTCTCACTCAGATTAAGCCAACCTCTGAGGAGTCAGAGTCATCAATTTAGCACTGCAACCTCACGGCCACACAATTCCCTTGCATTACTTTTACCAAGGAGGATATGCAAGTGAGGAATTCAAAACATGACAGGCCTTTGTATTTCACCAGATACATTGGCTCTAGCGTTGTCAACCGGATACAGGTCAACCCAGGTTTCACTGCTAGCATCATGCCACTCTAATTGATATATCATCTCAGAATCCCCACCAGCAAATTAGCTTTCACGAGCACTGTAATCTATGGATTCAATACCAGTAGATCTAGACCATTGGGTAAAATCAGATTAAAGTGCCAACTTGGAGATTTGAAGTCCGAAGTCACATGTTACATGATCGATGCAGATACTTCTTATAACTTGCTATTGGGTCAACCTTGGATCTATAGCAACGTTATAGTTCCTTCTACCCTCCATCAGTGTTTGAAATATGTTGACACTAATAATGAGGTCAAGACGGTGATCGCGGATAAGCAACCATTTAAAGGGTTGGAAAATTAATTTACTGATTCTCTTCTTTACAGTGCTGAATCCGATACTGAACCATCGGCCTAAGGTCCAGACAGTGGAGAAGAAGCTAATACCAAAACCGGACTTGATTATAATGAAGGTCTTATATTTAATAACATTGAACCTCTTGTAATTGATCTTGACGGTGGCGAATCATCAGATGAAAGTTAAAACTGGCAACTTGTCGATCATGTAATAAATGACGATTTAGAGTACTCGCTTTGTCTTAATGATGTAATATAGGAACTATATAATAACCCTAATATACACATGCTACTTTGATCGTCTTGCATGACAAAGAAGCGCGTCCAAGATCCCTTTGGAACAACCCTTGTCCTACCTGCAAAGGCAGGTGGTGGAAAAGAAATAATCTTTGGTAAAGGGGAGTCATCCCTACCCTCTGATCTTTTCTTGGAAATCAAGGCTGATGATGAAGTACCCAGACGACATTTCTTCAAATATAGTTCATAAGCACGTAACTATATGAAGTAAGGATATAACCTCACGCTCGGTGAAGGTCTTCGTTTTGGTCAAGGTATCCGGGTTTCACCTCATCCTGCCTATGTACCAAGAGGGAAGCCTGACAATTATTATGAACATAAGAGGGGCCTAGGGTATGTCTCTTCATCTAAAGATGAATGTTGTTGGCAAATCATCAACCAGTCATCCAACCTGAGTAGAGACGGATATTCGTCAGATTCTATAGATTGGGATTCTGATGTTAGCCTTAGAGAAATGTTCAGAGGCCTAATGTCAAACATAGCTACTGTTGATCCTGCCACAATGAAGGAAGATGATCAAATGCCAACATGGGAAGACCCTTGGATTCATCATTTGAATATGCAATATGATGATCGATTCGAGCAAAGGAAACCTCCAACTGAAGACAAATGGTCCAAGTGAACATGGGCAACGAGGTCAATCCAAAACTTATATTCATTAGCGATAGTCTTCCGCACTTCAAGTCAGAAACTGATTTTTGATATTAATAAGCTAGTTAATCGATTATACTGCTTCCGACATAGAAAGAGAACTCGCATGCAAAAATCTACTTGGTGGTGTGTGATTAGTAACTTTGCACTGAACTAATGGCTTAGCAAAGTGTTGCTTTGTCTACGACAACAGCAGAGTTCATGCCGTGAAGAAGTTTATAAGGAATTACTTTTGTTGAAGATGTCCATGATGGAACTGGACTTCATTGTGCGCCGTGCGGGAGCATGCTCAACAACCAAACGAGTCGATAAGACACGAGAGAAGAGAACCAAATCAAGTCACGAGTGCAATCCACCAAATACGACATAAATCAAACCAAACACAGAGATTTATGTGGTTTGGCAATTTTCTATGTCCACGGGGAGAGGATGGGGAAGATTTCACTATATGCATGAGAAATATAACGAGTTATAACTCACAAAATCACTCAAATATAACCCTAACCAAAGCTCTCAACTCCCTCATGGTATCTCTCTATCAAAGTACTCAAAACAATGCTAATTCTCTCCTAAAGAAATCTTAAAAAATATCTTTCTATTTATAACAAAACACAATCCCAAACATGGTAAGAATCTAAAATTGAGTTTGCCACTCCTGGGTGTGGCATGCACCACACCCCTAAAAACAGTGCAGATTTTGTTATACCTGGGTGTGGCAGACACCACACCCCTGATAACAGGGGTAGATTCTGCCACACCTGGGTATGGCAGACACCACACCTCTGTCGAATCTTCATGTTTGCCAACACTTTGAACAATTTGACACTGTTTTCTACAATTCTACACCTCGGCAAAGTATTCCCAAAACTAAGCTTACACTAACATGAGCACCAATGCATCGTCTAACCAAATATGGCTGCACCAATATGGTTGCCTACGTATTCCCTCTCCCAAGGGATCAAGCTACCCGTAGTTCATCCAAATGGTCACAAGCGGCCTCAACAATCACGAATTTGTAATAAGTTTCTACAATGATCAAACTTGTTGCTCGGAATCACCTTTGTGAGCTTATCCGCTGGATTGTCTTTTGTGTGGACCTTTACGAGCTCCACATCCCCATCTACAAAAACATCTCAAACAAAGTGATAACGAACGTCGATAAGCTTCGTACTTGCATGAAAGACCTAATTTTTTGTCAAATAAATAGCACTCATGCTATCACAATAAATGGTGACGGATCGCTGCAAAACACAAAGATCCTCCAAAAGTCCTCAAAGAAAAATTACCTCTTTAATAGCCTCCGTAATCGCCATATACTGTATCTCCATCATCGATAAAGCCACCATAGACTGCAAGGTGCATCTTCAACACACCGGCGTACGGGTCAAAGTGAACACGTACCCTGTCATCGACTGGTGTTTATCCAAATCTCTATCGTAATCTGAATCTACATGTCCAATACATAGCTGCCCACCGATAGTGTCCCTCTCAAAAACCAAACCAACATTGAGAGTACCTCGAATGTACCTCAAAATCTATTTCACAGCTTCCTAATGACCAGGACCTAGGTCGTGCATGTATCTCGAAACCATGCTCACTGCATGTGATAAATCTGGCCTCGTGCATGTTGGGTCCTTTTGTTTTGATGATGATTTACAAATAATTTACATCTAATGTTGTTTGTTTAGTGTTTGTGTTTTATATTTATTCTAGGCAAACAATATGTTGTAGAATGGATGGAATCGAGCATTCAAAATTATATCCAATGGAGGTTGGCGGAATAGTGGTTGAAGCCTTGCAATTCAAGTTAAAGATCCAAGTTCAAGTTTTATCCGCAAGTTTACCAAGTCGAGCTTATTTAAAGACCTTCATCAAGCTTGGGTAATTTAGTTTAGGTTTTATATTATTGTGTTAGTACTTTAAGCTCAATTATATACACACATACACATTTTGGTTTTTGTATATATATATATAGTTACATATATATACATATATGTTTTGGTTTAACTATATAGATATGAAACAATATATATCTTCATATATACTTTATATGTTTCATATTCTATTGCATTTTGAAAAATATTGTGTTTTTTTGTTTATATGGTTTATAGACTTAACAACTATAGTTTATACTTTTTATCAAGTCTATAAAATCATTTTACAAAAGTTTCAATATTGTGTTTATGTCAAATGATAAAAACATGTATGTTTAGTTTTTATGTTTTTGGATATATTTGAAAAAATGATGAGTTTTCACTATTGAGAAGTGCAATTCCAAAAATTCTTTTTGTAACATGTTCATTTACATGTTTACAATAATTTCTCAAAGTTTTATATTTTTTGGAATTTATTTGCTATTTTTAAAGGTACTTTAAAAATCAGTTTTACTATTCAAATCAGGCTGATACAGTGTTATCAGTCGACTGATGAATATGCTCAGTCGACTGAAGAAAACGCCTGGAATAACAAAAAGTTTTTGTTTTATTTTGGTCGATTGATAAGGTCATCAGTCGACTGATAAGGTCCGTCAGTCGACTGATGAGCTGGAAAACGCCTCTAACGGTCAGCTCATCAGTCGACTGATGAAAACCGCCAGTCGACTGATGGCATAACAGCTAGTTCTTTTTTAGCCATTTACAGATTTGGGTTTTTAATCTGTTTGCCTTGTTTTCTCTTGGCTTTGGGGTTCCTATAAATACCCCCACATATCCTCAGTTTTATTAACTCAAGAGAAAAGTTTTACAAGGGTTTTAAAAGTTTGTTTAGTTTGTTTAAAGGTGTTTAAGCCTTGTTTAAGTGTTTTGTTTGTGAAGACAATTTCACAAGAGCAAGTGGAGATCATCTATTTGTGTTTGAGCATTCACTCTTCTCCCTCTCTCTTGTTATCTATAGAGAAGTTTTCTAAACTCAATTTCTAGCTTTGTGTTTACATTGTTTGTTGATTATCATCTCTATAAGCTAGATTTTCATAATTGAGTTTAGTTTGATTTTGTTTTATTAAATCTCATTGTTACACACACCCACATTGAGCTTTTAGTATTTTCATACGTAATATATTTAGGGTTGTGAGAGTTATAACAATTGAGCGTGAGCCTACATTGAGTTCTCATCTATTGTAGAGAGCAAACTTGTTGTATTGTGAGCCTTAATTGTGAAAATCACTTTGTAATACACTAGTACACCAAGAGGAGTGTGTAGTGAGAGACGAGGTCGTCCCAAGAGGAGTGGGGTAGGTGGTAATGCCTAGAGAGAGGTTGTAATTCCTAACACTTGAGGGAGACACAGGCTAGAGACCAACACTTGAGGTGGTAGTTAGTGTGTTTACATTGTGAGTGATTGTAAGTTTTCGGTAAGCTAGAAAACCGAATTGTGAGGTATAATACGTTATTAGGGTGAGCGTTAAAAACCTGGTTGTATAGTGGATTTCTCCCCGGGAGTGGGGAGCGGAGACGTAGGACGCAAGGTCTAAACTCCGTGATCATTTAATTGTGTTTGAGTTTGCATTAGTGTTTATTTATACTTGTGCTCATTGCTCATATCGCCATTGTCTCATTATTTAGTTTGTCCACTATATTGTTTACACTATTTGTTTACCCTTGTTTATATTGCTTATCCTTGCATATATCTCATTGTATATTTTATTTGTTAGAATATTTGTTACTAAGTTTTTAATTGGTATTAAATCGGATTAGATTAGCATAAACCCTATTCACCCCTCTCTAGGGTTCTTTCCTAGTGGTATTAGGGTACTTTCAGTGCAAACAATGACATACATCAAACTCCTAACTACGCTCGCATATGGAGTTTTCGACATCAACTCTCGATTTTAAACTGTCTTCGGTAAAAGGTCAGCTAAAAACTTCAAATGGACTCCTAATGATATATTAACTGGCTTCATCTCCATGCTCACATTGAATCGCTGTAGAATCTTCTTCAAATAAGCTATCTGTATCAAACAAATTCTGCCCTTGTCTCTGTCTCTGCCGATCTCCATTCTAAAAATACGCTTCGCTTCACCCAAATCCTTCATCTAGAACTCGCTCGAAAGCTGAATCTTTAATCTATCTATCGCGGATCTAGAAGTAGAATCAACCAACATGTCATCGACATAAATCAATAAGTAAATGTATGTACCTCCATTCAACTTGCGATAATACATACAAGGATCAAACTAGCTCCTAACATATGAATGGCCGATCGTGAACCCATCAAATCACCTATACCACTATCTCGAAGATTGCTTTAGCCCGTATAGCGATTTCCTCAAACTACAAACCAACTTCTCCTTCCCTATAGCTCGGAACCCCAATGGTTGAGTCATATAGATTTCCTCATCAAGATCACCATGAACCCTACCGAAGAGAAGACCTAATTGTAGTCAATACCTTCCTCCTGTGCATATCCCTTCACAACTAACCTAGCTTTGAACCTCATAGGAGTGCCTTCAATGCCCTCCTTCTTCGTATACACTCACTTGCAACCAATAGCCTTTTGTCCTTTTGGAAACTCGATAAGCTCCCATGTATCGTTCCTATGAAGAGACTTCATCTCCTCCTGCATAGTCACCTTCCACAAATTAGCCTCCGAACTATGCACGACCTCTCTGAATGTAGTAGGAACCATCTCATTGACACTCTCCACCAGAAGTGCATACACAACGACTATGTTTGTATACCTCACTAGCAACTGTACATCCCTCCTCGACCTCCAAACCGTAACAAAATTCTGAACTTGAGCCGTCGGTCCCTGATCATGCTCAACTATACCTGTATACCCCAAATCATCACTGTGCTCTCCTGGCATCACCTCTGTCGGCACTCTAATAAATACGGTCCCATCTGGACAATGTGGAGCTATATCAACCTCCACTACCTGCGATATCTCCTTTGTCGGGGTGCTCTCCATCTGATTAGATCTAGGAAGCTTCAAGATCGACGCCTCATCGATTGTCATATCTCTACTCAGCATAATCTTCTTATCAACTAGATCCTAAAGCTTGTATCCTTTGACACCTCGCTTGAATCCAACAAATATAGCATTTCTAGATCGAGATTCTAATTTATCAGTCTTTACATGATAAGATGCATGGCACCCAAATACCTTAAGCTGATCATAATCATGTGATGGTTCTCCCAACCACATCTCCATAGGGGCTTTCCCATTAATCGCAGATGAAGGCAGCCTATTAATGAGGTGACTTGCATATGAAAGTACTTCAGCCCAAAAGGTCTTCTCCAAACCACTCTGTGATAATAAACATCGGACTTTCTCCAACAAATATTGATTAAACCTTTCTGTCACCCCATTCTGCTGCTATGTGTGACTAACTGTGAAGTATCTCTCTATATCCTCGTCTCGACATAGCTACTGAAAGGGGTCAGAAGTATACTCACCACCATTGTTAGATCGCAACGTCTTGATCTTTCTCCTAGCATGCAGTTCCAATCTCTTCTTCCACTCCACAAATATCTCTAGGACTTCACTCTTGTTCGTCATGGTGTACACCCAACAATGCCTAGAATAGTCATCTATAAACGTGACGAACCAATATCGATCACCAAGTGATGCTGTCTTGGTAGGACCCCAAACATCTATGTGCACGTAGTCCAGGATGCCCCTCGTCCTATAAATGGTTGTCCCAAACTTCATATTTATCTTCTTGCCAAGAACGTAGTGCTCACAGAATTAAATCTTTCCACTCTTGGCTCCCTTCAATAGCCCCTGCTTGCACAAAGTCTACAGTGGCTTTTCACGTGTGTGCCCCAACCTCTAGTACCAAAGTCTGCTCCCGTCCGTCTCTAAAATAGCTGAAGCTACCTAGCCAATCTCGGTGATCCCCTTCAGATAATATAAATTCCTACTGTAGCTCCCTTCATCACCACCAAAGATCCATTAATAACATTCGCTATAGCGTTCTCAAAGGTCACCTTGAATCCCTTTGCCTCTAAAACTCCAACTAAAATAAGATCCTTCTTCAACTGAGGAACAAATCTCACTTTATTAATTCATGAACTACTCCATCGTGCATCCAAATCATGATGGTACGCATCCTACAAATGCCACAAGATTGATCAATTCCCATGAGTACCACGCCCCCATTGAGTTTCTCGAACGATGCAAACTAATCTCGTCGGGGAGTCACATGATAAATAGCACTAAAATCAAGCATCTAATTAGATACATTCACATGGTTAACCTCTGGAGTAATCAATAGAGAAAAGCACGAATCATCGGAATCATCAGCTTTCACGATGTTCACCTCATTAACCTTCGGGCCCTTCTTCTTGCTATTCTCCTTCTCCTTGCTATTCTCCTTCTCCTTAGGCTTCGAGCAATCTCTCTTCTAATGTCATTGTTCCTTACAGAACGCACACTAGTTCTTCGCTAACTGGTGATGACCCCTTGACTTTGACTTGTTCCTATTACCCCCTCTTAGATATGGACTTCTATCTCTTGTCGACAAGGTCTCTCCTAAAGTGCTAGCACGGGAAGTCTCTTTATCCTTCCTCCTCAAATCGAAGTTCATTAATGCGTTAGTCACTTCACTGTAGGTGATGGAAGATCTCTCGTTCAAAAAAGTGAGTACGATGATATCATACTCCTCATCGGGTAAGGAGCCTAACAAGATAATCATCTTGTACTCGTCCGTTATCTTCTCATCCACGTTCGCTAAGCCAGATCTCCAATGGCAACTCAATAATGTTATCTCTACTGAAGCCTAGAACTCCAAGAACCAAGCTTCCATAATGAATCTTCCTCCACCCAATGCTAAAAACCCTAGATCTCAAATCTGGAGCTCTGATACCAATTGTTGTGTACCGTACGGAAGCGTACTCGATAACCAAACATGTCAATAAAACATGAGAGAAGAGAACCAAATCAAGTCACGAGTGCAATCCACCAAATACGACACAAATTCAACCAAACATAGAGATTTATGTGGTTCGACAATTGCCTACGTCCACGGAGGGAGAATGGGGAGATTTCACTATATGAGGGAGAAATATAATAGGTTACAACTTATAAAATCACTCAAATATAACCGTAACCAAAGCTCTCATCTCCCTCATAATATCTCCCTCTCAAAGTACTCAAAATAATGCTAATTCTCTCCTCAATAAACCCTAAAAATATGTTTTTATTTATAACAAAACATAATCCCAAACATGATGGGAATCTAAAAAGCCATACCCGGGTATGGTACGTACCATACCCCTAAAAACATGGCAGACTCTACCACACCTGGTGTGGCACACACCACACCCCTGACAACAATGGCAGATTCTGCCACACCTGGGTGTGGCAGACACCACATCTCTGTCGAATCTTCATGTTTGCCAACACTTTGAACAATTTAATTCCATTTTCAATATACTTCTCACAAGAAATATATGTTTTTTTGTATGATAGTTAGAGAACGATTCATCTTGGTAGAATCAAATATTGCAAGCGAAGTCAAAGTGCATTGATATTGGGTATCGTGAAATGTGTTGCTCTGATTGTTAAACAAGTTAGCATCTTATGTTCTTGATTAAATGATGGAGATTATATTCTCATATTTTAATGAATTATGTTCCTTAATTAAGGAGTTCTCAATTAAATGATGGAGACTATATTCTCATATTTCACAGAATTATGTTCCTAATTAATATCATGTATCCTGTCCACAAACTGATGTCTTGAGTGATACAATTAGGAATTGTTATGAAGGTGGTCCTTGCATTATTTGTAAATTACAAAAAAAAATATGTTGATTGATCTCAATAAACAGGTTTCATGTGATTGTCTATATCAAATGGGTATTTTCATACGAGACGAAGAAATTTCATGTGTTGGATTAAGACTTGAGAGTCTAAGATCAAAAATTTGTCTTTCATTTTTTTGCTTTTCGTTCTTAATGATTCTGTTTATCATATAGATGTGCTTGATTCATGCATTTTAGATTAATTCAATGCTTAACAAAATTCTTTGCATGAAACCTTCTCTATTTGCATCGTAGATGGATGGTGATGAGGAGTTTTTTGATGAACAAAGCGTTGTTAACATGGTTCAAGGGGCTGTACAATCTGTTTTGGTTATAATGTTTATATTCATAAGGAGAATGCAAGCTAGACGTAAATCTATTTGTGGTGGTCCAAGTGAGGAAAAAAGAAAACAAGAGAGGGCTAGAATTGAACACATAGAGCATATTTATAATGGTTTTAGTGTTAGTTATGTAAACTACATTAGAATGCAGAGTTGTGCTTTTGTTAAACTAGTAAGTATAATGAGGAATAATAGACTACTAAAAGACTCAAGGAATGTAAAAGTGGAAGAACAGCTTATCATGACACTGAACATTTTGGATCATAAATCTAAAATTCGCATTGTGAGATCTCATTTTATAAGATTAGTGGAGACAGTCAGTAGATATTTCAACAAGGTAGTACAAGCAATTATTTGCCTGTGTGAATGCTACATGAGACAAGTCCCTAATGACATTCTCCAAGAGATCGTTAACAACCCGCTATACTATCCTTATTTCAAGGTATATCTATACTTTAAGCACAATTATATGTATAATCAATAAAAATAAATGTTAACTTAGTAATGTGATACACGTATTATAGGATTACATTAGTATGATAGATAAGACTCATGTTGATGCAATGCTTCCGATATATCTTGTTGCACGATTTTGAGGCCGCAAAGGTGTTACACAGAATATGCTTCCAGCTTACACTCTAAACAAACTGTTCACATATGTTTTAGCAGGTTGGGAGGAGTCTACAAATTATTATAGAATTCTCCATGATGCATATCTAGACCACAACTACATGAATTGAGAGTCTATGATGGTAATTATATAAAAACTTAACTTAAAAAATTTAATTTGAATATGCAAACTCGACTTTCTTAATAATTTTCTTAAAAATTATAGGTAAATAATATTTGTGTGATGCTGGGTACCCCACCATGCCAGGATTCATCTCTCCATATCGAGGTGTTTATTATCATTTGAAAGAACATTCGGGTAAAACACATAATAATTTAAGGGAATTATTCAATCTAAAACTGTGACGCCCCTGAGTTCACACAAGGCTGCAGTCCAAGGCGAAACCAGGAATGTCAAACCTGCCATGCACCACACCGTGCAATAACATGGTTCACCATCACAATTAACATCTCTCTAGTAGAGTCAACAATAGGTGTAGGTACAAAAGCAAGTAAAAGATAATGCAGGTGATAGCTGATGAAATGATAACAACACATAGATATCTCATCATCTAGCATACAGGAATACATAATCAATGCCTGAAGTAGTTAAACTGGAGTTCTCAACAAATCTCAAATACAAAATGTCGGAGTAAGGAAATAAGGCATACAGCCTTTACAACATCTAGAAAATAGTCCTCAAATGTCTAACAACAACTACAGTGGAGCTCCAAAATAATACATAGCTAGAATGGATATCCGAACACTAAAGTGTGTCGCCATCAACCTGCGACTCTCCGGGCTCCTGGTTCGTCATCTGAAAGGGGAGGGACAAGGAGCATCAAAGCGCTAGTGAGCAACATCACAACCAACCCCAAGGGAGAGGGCTCGTTGTATATGAAAAATATAGTTATCACAAGATATATATAATCAATTATCCTAAGAATAATGGGTTTGAATACTTAGGAAATTTCAACACGAGCATAGGTACGTCGAGCAAAATAATCCAAATAAGGAAACCCTCATGTATATACGTTGTATCTCAAATTGAAAATCCCTAAGTACCAAACCCGAAGTCTAATACATGAACAATAAGGAAAAGACAACAATCACATCTCTACCAATAATCATAGTTATGACAAAGTTACACAGTTAAAATAAGTGTCATGCACAGCCTAGGTAGCTATCATGTCCAACTATATCAATATGTCATGCTCAAAACCCAAATGTGTATCATGCTCAAGGTTTAGCAAAAATGTCCAACACATGGACTAAAGGTAATACATGTCCAACACATGGACTAAAAAAAATACAGGTCCAACACATGGACTGAGATGATAAGTATCCAACACATGGATCAATAATAATGTATGCTCAACACATGGACTATGAACGAAGAGGCGTATTTATTACTAGTATATGAGGAAAGATATACATATCCCAATCTTGCACGTGTTTCAATGTGCGGTCTAAATTTGTGTCACAAGTCAACCCCCATGTGTAGATAAGTCACTAACATCGCAAACTAGTGGGAGAGGAACGAGGTGATCTCTCGAACACGCGAAAAGATCAACAGAAAGCCAGCATGCACAAAACTGTGCGGCGGTCGACCGCAGAGGCCACTCCGGTCGACCGCTCATAGAGACGAGGTCTACTGGGTTCAAAATTTAGCGACGGTCAACCACTGAGGTCATGCCGGTCGACCGCTCAAATAGCAGAGACTATTCTGCTGGAAAAATCTCATAGCGGTCGACCGCCGCGTCCACCACGGTCGACCGCGAAGCAGACAGAAGCCTAGTCAGGGTTTCTGTCAGCTTCAAATCACATTCAAACTCAACGATTCCTATATTAACGTAAATCTAACATTTATACAAAGTCATAGAATAGAAAACTATGAATTTTAAACATTTAAAATCTATCATCAAGATCCTAAACATATATAAACATGATTTAGATGTCTTTAAAACAGTACAAACATGATTTAACTTACTAAGAACATTTTCAGATCTAGATCTCATTAATAAAAGCTTTAAAAATCTAAAATACTTGATTCTCACATCTTATGCCATAATGATCTACTATATTTACATAAAATACGATTTTTGGCCCAATAAAACCAGATTAAAAACCCAAATTTAAGCATGAAAACGAAAAGGGGTGAAGTTGGGCGAGATGTTACTCGCCTCTGATGAGAATAAAACCCTAGATCTGAAAGATGATGATCCTTTTCGCTGAATCCCACCAAAATCTGCTGAAAAATCCTTCGAAGCTCCTCCCAAATCACCAAGAAATGAGAACTAGGGTTTGAGGGGAGAGAGGGGGGCTAGGGTTTCTGATTTCAGATGAAAAGAGGGCTCTCTTGGGTTCATTAGCATATATACTAACCCCACAACCCGACCCGAAACCCGTTTAGACCCGAACCCAGAAAACTCTCTGCCTATTGGGCGGTCGACCGCCGTGCCCAGTGCGGTCGACCGTACAACAGGAAAAAGGTTTCCTGATTGCACGACCGCTGTGCGTCGACCGTCGCGTCCACTGCGGTCGACCGCTCAGAAGAAAACTGCCTGCCTAGATTGATTTACAACATGATGCTCAAACCACTCAATTTCTCTCACATATAAACACTTGTTAGGTTCCCAAACACTGATAATCACATTCATCTAACATATATATGGTTATTCATCACAAAAGAATTATCTATTACCAATTATTTCACACATATTCCTTATAAAAATTTCGGGGTTTTACATTCTTCCCCCCATAAAAGAATTTCGTCCTTGAAATTCGAAAAACATACCCATCTCGGGGTATGAATCTCCAGATGAGCATATAGGGATATTCATACTTAACAATCTAAAATGATAATATTCCCGCTCAGACCCTAATCTGGTGGAACTAGTACATCGGGCGAAAAAATCCAGACAAGGAACCCCCCATATATATACCATGTGTTCCAAAAGACTAAGAATTAAGCGAAAATATCCTCATTCTAGCGTTAAATATAAACATCAAGGTTATATATAAAACACAAGTAAGCATCCACATCATAAATGAGTTTAATTAATTTACCTGCTCAAATAAATATGGGTAGTCGCGTCGCACGTCCTCCTCGCGCTCCCAAGAAGCTTCCTCCAATCCACTTCGGTTCCATTGAACTTTCACCAATGGAATCACCTTGTTCCTGAGCCTCTTGTCTTCTCTAGCAAGTATAGACACTGGGATCTCAATAGAAGTCAAATCATCCCGAAGCTCAATCTCCGGTGCATCCAACACTCGCTGCTACTCCTCATCATGCAAGTGCTTCTTGAGCATAGAAATATGGAATACATTGTGTACACTAGACATAAATGTTGGAAGATCTAGTCTGTATGACACAGCTCTAACGCGCTCCAAAATCCGGAAAGGTCCAACATATCTCGGTTGAAACTTCCCTCACCTCCTGAATCACTGCACGCCTTTCATAGGCGATACCTTCAGCATAACCAAATCCCCAATCTGAAACTCTAGTGGTCTTCGCCTCTTATCTGCATAGCTCTTCTGCCGACTTTGAGCGGCTAGAATCCGCTCTCTGATCAATGCTACCTTCTCAGTAGTCTGCCTCACTAGCTCTGGCCCAAGCATCAAGCTATCCTCTGGCTCTGCCCAGCATATCGGTAATCTACAGGGTCTACCATACAATGCCTCATACGGAGCCATATCGATCGTCGCTTGATAACTGTTGTTATAAGCAAACTCTATCAATGGAATGTGATCCTCCCAGCTACCTTGAAAGTCAATGACACATGCCCGCAACATGTCCTCCAACACTTGATTCACCCTCTCCGTTTGGCCATCCGTCTGTGGGTGGAATACACTGTTATAAGATAGCCTGATGCCAAATGAGTCCTGGAAGCTCCTCCAAAAGTGCAAAGTAAAAACCGATCCTCGATCCAACACGATCGTATCTGGAACACCGTGAAGTCGAACTATCTCCCGAATAAAGATCCTCGCATAAGTCTCGGCTGTATAAGTGGTCCTCACTGGAATAAAATGTGCGGACTTCGTCAACCGGTCTATAATCACCCAAGCTGAATCATTCCCCTTCTTCAACTTCGACAACCCTACAATGAAGTCCATAGATATGTCTGCCCACTTTCACTCTGGAATGGGTAAGGGCTGAAGTGTTCCTACCGGTCTTTGATGCTCTGCCTTTACCTGCTGACAGGTAAAACACTTGGCCACATACTCTGAAATCTCCTTTTGCATACCACTCTACCAAAAGTGCCTCTTCAGGTCCTTGTACATCTTAGTGGTCCCTGGATGTACTGTGTACCTAGTACGGTGTGCCTCATCAAATAACTCTCTCTTCAGCTCAGCACTGGATGTCATAACTAGTCTACCCTTCATCCGGAGACCTCCATCTGCTCCAATGGTCCAATTAGCCTTAGGCTTTTTGGAAACCTCCTCCTTTCGGATTTGAATCCAAGAGTCTCCCAACTGAGCTCTGACAACTCTGTCACTCCAACATGGCTGTACGGACACAGCCCCCAAAAATGCACTGGTTCCTCCAATCTCGGGTTTAAAATCGAACTGGCTAAGAGTGATAAGATCCCGATATAATGAACACCTCAAAGCCAAAACCCGATGTCGACGCTTCCAGTTTAAAGCATCTGCTATGACGTTTGCCTTCCCCGGATGATACTGGATCGCGAACTCGTAGTCCTTAATAAACTCAATCCATATCCTCTATCTCTGGTTGAGTTCCTTCTGGGAAAAGAGATACTTCAAACTCTGATGGTCTGTGAATAACTCAAACTGTACTCCTATAGGTAGTGCCTCCATGACTTCAGTGCAAATACCACTGCTGCCAACTCCAAGTCATGAGTGGGATAGTTCTGCTCATGCACCCTCAACTGCCATGAGATATAAGCTACTACTCTCCGAGTCTGCATCAATACGCCTCCTAAGCCTGCCAACGATGCATCTGTATACATGACGAATGTCCTGTCGCTGCTCGGAATCAAAATCGGTGATGTAGTCAACTTAGCCTTCAATGTATCAAAGGCCTTTTGACACTCCACACTCCAAATGAACTGTACACCCTTCTTCGTATAGCATGTAATTAGCAACAAAATCTTTGAGAAGTCCTGAATGAACTTCCTGTAGTAGCTAGCTAGACCCAAAAAGCTGTGAATCTCGGTCACTGTCTTCGACGGCTCCCAATCAAGAACTGCTGTAATCTTAGCTGGATCAACTGTTATGCCCTCTCTACTGATGACGTGGCCGAGAAATCTGACTTCTGAAAGCTAAAATTCACACTTGCTAAACTTGGCATATAACTGATGCTCATGTAGAGTCCTCAAAGCTACCCGTAGATGCTCCTCGTGTTCTGCCTCTGATCTCGAGTAGATGAGTATATCATCAATAAAAACGATCACAAACTGATCCAAGAAGAGACGAAAAACCCGGTTCATCAAATCCATGAATACCGCGGGGGCATTGGTCAACCCAAATGGCATGACCAAGAACTCGAAAGATCCGTATCGAGTAAGAAAAGCGGTCTTAGGAACATCCATCTCCCGAACCCGCAACTAATGATAGCCTGAGCGAAGATCAACCTTCGAGAAATACTACGCTCCCTGCAACTGGTCGAACAAGTCATCAATCCTAGGTAATGGGTACCTATTCCGGATAGTGACCTTGTTCAACTCTCTATAATCTATGCACAATCTCATACTACCGTCCTTCTTCTTCACGAAGAGGACCGGTGCGCCCCACGGAGAATGACTCTGACAAATAAAACACTAAGCTAACAACTCGTCCAACTGGGTCTGAAGCTCTCGCATCTCAGCCGGTGCCATGCGATAGGGTGCGCGGGATATTGGGGCTGTGCCTGGCTGCAACTTAATACAGAACTCAACCTCTCTCACAGGAGGTAATCCAGGTATGTCCTGAAAGACATCCTGATACTCTGAGACAACTCTAGTCTCTAATAAATCAACACCCTGATCCCGTCGCATCACCTCCTCGATGTACGCCAGAAATGACTCCACAAAACGGTTGCCCTGAGAGGTGGCTACAATCATCTCGGACCCATCGGACGCTCGCAACTTGACTATCTTCGCAAAGCAGTCAATACTAATATGGTAGGAAGACAACCAATCCATACCAAGGATGACATCGAATTCGGACATATGCAACACTATCAAATCAACTATGAACTCCGACTCGTCTAAACTGACAGTACACCTCCTACAAACGCTCTCCAGAAGCGATACCTCACCTAAAGGGGTGGAAACTGGTAAAGGGGTGTCTAGAGGCTGAGATACGAGCTGGAGTCTAGTCATAAATGCATGAGAGATGAAAGAATGCGAAGCTCCCGAATCGAAAAGGATACGGGCGGGGAAAGAATCCATAAGGAACGTACCCTCCACTGCAGCTCCGCTAGCTCCATGATCACGGGGAACTACTGCATATACTCTGTCTGTGGCTGAAGACTGCTCTGCTACTGGAGTTGGAGAATATGGGACAATCTACCCCTGAGGAACCTCCTGAACTGCTCGGATCTGTCCCTCAGTCCTCTGAGCTGCTGGTGCCTCAAGCCTGTTCTGCTAGCCCTGGCCTCTGCCCTGCTGTCGCTGCTACTGCTGGTTCGAACCCTTGCCCTACTAGGCTCCTGCTGGTGCGTTACGGCACTCCGATGCCTTATGCCCGACCTTGCGACAGTTATAACAAGATCCCTGGAACTTGCGCTGTTGAAGCACCCTCTGATCCTGTTGGGGTCCCTTTTTATAAGGGCCCTGATGCTGCTGCTGAGGTCCAAAAAAAGATCTCTTGTTCTTGCCCTTGTACCTGCTCTGCCCTGCCTTGGCCTTCCCTTCCTTATCCTTCTGGAACATAGTAGTCTCAATCTCCTGTGAAGTGGCGGCCTCAGCTACCTCCCTAACTGAATAGAACCTCCTCGAGACGAGGTACCGGCGGAGGTTAGGGTGAAGCCCTGCTAAAAACATCTGAGCCTGATGCTCTCATGTCTGCCACATACCCGTAAAATGTAGCAACTCCATGGACCTGCTCTCAAAATCTACAACTATCATGTCCCCCTGAATCAACCGGGACAACTCAAGCTCCTTCCCAGTCCGTGCTGCAGAAGAAATATACTGCCCATCAAAGAAGTATATGAAGTCCTCCCATGTGAGGGTCATCCTCTGCTCTGGAGTAAACTAAAGTCGGTACCATCTCTCGGCATCTCCCTTCAGGCTGTAGGATGCCAATCTCTGCTTCTGAACTGAATCCACACTGAGTATGTCAAGAATATTGCCCACATCCTCCTTCCACTTATGGGCTGCAAGACGGTCTGGTGACCCCTAGAACTCTGGTGCCCTCATCTTTTGGTACCTCTCCACCATACGGAGCCAAGTCTCCTACTCTGTGGCTCTATCTGGGACCGCTAGAGGAATGGCTGCAGGCGTGATCTTGGGGATCTCTCTCTAATAGGAACGGCGGGTATCCCCTGCTGCTGAACTACCGGTGGTGGTGGTGTCCGTGGTGCTCTATGAGTCGTCACCAACTCCTCAATGGTTGTCATCCTAGCAATGAGAGGAGCCATAATATCCACCAAGTACTGAGGAGCCTGCTGCCGCTCAGATGGTGCCTGCTGTTGTTCGGGTGGTGCCTGCCGTGACTTGGTTTGTGCTGACTGCTGCTCAGGTGGAGCCTGCTATGACTCTGCCTGTTCAGCTCTCCGAGTATGAGGTCTACCACGTTCTGCCATCTCTCTCTCTGATGATAAGAAAGATAAAAGTTTATGAGTCAAAAATATATGTTTATAACTAGTGTATCACAATACAAATCTTTCACAATGTATAGTATTCACGCAAATACTTCAAATTTATACAAAATAGTTGTCATAAAAAAATTCTCAAATTTTGAGATATACGCATATATCGTCCTCACTCATACTAGGAAATCCTTTCGGACTCTATACATGAATCCTAAGAAACTCTATCCTAGCTCCACGACTCGACACAGGATGATCCTAAGGATACTAGAACTAGAGCTCTGATACCAACCGTGACGCCCCTGGGTTCACACAAGGCTGCAGTCCAAGGCGAAACCAGGAATGTCAAACCTGCCATGCACCACACCGTACAATAACATGTTTCACCATCACAATTAATATCTCTCTAGTAGAGTCAACAACAGGTGTAGGTACAAAAGCAAGTAAAAGATAATGCAGGTGATAGCTGATGAAATGATAACAACACATAGATATCTCATCATCTAGCATACAGGAATACATAATCAATGCTTGAAGTAGTTAAACTAGAGTTCTCAACAAGTCTCAAATACAAAATGTCGGAGTAAGGAAATAAGGCATACAGCCTTTACAACATCTAGAAAATAGTCCTCAAATGTCTAACAACAACTACAGTGGAGCTCCAAAATAATACATAGCTAGAATGGATAGCCGAACACTAAAGTGTGTCGCCATCAACTTGCGACTCTCCGGGCTCCTGGCTCGTCACCTGAAAGGGGGAGGGACAACGAGCGTTAAAGCGCTAACGAGCAACATCACAACCAACCCCAAGGGAGAGGGCTCGTTATATATGAAAAATATAGTTATCACAAGATATATATAATTAATTATCCTAAGAATAATGGGTTTGAATACTTAGGAAATTTCAACACGAGCATAGGTACGTCGAGTGAAATAATCCAAATAAGGAAACCCTCATGTATATACCTTGTATCTCAAATTAAAAATCCCTAAGTACCAAACTCGGAGTCTAATGCATGAACAATAAAGAAAAGACGACAATCCCATCTCTACCAATAATCACAGTTATGACAAAGTTACACAGTTAAAATAAGTGTCATGCACAGCCTAGGTAGCTATCATGTCCAACTATATCAATATGTCGTGCTCAAAACCCAAATGTGTATCATGCTCAAGGTTTAGCAAAAATGTCCAACACATGGACTAAATGTAATACATGTCCAACACATGGACTGAATAAAATGCAGGTCCAACATATGGACTGAGATGATAAGTATCCAACACATGGATCAATAATAATGTA
>BQKN01066176.1:774424-803347 GCA_022839385.1 Asparagus kiusianus
GGTGAAACATGTTGTTGCACGGTGTGGTGCATGGCAGGTTTGACATTTTTGGTTTCACCTTGGACTGCAGCCTTGTGTGAACCCAGGGGCGTCACAATAGTCGAATACAATGCGCTGCTCATTGAACTCAGTTTCACCAAAGAGCTGACGGTTAAATATCTCGAAGCTGTTTGTGATTCTCAATTGATAGTCAATCAAGTTCGAGGAGAGTACAAAGTCAAAAATCCAGACCTGATCCTATACCACCAGGTGACCATCGAACTAATAGACTCGTTTGAATAATTCTTCATCAAGTACATCTTGTGTCTCCAGAACGCATATACGAATGCACTGGTGGTATTAACGGTATCTTTGGCACAACCTCCTAAGACAGAACAACTGGTTATGATGAGAGCTCACCAGCTTTTTATACCATGTTGCGCTTTAGATATCAAAGTAGTGCACTCGACCAGAATCAAACTCGAGCCTCAAGATTAGCAATTCCCCATTATTGATTATGTCTTCCATGATATTTTACTGGAAGATATAAAGAAAAGGGACTCATTCCGATGAAGAGCACTGAGATTCTATTATAACACAGTGACTCAAACGCTGTATCGTCGTGCATACGATGATTTGCTACTCCGGTGTCTTTCAACCAAAGCGGCGGAAGAGGCACTCAAAGAAGCGCAAGAAGGAACATGTGGCGCACACTAACCTGGTCCCAAACTCTATGATCAACTCAGAAGAATATGATATTATTGGCCAACCATAGTAAAGGATGCATTTGACTATGCCTAACGGTGTCACGTGTGTCAAATACATACAAATTATATGCACCAACCTCCAGAGTATTTGTACCCTTTGGCTACATCATGATCGTTCGAGACATGGGGATTGGATGTCGTTGGTCCTATTTTTCCTCCATTTGCTAAAGGTGACCGCTTCATTTTAACAATCACTGACTACTTCTTTAAGTGGGCCGAAGTGATTCCACTAAAAGAAGTACAGACAAGCGATGTTGTAAAATTCATCAAACACCATATTATTTACTAATACGGTGTTTCAAGATGAATCGTGCATGACAACAACCCCCAATTTGTCAGCAACATGTTCATTAACTTCTATGGAAAATTGAGAATTTAAGACGTCCCGTCGATGGCCTATAATCCCACTGCGAATGGATTAGCTGAAGCCTTCAATAAGATCATCATAAAATTTTTGTCAAAGCTTGTGAGAACTAATAAACGAGACTGAGATGACAAACTTGGTGAAGCTCTTTGGGCCTATCCTCCCACTATGATTTTTCAAACACTCTCTTTTTGAGATGAGATTCAATGTCTCCATCCGGTCAATCTTTCCTTATGAAACTCCCATGGTTTAGTTATGGAATGCTTGATGATTTGTAGTTCTCTACCATAAAATCCCTCACTGATCTAATCAATTAATGGTATGTCCACCAAAATTCTTCATGGTTAAAATCATTCAAACTCTCACTGTGTCTAGCCTTTAACACTCCCATTGTTGAAGTCCTGATACGACACTCAAAATTTTAATCTGTTGATCCATGGCAATTATCAAACCCCCTTCGCGTTAAGATCTTGCTACTTGACACCGAAAATCCCCACTAAGTGATTTGTATAAGTCAACATTTTTACTGTTATTTGTACCTCCACTCCCACTATTTCTTAGTCAAACTTTCCTACAGTTAGGATCAAAGTTAAAATCCCCTCTCGATTCTTTCTATGAACGGGAGGTATATTTTCTAAACCGGAATTCCTTTTTGATAAACGAAAGACTTCCACCCAAATTGAGCGATCAAACCTTTAAACGGTTAGGGTCGTCTCAAATCCTCATTTGGTCAAACCTTCGAATAGTTAGGACCAATGCCAAAATTTCTTCTCGATTCCTTCAATGAATGAGAGATCCACTTTTAAAACCGAGATTTCCTTTTGACAAACGAAAGGTCTCCACCTAATCTGAACAATCAAACCTATAAAAGGTAGAATTGTCTCAACTCCCACTTGGTCAAACTCTCCCATGATTAATACCAAAACTAGGATTCCCTTTCGATAAACGAAAGGCTTCCTTCTATTCTTCTGCACTTAAACCTTTCTACAGTTTGGAATAAAGTTAGAGAATTCTATCTCGATAAACGAGAAATTCATCTTCAGGCTGGGTAATCAATACTATAAAAGTTAGAGTTACCCGAATCTTTTCGATTCTCGGACTAAAGATTTCACTCTTAGTTTCACCTTTCAGGATTCTCGAAGTGGAGATCTCACTTTGAGTTTCTCTTGAAGCAGGAGATATAATATAAAATTCTTCCTCTCTGACATCGGGTTCATCTTTGCCCTAAAAAAAGACACGTAAGAGATAGAATATAAAATTCTTCCTCTTCGGCATCGGGTTTGTCTTTGCCCCAAGAGAAAACATAATTTTTCAACACCGAAATCCATGCTTTTTATGCATGGGCGACGTTATCTCGATCTCTTACTAGAGATAAGACTGCGTCTAACACACGTTACCGGGTGGTACATTCCCGGAAAAATGACAAAGCCTACGCATTCAATATCATAGCCAGTGATTATTGTTAAATTAATAATCTCTGAATCCATGCTTTTTATGCATGAGAGACATTATCTCGATCCATTATTAGATATAAGTCTGCGTCTAACACACGTCGCTGGTGGTACGTTCCCGTAAAAATGATAAAGCCTACACATTCAATATCGTAGCCATTGTTAAGTTAATAATCTCTGAATCCATGTCTTTTATGCATGGGGGATGTTATCTCAATCCATCATTAGAGATAAGACTACATTTAACACATATAGCCTACACATTCAATATTGTAGCATAAAGTCTAAAGAGTTTATTCTTTTAGCACAACATGACATGTAGAACGTCTTTAGACAATCTACATGCTAGTCCGACTCAAATGATAATTGGTAAAGACACATCAAATCCGTTGACGTCTGGAGGTTTGCCAAAAATCCTATGAATATTGTGATTATTTATTCCAAACGGAATGTGAAATCATAATAGTAGAAGTACACTAAAAAGAAAACTTTATTGATAAAGTCAAAAGAGATACAAAAGTGGTTCTATCAATCTAAAGACAATATACGGCTACAAATCTGCTGTTCTAGTCTAGAGAGATCCTCTGCATAGGCTTGCTCAAGTTTGGTCTTCAGGTCAACCCTGACAGAATTCTCGGTGGCATTCAGTGCCTTCACAACTTCATCTTTTAGCTTGGCTAGCTTTTGTTTTTCAGGCTCCAAATTCTCAAGCATTTGCCTTCGAGTGCGTTCTACGCCAGCCAATTCACTTTCAAGGATGGCATGAGAATCCTTGGCATATTTTAATGCCTTTTCAAGGTTGGCTATTTCCTCATGACTCGAAGTTAAAGAATTGATCAATTCAGCCTGGGTCTTTTCCTTCCTTGAGAGAACTACTGTCATTTGTGTAACATGACCATCTTGTTTTTGGAGCTTAGTCTCGACAGATACTTGGGTGTCATGCCACTTCTTCAGCCTTGATTCCATTTGAGCAGTTATATATGAGAAAGCACCAGTAGCCTTGAGGTTCCTCAACTTTTTGAGCTCCTATTCTCAATAAGCCAAGTCTGCAGCAATGAAATCAGCTAGGTCTGGATATCCTTCTTCCTTAATTCTTGTCACCTGACAATTAAGGGATTGTCTGAATTGGTCAAAGGATAACCCCTGGGATTTTGTCGATCATCGAGCTCAGAAAGGAAGTAAAATTGCGAAGTTCTAGGTAGATTATAGCCCTGTCTGGATCATTATCCGGCATCAATGCCTTGATCGAGTAATAAAGAGATGGCAGCTCTGCAAGAAAAAGACAACAGATAAGCAATCTGAAAGTTGTTGGAATTAGATTCAGTACCTGGGATTCTAAGGTAATGACGAGAGGGAAGCATACCGATGCCAGCTGAAGATCCCTTAATTTGATGTTCTTAGCTTAGCCTCGCTAACTTAGCCTCACGAATCACTGGAGTTGGTTCAGATATAACAGTCGTAGATGTACCAGCCTCATTTGTTGGTCTTGTGACTAGAACAATGGGACTACCCTCAATCCTGATTGTAGCCTCCGAGAGCATGGGATCTAAAAGAACTGTAGTCTCGGGTTCAGAAGTGGATGGTTGAATTTCAAGTATAGCTTCAAAAACCCTAAACCCCATGAGCAAACCTCGAAGGAATTCCTCGAAGGAATTTGAAGAGGAGATCAAACCTCGAAGGAAAACTTCAAAAACCCTAAACCCCGCAAGCAAAATCCGACCAAATCAAAGAAAAAGAAGAAGAGGAGGGTTTAAGAACTCTTTAGGAAGGATTTTGAGGAATTTTTGAATGCAAATAGGCGGCTTGAAGTCGTAATTAAATCCCCAAAATCCCGAGTTATAATGACCACTAGAAACCCTCTGTCCGTCCGCTTGTGAGGCAGTCAATACTGTTCACGCTTTTCCGAGACAGCAACACTATCTCACACTTCTGAGACAGTGTCGACTGTCTCGCAAATAGGCCCGACTTGACATGTTCTCAGTTATGTTCGTAGAGCATTCTCAACCCATTTTAAGTATATTTTAACACTCCGATGAGTATACGAGTTTAAACTGCATCTCCTTGAACCTCTAACGGGTACACGAGGTTAAACTGATTCCCAAAAACTCCAATGATTACATGAGTATAAATTGATTCTTCCTACTTTAACACCTTAAGAGCTTAAACTGTATAGACTCCAGTTACGTATGAGTATAAACTATGTTTACGCCACGACGAAGCCGACACCAGTCAACGCGTCGATAATTTTGCTAAGATGAGGCTCAGGAAAGATTCCAAGTCAAAGAATAATTCGAAGGAGTTCAATCACGATTCAGATACAAACTCCCAACGAAGGTGATCAGTTTAATGTTGATTCAATGACACGAGCCAACTCAAAAATTGACTCGCCAGTCTTAGTTTAAGATTTTAACAACGATCAGATGATAAACGCAGCACCGAAAGAATTTCGGCTATTCGACAAAATACGGAATAGACTGAAAGATAAAAAAGTCTAAAAATTAAAGATTAAGCGTATCATATCCAAAGCATTCCAGCCTCCTCTATAAAAGAATAAGGCTAAAGCACTTTGGAGGGGGTATCTGTAGGCGTCAAAAATTGCCTATAGTGTATCAAAGGAGTAAACATCATCATCTGAGTTACATAGAATCATCTGATGCTAAAGATCAACTATGGAGCCAAATCAACAATGGGAATCACAATCTGACGACCCCTACAAATTAAGTAAAAGTCAACATCTCAGTCAACTAGACGAGACGACACCTCCTGTGTCGACTCGAAAGGTAGCCGACGTCTTGATCAGATGAGACGACACCTTCTGTGTCGACTCGAAAGGCGGTCGACGTCTCGATCAGACAAGAAGACACCTCCATGTCGACTCAAGAGGTGGTGATAGTCAACTCTAAGTCCAAGACGAGACCCGAGACGAGACTCCTTCATGTCGACTCGAAAGGCGTTGGTAGTCGACTTGAAGTCCGAGACGAGATCCCTTCATGTCAACTCGAAAGGCAGTGTCAATCGACACACCTTGAGTCGAGTCAAAAGTTTCCCATCTTATCAGACGACTCCCACTGAGCTAAAGTGAAGTTTCAATGCTCTTTGCAACATTCTGACAAAAGAGATTATAAGTCAATAAATCTCCTCAACACAAAAATGCATTACACAAGTTCAAGACACAGAACATGTCTCGGACGCTATGAGGAAACTTATAGTTTCTGAGACAGTGTTCACTGTCTCGGAAGCTATGAGACAACTCATAGTCTCCGAGATAGTGGTGACTGTCTCGAAAACTAGAGCGAGCTTAGCGACGGTTTTCTCGAGTTTTGTGCGGTCCACGTGGCTTCATAACTCTGGGGATCATCCATAAAATGGGGAGTTGTTACAAATGAAAATCTTACCCATAACTACAAAAATAATAGCATTTAAGCGTGATATGAGTGGTTACAAAATGGACAGGTTCGAGCCATGTTTCCGAGAGAGTGGACACTGTCTCAAAAATAAGGGACTGCCGAATTGATTTTGTTTCAACTCCAACATTCAGTTATAGTCTCTATGGGTTATAAATAGCCCCCTACTACCTTCATGCATGAGGACCAAGACAGAAAAGGTAGAGACTTGAGCAATTTGGTAAATTTTGAGCCAGAGAGAGAGTCTTCATTAATTTCAAGCACTTCCAAGAGCCTTCGACGTTTCCTCGAGATCTAAGCTTTTGACTTGATCTTGAGAAGAGTGTTTTATCTTACTTTGCTAAGATATCCACTTCTGTCTTTATTTCTAAAATGAAATATTAACCCTAAGCCTTCTTCATGATTCAACTTGGATCTGTGATTCAGTCATCCATGGGCTAACGTACCCCTGGCCCAAGCAAAGATCCCACGCAAGCAGGTTCGAGCCATGTTTCCGAGACAGTGGACACTGTCTCAAAAATAAGGGACTGCCGAATTGATTTTGTTTCAACTCCAACATTCAGTTATAGTCTCTATGGGTTATAAATAGCCCCCTACTACCTTCATGCATGAGGACCAAGGCAGAAAAGGTAGAGACTTGAGCAATTTGGTAAATTTTGAGCCAGAGAGAGTCTTCATTAATTTCAAGCACTTCTAAGAGCCTTCGACGTTTTCTCGAGATCTAAGCTTTTGACTTGATCTTAAGAAGAGTGTTTATCTTACTTTGCTAAGATATCCACTTCTGTCTTTATTTTTAAAATGAAATATTGACCCTAAGCCTTCTTCACGATTCAACTTGGATCTGTGATTCGGTCATCCATGGGCTAACGTACCCCTGGCACAAGCAAAGATCCCACGCAAGCAGCGAACGATGAACGTTTCTACGTGTGTTTCTTGGGAGCACTTGTAATCTTGTTTTGTTGTAAAGAGTAGTTTTACAAAGGATAAAGGCTTACTCTTTTATATTCATTGTAATCGATAAACAGTTAAAATGAATTCTACAATAAAAAATTTTCCTGACGCAAACACCTTTTTCTGCTGCAGATTTGTTCGCACTATAATGTGCTTGGAAGTAGGGACAAAGCCACCTAGCTGTAATTATGAGAGTGAATGAGGCCTTCTCGATGAGAGTACAATTGACTTCAGTCGCCTTCAGTACCCAGTTGACATAGTATATCAGTCTCTTGGCATTGTCTTCTTAGATTAGAATAGAGCTTACTACTTCTTTGGAGATGGCCAGGTAGATATATAAGGTCTCTCCTTCTCTAAGTCAACTTAGTAGTGGCTTGGTGCTCAAGTATCTCTTGAGGCTATTAAAGGCCTCACCGCACTCAGTCGCCTAGCCAGTACCTTCCTTCAGCTACTTGCTTCCTCTCCATGTTTTGAAGAAATAGAGACTTCTCTCAGTAGATTTTTAAAGGAAGCGTCCCAATGCCACAATCTTACCATTCAGCTTTTGGATGTTCTTCAACGTGTGGGGTTCATATATCTATCTTCTTAGGTTGATCTCAATGCCCTGATGGGTAGTCATGAACCCAAGAAACTTGCTTGATTGCACCCCAGAGGCACATTTGTTTAGGTTGAGCTTCATGCGCTAGTGTTGGAGGATATGGAAGGTTTCTTCGAGATCTGACACGTATAATGATGCCTGCTTTGACTTCACAATGACATCGTCCATGTATGCTTTCATATTACGACTGATTGGTGCTTGAAAATCTTATTGACCAACCTCTGGTTGGTGGCCTCTACATTCTTCAGACCAAATGGAATCACTTTGTAACAATAGGTTCCTTAATCTGTGATGAATGAGGTATTCTCTTGATCATACTCCACGATTAGGATTTGGTTGTATCCATAGATAGCATGCATAAAACTAAGTAGTTCATGGCCCACGTCGTCTACTAATAGATTGATCCTTGGGAGGGGGTAGCTATCCTTTGGCAAGCTTTGTTCAAGTTAGTGAAGTCCAAGCACATCCTCCATTTGCCAAGAGACTTCTTAATCAGTACCACATTGGATAGCCACTTCAAATACTACACTTCTCTGATGAAGCTGGCTTTGACCAGCTGGTCGACTTCATCCACGGCCGCCTTCGACCTCTTGGGGTTGAGATCTCTCTTCATCTATCGAACCGGCTTGTTGTGTCGGTTGACGGAGAGCTCATGGCTCACAACTTTAGGGGGAATTCCCTACATGTCTCAGGCCCCTAAGCAAATACATCTGCATTCTCTCATAGGAATGTGGTCACAGCTCCTTATTGAGGCTCGACAATGCTAGACCTGATCTTGACCTTCTTCAACCCATCTAGGTCGATCGACACTTCTTGGAGCTCTTCTATAGGGGTCGCTCGCTCCTGTTCTAGCACTTTCTCTAGCTGAATGCACATCCTCTCAATCAACATGGTCTCCAGCACTCCTTTCCCTTTCATTGAGAGCAGATAGAAAGATCTAGCCTCTCACTGGTTATTCCTGACCATCCCGGCTTCTTCTAGGGTTGAAAATTTCACCATCTAGTGGTAAGTGGATGGGACTGCCTGTAGGTTATTCAGAAAAATTCTTCCAAGAATTGTTGTAGGAAGACTTGATGTTCATCACTAAGAACTGCATCTGAACAATGGATTAGTGAGAGTACTCATCGACCATTAGGGAAAGAGTGATCATTTCTTCCAGTAGGAGCGAGTGTCCTAGAGGGGCTTCTCTCCTGTCCCGCTGAGAGACAAGTCTCTTCAAGCACCCATTTGTATTAAGTCCTCAATATCTCTCTGGAGGACTCGATAATCATTTGTATGATGGTCGTGATCTCAAAAACTGACAAAACTGCCTGGTGTCTCGAGATCGAGGGTCCGACTTCATGCGGAGAGGAGTGGAATTGAGATACCATTTTTTCTAGACCATGTAAAGAGTTTGTGTAAGAGAGGTATTGAGCGCAGTGAGGGCCGGCTTCTTAGCAACTTTTCTCCTCTAGTCTTTCCTGTCGGCCCTGCTTGTCCTGGAGTCAGTTCTGGGGGATTCTTCTCTGTCTTCTACTTAGAAGAGGACTCGGTCCCCGTAGTGGGTGCTGCTGTTGCTTCTGCTTTTATGGCCGCCTTCTTATGGGTTCGGGCTTCTTCCACATCCATGAATCATTAGGCTCTAGCCATCAACTGCTCATAATTGGTGACTCGGCCTACAATGAGTGAGTTAGCTAACTTGTTGTTCTACAGACCTGTAGAGATTACAACCATGACAACCATATTGCCAGCATCGTCGAATTCTAACTTAGAACCTCTTAAAATAGTCCTTAAGATTTTCCCCAGGCTTTTGTCTCATCTGTAGAAAGATATGAGAGGTCTTCTTCTGCTTAGAATTAGCCAAAAACTGATGTATAAACTTTTGGTTGAGCTGCTGAAAGCTGTTGATGGACTTCTTGTCCAATGAGTTCCACCACATCTTGACACTCCCCATCAGGATAATGGGGAAAGCTTAGTAAATGATCGGCACCGATAATCGCTGCATGTTCATCAGGTCATAGAAATTCTATGTATGCTCCGCTAGATCTCCCTTGCCTTTGTACTTCTCAATATGAGGCATCTTGGATTTGGCATAGGGAGCATTCATTATCCAGTCGATGAGAGGAGTGTTTCCTTCGATGGTCTCAGTGATAGTGTTGAACGTCCGGTCAAAACCATATGCTAGATTGGTGGTAGAAGGACCTAGAGTAGGGTCCCGTGAAGCTGTCCACGTGGTTCGTTCATGGTCTTCATGGCCGAAGCTAGGGCTCTCCCCTATTGCCTCGACATGCGGTTGGGGCTGTGGAGAGGAAGTAGCGAAGCAGGCCTACTGGCAAGGCAGAGGAGAGGTGTGATTAGCGTAGTCTTCAGGTGGTTGATGCTCGGCCTGACCAACAAGAGAGGGAGAAGGAGGAGCGAACGATGGAGAGGACTGCTGAGGTAGAATCCGACAGGGGAGCTTGTTTATGATGGATGCGAACTGCTATTAGAGAGATTGAGAAATCTTATAGCCAACTCCTCTAATTGGGCTTGAGTGACATAGCTCGAGTGACATAGCCAACTCCTCTAATTGGGCTTGAGTGCCAGTTATCAGCGGAAGGGTTAGAGGATCAGCCAGGGTGATCAGAACTAGACATCTATGCAAAGAAGAAATAAAGCCCCACCGTGAGCGCTAAACTGTTGATGTCAGTTATCTAACAAGTGTTTATGTGTGGATTATTAAGGGTGTTAGGGTCTTCAATCTCATTCAAACTGTTGGCTCCTAGGCCAAGGATCATGTCCTGCACATGATGAGTATGTAAGAGGTCAAAGTTAGGATCTCAGGTGGTTCCTCCATCAATGAAGTCAGTTAAGAGCTTGATTAGAGAAGAAAGATTTAAGTGTTTAGTTTTTTAGCAAGAAGATTGCTTGCACTAGGCAGCAAACGTTAGTTTCCTTTTATAGCAGATTTGAGGGGTAGATAGGTAAATTCAACCGAGTCAAGCTAGCGGTCAATCGTCATCTACTTTACAAGTGTCAACTACAAAGGGGGATGAGTCACCCAAGCATTCAATATGAGGGTGACAGAACATGCGTGGCACTGACGATGTCTGGTGAATCATAAAGACTTTCGGGGCTGAAGAAATGAGATTCTAATCATACATTAAATGTGATAACAATCAATTGTTGGTGTGGGCCTCGAGGACTCACCGCCTTCCTACTCGTCTTCATGAGAGGGGCGACAAGTGATGCCTCTCACCTCAATTCTGCGAGTGAGCCGATAAGTACCACCTTTTTAGTCGGTCTGGCAAGTTGTTGACCTAAACTAGTGGAATGAAGAGGAGTGGGATCGAGTCGAATGGTGCGGGCTGATTCAATTATTGATGTTTTTAATTTAATTTTTAGTTATAGTGGACGTCCTATGCTTCGCAAGATCTCGATTCCCTTGCACCTACTTGCGGAGATAACGCTGCTTTGTGGAGGGCTAGAGTCTCAATGCCATTGATCTATTTCGAGATTATGGAGATGTATGTGTCAGATAGTGTTCTACGACAATATAATCTTGAACAGCTTGTGGTGGATCCTATTGAGTATCGATCGCATGTGTCAGATGATATCACATCATGTGGACTGGAGGTGATACTGTGAATCCTACATAAATAGGTAGAATGATAGGTGAAATCTTATAGAGAATGGGAAAAATTCAGTGAGTTATATATGCGTTGGTATTGGGATATCACACATAGATGGATCGTACGCGACCCAAGCCTAGCAGCTAGTTTCATACCACACTCACCATCAGATACTTACATCCCTAGGGCCATGATTGAGAGAGATTATATAAGTTTTTAAACTCATTTAAAAAGAATATTTTTCTTTTGAAATTATATTACTTCTAAGGTATGTATATACTGATTAAATTACAGATCTATGCATTTGATGAGATTGAGGAGATATAAATGAGAGTATTGTTGAGATTCAAGATCCAAAAGCAATATGAGTATTCCATAAGATCAGACAGAGAATACCAAATGTGTTTCATGAGAATCACATCAACGAGTTTGAAGGATGCAGGACAGGACATGCTAATTTTTACTGGTGTACACATGAAAATGTAAGACGAGTTCTAGTGCGGTGCATGATGATGAAGCCAGCACTTCTCATAGTGCGGCGTGTGATGATTGAGCCAGCACTTCTCATAGTGCGGCATGTGATGATGGGGTCGACACTTCTCATAATGCAACACGTGATGATGGAGCCAACACTTCTCAGCCTCATACACAACTAGATATTCAAATCATCGAGGCTCATGATCACATACGTCGGGAAGGGGGGGGGGGATAGGGGAGAGGTAAGAGATGGAGAGGAAGGATGGAAGACTTTTAGAATGTGATGTTTATTTTGTGATATGATGTTTGTTTTGTGATTTTGAATCTCATGAATATATGTGGTTAGATTGTGGTTGGATTGTTCGAAATGGTTGCTTTTGTGGTTGGAATTTCGTGTATATATGTACTTGAAAGTTGGTGTATGTGGTTGGAATTTCGTGGTTGAAATTTCATGTATATATGCGGTTCAAATTTCATGTATGTGATTGAATTTTCGTGTATATTGTTACAATATTCTATATATATAACATGTTGTGAATGAGGAGGAAAACTCGTTGTGTGTGCATGAGTGTGCATGTTCTGCAACTTCACGGGATTCTGAATCCCATGAAGTCGCACGGTTGGTTTCATAGAGAGTTCAAATTGGAACTCTCTGTGAAGCTGACATTGCAACTCCCCGAAATTCTAAATCCAGTGAAGTTGTAGGGTTAACTTCCCCGAGAGTTCCAGTTCGCAGTCTGTGGGAAAGTGAAGCTGCATCTCAACGGGATTCAGAATCTTGTGGAGATCAGTAAGGTGTTAATTTCGTCATAAACTACACGGGATTCTCAATTCCGTGTAGTTTTCTGCACTTATTTAACAGATTCAACCCAGTTTTAACCAGGAGGCTGAAGGATCGAAAATGGTAATTAAGTGGAAAGGGGGGGCGAAAATGATAAATAAAATTTAAAAATTCGGTCGAAAATGAAAATTTGCCCGTTCATGGGCTAATATCTTGAGAATCAGGAAGCCGATACGAAAGCATCTGGATCTGGTTGAACGAACCCCAAATCTCAGAACCCAGATTTTGGAGCGGCGCCCTTCTTAGGGTTTTCCATTTGGAATATCCATATATATGTATATATATATATATAGAATGAGCAGCAGCTGGGCTAAAAATTTAGGGAACGCGAGATCTTTTGTAGGGAACGCGCTCGGGGGATTGAGAGGAGGAAGCAATCTAGCCTCATGGGCAGTCGCTGGAACTCTCGCTTACTTTCTATGGGTCAAGCCCTCGAGAGATCTCAAGAAAGAGCAGGAGGTAAATCCAATTTCTTCTATTTGATTTCAGATAGTTTTTCTTCCCCACCTTCAATAAGTAATAATTGTTGGAATTGATTATTGTTTATTGATAATTAACATCAATCAAGTAATGACTATGATGAGCTTGTAGATATCATATCATCTGTCGTGTGCTAATTGCGGGTGACGACCCATGTTGTTTTGATAAAAGTTGGCTGTCAATGCGAATGACAATCTATATAAAACCTAATTGCATATTTATCTCAACGGTTTTACTATTGACATGCGACATATTTATATCCTTAAGTTTCAGGATTTGCCATGTTCGCATACTCTTACCCTGTTGTATACATGTCTATTTGAATCTGGTAGAAGGCTCTGGAAAGTGATGTGTTCAACCCCAATCCGGATCCGATTGGAAAGAACGTGGTTCTTGATTGCTCGAACTTAGGTGGCTATTTGAATCTGGTCAAGATTTAAAAGGAAGAGAGGGTTGATTTTAAGTCTTTGATTACTTTTCGGAGTCATGTTTAGATAAGGTCTGGAGTTACATGAACCTTGAACTACATTGTGAGGCCTTGATGGAGCTTTGCCATAGGAAGAGGAGTCATTGAGTACTTGGTAATGAGCTATCGTAACTCATTGAAGGCCGATTGGAGGAGATCCACACCGGGGATACTCGATTGGATCGTGAGAACTCAATGGTGGTCGTTGAATTTGTAGTTGGATTTAAAGGATTCCGACATTGTCGGAGGAGTCATGTGGGGTTGGAGGGCTTCGTGGTGAAGTACTATTCATTTCATGTGAACAGTGATAGGAAGTAACTGTCCATGCAAACAGTAATCCTGAAAAAATCTTTTTTTTTTTAATTTGGATTTTTTGGGGACTATGCTTTTGTGTGAGCTTTGAGATGAAGGGCTAGGATTGTCGAGGACTTTAAGTAGATGGATGAGATTAAAAGGAGGGAGGATTATGGATAAATGGGCCTTATACTTGAGGCTTCACATCTAAAACGCTTCACATGTTAAAACTTAGCACTTCACATGCTAACAAAGATTTCATATCCGAGGAATTTTTTAATTAACCATAGTCTATTCTCATGGAGGATTACAACTTTATTTATATAAGAAAACTACATCCATAAACTAAATCCAATCCTAACCAAATCCTAACAAAAAGGAAACTAAATAAAAACCTAACAAAATAAATTCTCAAAGATGCAAAAGACTATAAAAGATCCTAACATCAAATCCTAAGAATATCTTACCTAAAAATTATGATTACAGTAAGTAATACTTAGATAAAAAAGATTCTAGTTTCATAAATTTTCTGATCAAAGGCCTATGATCGTCTTGGATCGATTCTCCATTGTTAGAGAAAACTTGACCTCGAGTTCTATAGTCGGAGAGTGTAGTGATTAATTTGACCTGAGAAAATATTTCATTGTAGATTGCAGGATCTTCAAGATGAGTTGTAAAATCCGATAATTGAATTGGCGGTGAAGGGTTTGGAATAATGAAATTAGTCTGGACTGAGAATTTGCACAACGTATTGATCTTACATTTGGGTTCTAAGCTTAACTTGATTTCGTGCTCTGGTCTTGATTCGAGCTTGGTTTTGGATCAACATCTAGCTCGATTTTCTATTTTGAGTTTAAGTTTTGGCTCTCCTTCAGGCTAGAGTGTAGGCTAGCGTTCTGAATCAATTTTCTTATCTAGCTCTTCTTTGGTTTAGTATGAGGTCTAGTATAAGGACGGACCCTGTATTACTCTTTTGATCTTGTTCTATTTCTATCTCTAGTACAAGCTTGAGATCTAGATCCAATGTCGTCTCTGGTTTGAGATTGAATTCTTATTTTTGTTTTTGGTTCAAACGACTTGGGTATAACATGAGTTCTTCAAGCCTTCTTTGTATCTTGGTGATCTCAAGTGAATATCTATCCACATATTGATTTTCGTTAATTGTTGAGGTAGATCTTATTGTAGATCGACTTGAACTTGCTTTGATACTAGTTGATGCAGATCAGGCAGAGGCTCCGATCCGAAAAAGGCTCTCAAATGTGATGCCTTCAATTCTAATCCTGATCTAATTAAAAAGTATGAGGTTATCAATTGTTCAAACTTTGGTGGCTATATGAATCTGATGCGAAAGCAGAATGCTCTCAAATATGATGCCTTTGATGCTAATCTTGATCTGATAGAAAAGTATGAGTTTATCGATTGTCAAACTTTAGTGACTATTTAAATCTGATGGGATCAGAAAGGAGGAGCGGGTAGATTTTTAATCTCCAATAATTCCAGAACCATATTCGGATAAGGTCGGGAGCTATACATACCTCAAACGACATTGCAATGCCTTGATGGGGCTTTGCCGTAGGAGAGGAATCATTGGCTGCTTGGTAGGGAGATGTCCTAACTCATCTAAGGCCGATTGGAGATCGATGCTGGGAATACTAGGTCGGATTCGGAGAGCTCAATGGAGATCGTCATTAGAATTCGTAGTCGGATTCAAAGGATTGTTGAATCGGTGGAGGAGACAAGTGGGATTGGAGGGATTCATGAAGTATTGTTTAGGTGAACAATTACTGTGAGTTATGTTCACACGAACAATGGTCTGAAAAATTCTTTTTTTGTAGATTTTTTGGGGACGAGGGTTTTGCGCGGACTTTGAGATGATGGACTAGGATTATGGAGGACCCTAAATAGATGGATGTGATTAAATAGATGGATGAGATTAAAGGAAGAGAACTTGATATATATGCTTCACACCAAAGGCTTCACCCATAAGACACTTCCATATCTAAACTTAGCTTTTCACATGTTAACAAAGATTCAATATCTCAGAATTTTTTTTTCCATTAATCATATTGAACTCCTTATGGAGGATTACACCTTTTTTATAGAAGAAAACTAAATCTAAAAACTAAATCAAATCCTAACTAAATCCTAACAAAAAGGAAACTAAATAAAATCCTAACAAAATAAATTCTCAAAGATCCTAACATTTTTTAGAATGAAAATTCACCTGTTATATCAGGAAACTCATGATATATTGCTAAAAAGTTGCCAAAAATGATAAGGATATTGAGACCATACCATTTTGTGTGAAGCATTATAAAAGCATATATCAGCCGATATATTGTATATATCATGGATATTTATAACAATTTCTATAAGGGTCTGTTCGTTTGCCAAAAAAAATCCGAAAATCTCTTGCCTCCTCAACTTTCAAGAAATGAACAAGTGCCACATGGGATTTTATTTTCAAGAGATTTCCATTTCTCATGTTTGTTTCGTTTTTAATTTTCGAGAAATGAACCGCCACGTAGGCTGCCACCTCAAACTTTCAAGAAATGTGTTTTCACACCAAATTAGGCTGAAAACACTTGGAATGTCCCATCTAAGAATTGTTAATTAGTAAAAGCACTATTGGAATAGTGCAGAATAATAAAACATAATATTTAATACCCCCATTTCTCATTTCCTATTTCTTGTTCTCAAACATCAAACAAACAAAAGAAATAGAAAACTGGGCACTGTTATTATGGAGGCTTTTTTTGTCTGTCTGTGTGTCTTGACATTGAAATGTGGAGTTTTCTTTGCAAAACAAACCAAAAAAAAAATCTGGGAAATATGCTTGAAATGTATTGAAATCATTTCAAGGATGAGTTTTCTATTTCCGATTTTTTTGTGGAAATAACCAAACAGGCCCTAAGAGGAAAAAGGAAAGAGGCTGTGGGATAGTAGAGGGCTCCGCATTATATGAGAGGGAGAGACATCTAAGATGCTATCACTATTCCACAAAAACCCAATTGTCAACTGGTTGGTTGTATTGGAGTCTGGTAAGAGCAATTACTCACATTTCTCTGAAAAGTTTGCTTTGAGGGATGGCAAAGAAAACCTATCAAGACAGTTATTCATTGTTGAAATTGATTAAACTCTTAATTTAATTAAGGGAAAATTTTACTAAATCTCCAATAAGTTTAGCATTTTTTGCATTATCAGACCAAAGACATTCATTATGGTTGATAGGATGGCAAGAAAAAGAACTTCACTCGCTCCACCTATTCTAATCTGTATTTATAGGAAGGTGAAGGAATTAACAACCTTTCCCGAGTCTGAAAGATACAAAGGGTCATTCCTTTTCATTCTATCTTTAGACGATTGACGATGTACATAAGAGGAATATATACAGAAGTCATCTCAGGTAGGTTTAAGAAGAAATTTCCCTTTTTGATAAAAATAGTTAGTTCTCAAGTCGACATAGCAAACCCATATAAAAGTCATTGTTTGTTCATTGCTACCACCATATACCCTTATCATAGATCTACTTGATCTCTCTTATTACGAATATTGTAGATTTGTTGAGGAGATTGACGTAAAAAAACCAACTGTACATACTCTAGTTACTACTAAATACATGATAAGCATTCTTCAAGGATAGGTGCCTTATAGGTCCGGGATTGAGATTATCATTAAAAAAAGTTGTGTCAACATAATAGCACATTAGTGTGGTTTAGATTAGAATCCCTTCAGATTTTACTGATCAATATAAAGTTTGTAACAACTTGCAAAACGTAGTTGAGTATTTGATATTTATTTTATGTAGAGGAACGAGTTCATTTTTCATCATTCCATCTGCTGAATACAAGTACAAATTCACTGAGTTCGCTTGATGGATTGTAACTTGAAGGCCTATAGGTCAATTCATGTTGACCATATACAACAAAAGCACTTCAATCGAAAGACTTCAAAGCCTCTTGTTAAGGATCAAGTAGATTCTGGTAGAAATGAGATGAAAATTGCATAATATCGGAATTTATAGAGCTATATATGCTTCTATGTTTCAGTATGAACCCATAAACAATATTTCTAAAGCTTTAGTTGATAGTTAAGCACCACACCAACAATTATTTTATGGAAGACCAAATTACCTAGATGTTGTTGCATTTGAATTATACTGTTGGTTTGTTAATCTGAGGAACAAGGTTTTAAATGTCGGATGTCGGGTTCATATCAAACTGCTAAAATTTACATCGGATAGCGAACGTCGGGATATGTTGGGACGTATAAAAAATATCGGATTGCCATATCGGATGGTGTGCATATGTGTAATATAAATATCATAAATAAAATCTAAACATACTTAATAAATTCTATTGTCTAAACATATAAAAAAGTAAATAACTTATGATGCTTATGGTTGATATTGAAAGAAAGATGTTAGCAAAGAGGACTCCGATATTGGCGGTTAAGAAGAGAGAAGATTACCCGATATTGATGTCGAAGGAATAGTTCGAAGAAGAGACCGATGAGATGTTAAAAAAGAGAGAAGATAAGCGATGAAAATTACTTCAGTTTTTTTTCTATTTCCCTTAACTTATCGATTTTTGTCTTTGGAAGTAATATTAAGACAATCAAGAATTTAAACCTAAACCTGATTAGATAAACATGACCAATTTTTTTTAAAAGAATCAGTTAATTTTTCAAACTTAAAAATCGACCGACATAGGTTAATTCTGCACTAAATTGTGAAAAGGAAAGCCTCCCAACATGTCCCTTGACATATCTGCCCGACATATCTGACATGTCCCCCGATATATTCGACATGAACCCTAAAAATGTAATATGCGCCACAAAGCTCCATATCGTGTCGGATAGCTACTAAATCCGACATGTCGTACATATCGTCCAACATTTAAAACACTGATGAGGAATTTTACAATGAGTTTGTCCCCAATGAGTGTGAACTATTTGGCTATATTGACATAGGACCTTATCACAGTTCAATCGAGCTTCGGAGCATACTCTACAAGTATGACCTACATTTAGAGGGAATCAATGGGGAGATATATGTTTCAAGGCTTGGGTTGAAAACTTTCTTTATGGCTCTTACTCCAAAAAAATGCAGATGCATGAGACCCTTTCGGAGATGGTTGTTCAAATCCTGAGCCAAAATGAAGCCTATTGATTCATGTCAAATAATAGTTTTTTGTTGTTTTTATAAACCCTCTGGCTTTCTTTCTTTGTTCGTCCATTAAAGGAAAGAATCATACGGCCAGAAACCTTTGCGGCGATTGATCAAATATCAAGAGGAATGAGGACATCATTTGTTCATCCCATGTTAGCTTATATTTATCGAGCTAGGACGGAGTTAACTAGGGGTGTGCAAACGGTCGATTCGGTTCGGTTTTTACCAAATTTTGAACAACCAAACCAAATGGCCTATAATTTAAAATCGAACCAAATTGTTGCAAGTCGGTTCGGTTTGTTCGGTTCTAACTTCATCAAACTTGTTATCAAACAACATACTGTGTTAAAGAAAAAAAAAGATATCAACAAAATGAGAGATTATGAAGCATTAAACACTGATATTATTTTCAACCCATAATGATTCAGGTCCTAAGACTCCTAATAGTTATAAGGAATGAACTCATATCCATCCAAACAAAACATAAGCATTTCTCAAGCACAAAATTTGAGTTCAAAAGTTTCATTCCTATGAGCACACTCCCCTATTTTCTACAATAACCAAAGAGGGCCAAAGAAGGGAGTATGCCAAAAATTCTCCTATTTTCAGTTTATACCTCGGCGATGACGATGTGTGCGAGTGTCCCCCAAAGCTAGAGATAGATCCTGAGCCTGAGGAAATTTTTCGATCTCGGCCATGAAGACTGTAGAGCACGACGGAGTGCCGAGCAGCTGGCGGTTGAGGAGTGAGAGAGAGTGAGAGAGAGGACTGAGTCACTGAGGAAGTGAGGAAGAGGAAGTGAGAGAGGTGGAATTGACGAGTGAGAGAGAGTGCGAGAGGAATTAAGGAGCGACGGCTGAGAAAGTGGGAATGAGAGTTTATTTTAGGGTTTGAGACTTTGAGTCTTTGGGGGCAGGTCGGGTTTGAGTGAGATTCAGAACATGTATATTTTGGACTATGGGGTATTCGGTCGGTTCGGGTCGGTTCGGGTTGAAAAGTTTTCAAACCGACTCGAACCGTCCTACTCATAAAACAAACCGAATTGTTAATTTTGGTTCGGTTGGATCGGTTTTTTGGTTTGGACTGAACCATGCTCACCCCTAGAGTTAACTACCTCTCCTAATTTGGGCTAGTACAAAGATGATATCCCTTTCCACTACATTTTGAATGACTAACCATGTATTGCCCTTAAAAAAGAAAATTAGTACTTATTTTAGTCAAGATAGCAAGTCTCGGGTATCTAGATCGAGTTCTTATGATTCTTGTACTTTTTTATCGACCACAAAAGGTCTATACGACAGGCTCACTAGACCTATTATTGACATTTCTAGTGATAAAAGTTGCAGCTTCACCAATAGGACTAACAAATCCGCAACGTTACTTTTGCGAGGCCCGACTAGTATAGAGTTTCTAATAAGCATTCGTCAATAATGGTCACCATAAAAATTAGAGGATAAACTTATCATTGAGAAATATTTTTCTAAACAGGGTGACACATCAATTTGGTTTGAGTCAAAAGGTACCATTATATAATTTTTTGATTCATCAAAGAGTACTTAGGGCTTGGTAGGAATAAATAAATGTTGGATGTTTCTTATGCATCAAGGCATTAGCTCTTCTTTCTTTGTTTCAGCCACTAGTTACAAACATGTATTCTCTTAGGTTTTTGCTCGTTTGATGAGCACTCTTTTGAAATCATACATATTAACTCCCATCAATCATATTTTGCAAAAATGTCATGTTTTACAGATCTTAAAGTCTCTCATCAATGATAAATATCGATCATTTTACTACGACAAGAAGAGAAACAAGACAGGGGCAACTCCTCAGTCCCCACAAAAGAGATAGAGAGCTGATATTCTCCTGTTTAGCTTCGATTACGATTTAGATAATTATATTATAATCCATGATTTTAGAGAATCTGAAACTTTTTAACTTACAAAGAAAAAGCTGGCATCTATTAGGGGATTGAGTTCCTTGTATTGAAGAGTAGTAGTTATGTATGATGGAAGCATCAGAAGAAATCCATGGCTGTAAAATGTGTTGTTTTACATGAAGCTCATTCTTTTGACATATTGAATTGAGTCCCAAAGTTGGATAATAGCAAGATATCCTAACAACTTAATTTAAGCTTGTTAAAAAAACAAAGATTATATAACAAAAAGAGAACAAGAATCTTTTTAGTAACACCTATATCGTGGAGAATCGTGAGATCACTTCTGTTCAATCTCAAGCACATGCCTAGTCTATTGATATTCGTGATATTCTACGAAGAATGTGTTCCTAGTGATCAACAACTATTCAGATTCGATGATAGGGGTCTGTTATTTGTCCTATGTTAATGATCTCTACAACATAATGAACCTGATTACCAAACAAATGCCTTGTATGTTTTTCTAAGTTGAAAAGTTTCAGATTCTAAAATCTCAAACTACAGTATTGTCGTCTAAATCGCAGTCGAAGCTAAATAGGAGAATATCAGCACTTTGTTTTTTGTAAGGACTAAGAAAGTTTCCCCTGTCTTGTTTCTCTCCTTTGTCGCGGTCAAGTGATTGATATTTATCATTAATGAGAGACTTTAAGGTCTGTGCATCAAATTGGTTTTGCAAGATATGATCGATGGGAGTTGATTTGTATGCTTTCAAATTACCGTCCATCCCACAAACAAAAAAGTAAGAGAATACATGTCTATAACTAGTGGCTAGAACAAAGAAAGGAGAGTTAATATCTCGACATAAAAGAAATATCTTACATTCATTATCCTTGGCAAGCCTGGAGTGATCTTCGATGAATCAAGATGATTTTATGGTACCTTTGACTCGAACCAAATTGATGTTTTATCCTGTTAGGAAAGCATTTCTCAATGATAAACTTATCCTCTAATCCATAAAGCAACCAGCCTTGACGAATGCTTTGTAGAAACTCTATATTAGTCAAACCTTGCAAAAGTAGCATCACAAACTCATCGGTCTTATTGGTGAATCTGCAATTTCCATCACTAGAAATGTCAGGATTATGTCTAATGAGCCTATCGTATGGACCTATCGTGGTTGACAAAAAAGAATTACAAGAATCACAAGAATTCTATCTTTCTACCGCAATCTTGCTATTTTATGTAAAAGAGAAATTTGTTTTTCTCTATCAGAGTTACTTCTAGTGTACAGTCCTTTAATATACATGGTGAATCACCCAAAAATATGGTGAATGGGGATACTGCCATTAGAATGGGGATATTGCCTGTAATGGTCGAAATTAGGAGAGGTTGCCAATTCTTTCATAGTTCGATAAACATAAGATCAGAGGAGCAAATGATGCCCTAATTCCCCCAGACATTTGATTTGCTATCGCGAAGGTTTCTGACTGTATGATTCCTTTTTTTAATGAAAGAACAAAGTAACAAAGTTATGAAAACAACTAAAAACACTTTTTGACTTATATCTCGAAAGTCAATCGATGGTGGATCAGTAAACCTCGCAATCGGCTCTATATTAGGACAACCATCTCCAATAGGGCCTTGTGGATCTGCGTTTTTAGTAGAGTAAAAGACATATAGATAGTTTTATACTTAAGCCTTAAAAAAATATCTTCTGGCTCCCCCTTAATTCTCTTTAGAAATAGATCATACTAGTGGAATATGCTTTGAAGTTAGTTCGAACTACGATAAGACCCTTCGTCTGTGTATCCAAATAGCTCTCGCTCATTAGAGACAAGCTCATTTTATATTTCCTTGTAGATCAGCAAACCAACCATGTGCTTCAAGTTCAATAACATCTAGGTAATTTCTTGATCTTCGATAAAGCAATTGTTGGTGTGGCAATTCTGATTGCTTTAAAGATGTTGTTTAAGTGCTCATATTGAAACATAGAAGCATGTATATCTCTACAAATTTCAACATTCTTCAGAGCTTACTTTTAGTTTCAAGAATGACCTTACAAATCAAAAGAATAAAAATGGTGAATGCATGCTATGATAAAAAATGATAATTAAATAGAAAAGGAAATAGTGACAATGAGAACTAGACGGAGGTAAAGTTGTTAAAGTTTTACATACTTTTTGCTTCTTTGCTACTTTATTCTTTTGAGGAATAGAAGATTGATAAGCGTCAATCACAAAACCACTGGCTTTTGGAGAAGATGGATTTGTGTAACTTTCACCAAACGTTGGTGTCATCAACTAATCTCCTTTCTTTATTCCCTAATTGACATGATGGAAAATTTTCAAATTCAGGGATATTTTATTGAGACTATATCAATACTTAACAGAGGAGTAGAAGCATTTCTCCATAAGTGAAAAGATGAGAACTATCATGCAGGTATTTCATTGTTTCCCAATCACCAGAATCTATCCAACCCTCAAGGGGCTTTAAAGTCTTTGGATCCAAGTGCTTTTATTATATATGGTCAATTGGATTCTATAAAAATTGATATGTTTGATTTAAAATACAGTTCAACCAATGGACATAAATCTTAGTGAATGTGTACTTGTATCTCATAGCTGGGATAATGAAAGATGAGTAATGTGCTCGATATTAAAGAAATATTGAATACACAACAGCACAATTGTGTTTTGCATATTGTACTACCTTTGGACTGATCAAAAAAATCTAAAGATTTTTACTGATTTAGACCAAATTATTGTGTCACTATGTTGACACAATATTTTCGATGATAGTCTCATTCCATGACCCATAAGGCAGTCGTTCTTGACGAATACTTATCATGTATCAAACAAAACCTTAGTATGTAAGGTTAGTTCTTCAGTCACATCAATCTCGTCAATAAAACTGTAATCTTCATCATAAGAGAGATTAACAATAGATCTAGCCAATCTATTTTGATGGCCCCAATCATAGCAATGAACAAAGACTTTCATATGGGTTAGATATGTTGGCTTGAGAATTGACTAATTTTATCAAAGAGGGGAATTTCTTCTTGATCCTATCTGGGACATCTTTTGTAAATATTCCTCACACATACATTGCCAAACATCGAGAGATAAACTGAAATGGATTTACCCCCTTGAATTTTTTAGGATTAGAAATAGTTGTTAATTCTTGCATTTCACTTCATTTTAGTATAGATATAGGCTAAAATAGGTGGAGCGAGAGAAGTTTTTATTTCTCTTGCCATTTTATTAGCGATCACGAATGCCTCTGGTCTGATTATGTATTTCTTAGAGCAAACGACAAAACATCAAAGCCAAAGTGATAAAAAAGTAATAGAATTCTTGATATGTTGGTTTGACACTTAGGAGGGGGTTCTTACAGAAAGGTGTAGAAAATGGCATTTGCTGCCGCTGTACACCATGTATGGCTGGAGAGAAATAAACATTTATATAGGCAGCAGAGGAAACAATAGACTGGCTTGTGTACCAAGTGAAGATGGCGATGCTTTTGATGTCTTGAACTCTCTTTAACTAATCAACAAAAATGGATTTAATTATTATAGTTGGTTGAGGATTCCATGTTTGTTTTTTAGTATGACACATGTAAATATTGTTATAGTGATGAATATTTGATCTTGTATAATTGATATATACCTCAGTGATTCTTGAGGTGAGTCTTGTACTTCATTGTTACATTGGTTAATGAGATTTTTTTTTCATTTACCAAAAAAGGTGATAAGGTCTTCAAAAACTTTTAACTGGATAGATCTCAATAGCTAATCAAAGGTGGGTCTGTGCGCCTCACCACCGGCTCCAAATCAAAGTCGTGAATTCTCGTATTAGTAAAGGAATTTGTCATAGACCCAGAGAATAGGAAAATTCTTAACCAATGATTTGAAGGTTACATCGTTCTCATTATTATTTTTCAAAAGATGGTAGTAACAACAAAATATGTGCCTGATCTTATGGGAGGAACGGTAAAGGCCCTATCATTAAATCTAAATAATTTCTTTCTCACTAAGGCTATCGATCATAGATAGCGTCGTGTAGCGGTGAGGCATCGCGAAGGCTATTTGGGACTATTGCGGCAAAATAGCGGTAAAAAACGCAAAGTTAAATAACGGTCTAATTTAGATATATATAAATATTAAACAAATAAGAAAAATTATAGAAAAATTAAGAAAATCTAAAGTGCATTTGATGATTTAAAGAGATCCTAAATATGAAATAGACATGTAACCATCATATAATGTTGAAGACGACTGGAGGAATCAAAGAGTCGTCATCTTTGAGAAGATGAGTTAAGCAGTGAGAAGACTGCATTAGGAGGAGCTCAGGGCGAAAGGAGGTGTCAGGAAGTGCTGAGTGAGGTGCCAGAGGCTATGGGAGGCTGCAGGAGTACGCCGAAAAGCGGGGGAGACGGTGGGATGTAGTTGTTGCGGGTTAGGTTTAATTTAAAAAAATTAAATCTCAAACCGCTTTTAAATAACGATCAAAAAATGGATTTTGCCTGCAATCGCCCGTTATTCACTACCGTGGTGCGCTATTGGCCGCTTTTGCAAGCGAAAAACGTATATTCCGCAATATGTCATCGTTATTAGGCGATAGCGTAGCGGGAAGGGACCGCTATCGCTATTAGCGCCGCTATTGCGCGGTTATTTATCGCTATTTATAACAGTTCTCACTAGGAACACACTCTTCGTAGTACTCCGGAAATCAATAGACCAGCCATGTGCTTGTGATCCCACAATGTTAATGTGATATCATGATCCTCCATGAAGTGTTCCTAAAATGATTCCGGTTCTTTGCAAATGTCTTGAACAAAATTATCATGTTTTTTGCCTTGAATGTTCTCTGTTTTAATGATATTTCATTGACTCTTAACGGATGTGTCTTCTTGAGGAGGGTAAGTAACAATAGACTATCGAATCTATTGAAAGCCATAAATTCATATAAAAATTAAAACTTTACCCTAGGGGTGAATTTATGAATCTTAATTATTTTTCTTCAAAAGATGCTCTTATTTGCTGCCTTGTTAATGAAGACGATTTTGATTACACAAATTATGGTTTGTTGAATGTGAAATAAATAACAAATTAAACTAACAAATACAAATCAGAAAAGAAGTCATCAAAGTTAGACCTCTTAACCTATGGAATACAAAAAAAAAAAAACAACTAATGTTGCCGGACCAACTGGAATTTACATTGACGTCAAATAGGCAAAAAGATGAAGTCTAATAGATTGATTAAGTTATTCATAAATTCTATCCTCATTTCTCAAATATCATTTTCTAATATCCCCAATATCAGCTAAATAGCTCAGCAAATCCCTTGTTATCCCTTCAACAGACTGACCTAATGTTTCCTCAATCAAATTTTATGTATCACGCCTCTTTATGTGACCTATACACAAAACCCATCTTCTACAACAACCCACAATGCTAAAAAAGAGCACCCTCCTTGCCCTTTCCACCTGCAGCTATACAGAGAAAGGAGCAAGGCAATTAATCACATAAAAATTCTAAGCAATGAGAATACCATCTAACCCCTGAAAGAGTAACCCAACATCATCCAAAAGTCTTCAGCTGATAGCTTTCAAACAAGGAAGAAGAGAAAGGTAATGAAAGCCAAATTTCATTTTAACCGCTCTTTTCTATGCTCTCTTCTTTGTGAGTGTCATTCTTCGTAATTGTACGTTCTCACCCTTGTCATTAGAGTCTAATTCTGAACCGCCACGCCTCTATCGTTGCCACTTCACTTTTACCATCCTTCATCATGTGCATCGTTTCCATTATCCACCCCTCCACGCAGAGCCACACATACCTCTGTTGTGGTCACTAGACCGCGAGGCCGTCATCATTGTCACCCAAGATCTTGGTGTTGTCACTGTCTTCCCTGATCATCATCACCTCCTCGAATGTCATAGTTTCCCGACCTCACAACCACCTTTTGTTGTTTTGGCACCGTGTCAGACTCTTCCGATGTCTCAGAACTAATCATCAGTGAAGGAGTAGCCGCCTCAACCTTCTTTATCTTAGCCTCATGGTCCCCCTTTCTCTCTCTTTTCTTGAACAGAGAACAAAATGTGAAGGTGTGTCACCTGGCTCACACATAATAAGGAAAGGCTTATCCACTTCATCAGATCAATTAAAAAAGAAGAAAAAAGAATAAAAAAATATAATAATAAGTAGTTGGCAAACTATGATGTATCATCCATTCTTGAATCTCTCATTGAAATTTCATTTTCCCTTATAGGAGATGAAACATGACTCATGGTTCTTTGAAAAAAAATTTACAATAATAATTAGAACAGTCCTATAGTCATTCTTGAATTTCTCACCCGAAATTCTCTTTCCTTTGTAAGAGATGGAGCATGACTTTGACCTGCGGAACTTTTGGCTGGCTAGTAGGTAGTCATAAAAAATACTCGGACATAGGTAGTTTTTGGCTTTGAACCTTCTCTTAATGATATTTGTCGCAATATGAGGGACATAATAGACTAAGCCTTGAATTAGGCCCCTTTGCTAGATATTGACAAATTCTCACACAGTACGCAATCATTCATTGAGCAGGAGGATTGGAGCCCCAAAACATAGCCTTCACGGTTCCTCTCACATTGGCAAGTCCTCCAGGGGTACTGCAACTAGATATTGTCTCCCCCTATAAATCGTATGTTGGACTTATTAAGAGTGTATCTCATCCTAACCTATTGCATCATATGGGCAATGTCATCATAGGAATGGGGTTGTAGCTAACATAGTGCAAATCATAAATGCATCTAACGCTACGAAGGAATGTAACACCAAAGGTTAGTGTTCCACACGAGAACCACTAGACCAACTTGTTTCTACCACATTGAACCTACTTCGTGGGAACAACTCGCCAATCAGAAGGATGGGTTCCTACTGTTGGTGACGTCGACCTAAATCCATTTAACACGGAGGAAACTATTGCTAATTATAATAAAGTTTTTGAAAGCTTTGAAGTTTTTCCTACTGTAATAATTTTGAGCTTCTTAATTCTTGTTGTGGGGGTTATATAGATATTGTTTATTTAGTTCTTGCCTTTTCTTCCGTCAACGTTCACTTCTTTCTTCGAAATAATTTGTCTTCTATACATTAATTTTGGTTGAATGAAAGCAATGGACCCTAGTATTTTCTCGTAATTCAAAAAAAAAAAAAAGAAAAAAGGATAGATATGTTAAGGCTTTTATGATTCTATATTGCAGGAGAGAGCAGCTTTAGCAGCAGCCTCTGATCCTTACCGTTATGTTGAGAAGACAAAGCATGTTCCTGATCCTCAGGTATTATTTGGACTTTTAAATTGAAAATGTATCATTTATATCATAGTTACTGTCTTGATGATTTTCCTCACAAGTTGAAAAATATTTTTGTCTCTCTTATGGTGTCAAAATTAGGACAGAGGTTTGATATATGGAAACAGAGGGGAAAACGAGAAACCCGATAATTGATTCATCTAAATCTGGAAATAGATGTCAGAAAAGGAAACATAGCTTTTAGTAGCAGTGCCCAATGAGGTTCCTTTGTCGTTGTAGACACGATACAAGGACCTCGCGGTGCTATGAACTCTGATCTTAGAACATCCAGAACGAGAGGAACACTTTTGTTTTGACATAACTGTAAGCAAATGTATACAACTCTTTCAATAATTTGATTGACAAGGATGTAGAAAGAAATAAAAACCAACTCGTTGTTGCCACTGTCAATCCTGACGTTGCTTTGTTTCTTGTAATGTGGTGGTCTAGCTGGTCAATCTCATGTTAATGTTTATCCTTATCAATCTATATAATTTGATGCATAAAATTAACCTATATAATCTACAAGAAGACGTCGTCTGGACTATGCCATCATATTTCTTTATTTGTATATATGTTTTATTTTACTTGCCTCTTTGAGTTTTTATTTTCCCGGTTAGGACCCATTTCGGAAAAATGTAATTAAAAAAATCATAAGGTCTATGGAACCTTATTGTGATTAGTCTAGTTTCAAGTTGTGAAGCGCGATGACTTGTATTTTGTTTGATCGTAAACGGTGTAGGCCTTACGGATAATGCCGTAGTCATATTATAGCCAATTGTGGCTGTTTCAGACCAAGAGTCCGGCTTTTAACTGCGGATAATGAAAAAACTCCGGCTATCTGCTCGGGAGTCTACTATTCTCTGTGGATAGTTGAAGTATACTCTTCA
>BQKN01066176.1:822721-863279 GCA_022839385.1 Asparagus kiusianus
ATCCACTAAAGTCGTCCATGCCACGACAAAACCCAATTCGCCTATCTTACCCAATGGGATGGCGGATCCACTAAGGTCGTCCATGCCACGACAAAACCCAATTCGCCTATCTTACCCAATGGGATGGCGGATCCACTAAGATCGTTCATACCACGACAAACCCATTCAATTCGCCTATCCTCTCCAGCGAGATGGCGAATCCTCAAAGTCGTTCCAATCACGACATTCCCTGTCATGTTAACATTAAACCTCTGACAAAATCAACTCTCCAATCCTCTTCCAAAGGATGGTGGGTCCTCAAAGTCGTTCCAATCACGACATTCCCTGTCACGTTAACATTAAACCTCTGACACAATCTACTTACCAATCCCCTCCATAAGAGTGGTAAGTTCCCCCACAGTCACTCCCATCGTGACAAAACCCCCATCAGGTTAATGATCACCTCTGATGTTGGCGCCGTTATTCCAGCGAATAACATAGCCTAAGTAATAGCCTACCACGCGACGTGTTATTACTTCTGTCAAATAGTCACACTCCTACGTCCCTGAACTATTCGGCCTATTCCAGCTATCCTAACATCCCCTTAGGGTAACTGATGGGTAGCGGCCTACCACGCGAGGGTCCCTACAAGAATCGGGCGTCACATTCCTACATCTCTGACGATTCGATTATCATCTGTCGCCGCCTATTCAGACGACGACCACTGTCAAGAGCAGTTCGGCAGACAACAACTCTGCCAAATCCTCAAGCGACAGCTTGCCGAGTGGCAAGTCGAAATTGAGTCCTCCACTCGACCGCAGCAGCGAACGGCTGTTCCCTACTGCAAGCCGAGCGTTACTCTCTCGATCTCACTAGAGCTACAACGCGGAAACCGGGATCAACCCGATCCCACGCTGTGAACGACCGAGAGTAGAACAAGAGTCCGAAATGACTAAGTTCAGAACAGAACGGTCAGAAGCTCACCAAGTTCAACTCAAATACCAGAACAACACAAACAAAAAGAAAAGGAAACTGTGCATACGAAACAGCAATAAACAAAGGCTTAAGGCCATTACAGGCCAAAGTTTACAAGCATAAGTTTTTCAAGTTGTGGTGCTTGGAGCACCAACTGAGTTGACAAATGACAAAAAAAAAAGAAAGTGAAGGGAGGGGGGCATCACAGGAACTTTAGTAGACTGAAGGAGCCGATCTTAGCTTTGATCGCGGCTCGCTCCGCCGCACGACTGATCTTCGCCTTCTCCTTTCGTTCCTGCTGCCGCCTGGCTAGGGCCGCCTGGCTGTCCTCTTCCTCCTTGCGAAGGAGCTCCAGTGCCCTCTCAACCTTCCTGGCAGCCTCGCCGAGCCTCCCCAACTCGCGCGAACGCTCCTGCAGCTTCGCTTCGCCACGAAGAGTGCCGGCATCCTCGTGGAAAACCCGGTCCAAGTAAGCGTCCATCCGGTCCGTTACCGTTTGGTGCCGCTTTCTCAGACGTCTGAGTTCAGCCTCCTTCGCCTGGATACACTGCGCCCGCTCGTTGCGCCCGAGCAGGAAGTGCAGTGGGGGAGGCGGCGACTCATTGGAAAGATCTTCGTGAGCCAGTCCCTCAAGGCGGTACATCCACCCCTCCACGAGCTCGAGCTCTCGCTCACATCGCTGTGTGAGCGAGTCATCGCCCGCACGGCGGACCGCCTCCAGACGCCTCTCTACCAGGGGGAGCGAATCGTAGTATCGCTCACCTCCCATGCTGACGGCTAGGGCACACCTGTGCACCAAATCCACCAATTCTTTGAGCGGCACGAAAGCGGGGTGAGCCACAGGGTCCGGAATGGGGTATTCCTGGACCGGGCTCACCGGGGCGGCAGGGGGAGCGCCAACGTTCACGACGGTGGCGGAGGAGCCGACACCTTCGCCGTCACTATGATCGGGAGAGGAGGCCATGAAGGGGAGAGGTTTTCTTTTCTTTTCTGGCAGATTTCGCTCGAAGCAGTCAAGACTTGGCCAAAGGATGGCAAGTGCGGAAGTATATACCAAGAGATCCAACGGTTGGGATTCATTACCCCAAGCCATCAAGCGGTCCGAACGCTCTGCGACGCTTCGAACTCAGCGCCATTGAAGGCTACTCTCGAAACACCAAATCGACCGATCGGATTAAGCGGGAGGCAGAACGATCAGTCACTTCACTAATAAATGAGCGTTAAATGCGCCTGCACGGTCTCGGTTGGCGAGCACTCGGGTCCGCCGACCGACGCGTGGCGTAAGCTTCGCCAACAGTCAGATCTCGGACCTTTAGACGAACTCGCTATCATGCGAGTGTTGCCCGCGGTTCAAATCCGCCGTCAATTAAATGTGGTTTTCGACTCCAACTCAAACCATACGGATTTCGCCTGTAGCATAAATTCGTCAGCAATTGGGCAAGATTCGCCACAACCAAACCTCGCTTTCAAACGAATCCGTCACCACCAGGGATTCGCCCACGGTTCGAATTCGCCAGCAGTCGAGGTTAATCCCCACAGCGAACCCACCGGCGGTTTAATACGACTCTCTCGGCGAATTCGCCAATAAATACTCGAATCAAGCCTTCGCCCGAAGGGGGTACTATCTGAAATTGCTGATGGCCGTGCCAAAGGAGTATTAAAGGGGTTGTATCCAAAAGGAACATAACGAGGAAGAACACAAGCTGCATCAAATGCTTCTAGACAGTACATTTGAACAAAGTTATGTTTTTTTTGCAAATAGCGAAAGGCATAGTATTTCGTTCAAAAAGGCAAAACATGCACCCAGTGTTTACGATAATACATCTAAACAAAATCATGACTTCACGAGTCATGACATAGTTTCAAAAGCAAGACAGATAAACAGAGTATCTTAAGCATGAATACATAACGGAAATCTCAATCAAACACACTGAAAGTGGAGATCTCCTCTTTGACCGAGGCCACCTTCCTCGCGTGGTCCTCCCGAGCCTTGTCTTCGGCTGTTTTCCTGATTCGTTCCTTAAAGCTCGACCTGGCAGCAGCGTCCTTTTCACGCAAAGCCCGAAGACGTTGGGCTTCTTCCTCAGCCTTCTTGCCAGCCTTGACGACATCGGATTGAAGCCCCTTCCAATTCGTCTCCGCTTGCCTCAATTCGGCTCTCAGACGAGCCATGGTGCGATTGAGGTCAACGACTTGGTCCCCTAACTGTTGTTGTTGACTCACCCAGAAATCAACGATAGACTCCGAATCAGCAATTTCTTTGGAACGGGCCTCCTGTTCCTGAGCTTCCAAACGTCGGAGGTGGACCAGACAAGACTCCACGTCCGGGCCCTCCCGCAGCAATGCCTCTAGCCCTGTCATACGCGACTCCAGAAGACGAAGTTCTCGCATACAACGGGTGAAAAGCCAATTTTCGCCGGATCGTCGGATGTCTACCGCACGGTCCAGGAGAGATTGCTTGAAACTGGCAAAACTACCCAGGCCAAGATCGACAAGAGAAATTACATGTCTCACGGCGTTTTCAAACTCCTCGACGTGGACCTGCCAGCGCGAGGGGTCAAAGGGAGTAGGCTCTTGACCGGGGGCGAGCGTAGCAATTGGGGGAACCTCGAGACAAGGTTCCGCTCCTGGTTGCGGAACAGGACCGTGGGCAGGAGAAGCCTCCGGGTTCTCAGGTTCGTCATCGGATATCAAGATGGGCTCGGCCTCATGCTCCTCAGGAAGCGGCGCCCTACCAGAGGCTTTGAAGCACAACGAAAACATGAAAAGAGGAATTCAGGCGATAAAAACCTATCTACGACCCAATGGGATAGGGTTGAAGGCGTACCTTCGGCGGCAGCAGCTCCTGCGACGCTCGAAGTGGACGCCCTCGTCCTCTTCTTCGAGGTAACCCTCTTCACCTTCGGTGCCATCGGGAGATGTAAGAGTAGTTCGGGTCTTCTCTGAAACAAACGACGAAGAAGCTCTAATCCTTCTTGGCGAAGGAAAGGGTGTTAAAATAATCCAATCCCAGGCGGTTACGTGCAGTTCGATTGGACCCTTCGGTCCCGAACAGTTGAAGAGGGAGCCGAATATCCCGTGCGAGCGGTAGAGATTTGGCAGTTTCGGGGCACGATCTCTAACCAACGGCCCAGATCGGGCGCGAAGGACGAAGAGACCCATCGCACCGTAATTAAGGCAAGACGGCGTGCCCACGTCTCCGTAACTGACAATGCACGTGGGTGGACACGCGACCCGTCTAAAGCGGAGCTTTCCCCCTGCAAATTAAATTCGCCGTTGAGGTGACAACCGCGAATTCGCCCACGGGTAAAATTCGCCTACTGGCAAAACAAGCCCGTGACTGAAATCCGCCAAGGGAAATTTCCCTCAACTGGACGTCAACTGGTGCATTAAAATAACTATACTAGATATAGTATGCACACAAGTCGTAATCGCCAGAAGCAAAAGGATAATTTCATTCACGAAAATGGAGTCCTATTACAACAAAAAAAAAACTAAAGGCGAATTACAAAGATTTCACTCGCAGTTCCGCCTCACGAATCTTTTCGGCATGGCTGAGCTCAAGCCTCCTTAAGATCTCTCCACGGATCTCTTCCTCTGTGCATGAGACCAGGTCTTGAATGACATCCTTGACATCCTTGAGAGCTCGATCCTTCTCCCCAACAGTGTCGGCGGTCAATTGCCGGCGGGACTCAACATCCTCCAGCTCCTTTGCCACCTGATCAAGGGCCTTCCCTTGAACAGCCAGAGAAGCTTGCGCGTCAGCTATGACCCGCTTCAGCCTCTCCACTTCGAAGGAAATTCGGGAGAACCGGCTATCAACCGTCTCTTGCTCGCGAGCCACCCGTGCATCCTCGGCTTTGGCCCGCTCCAACTCCGCTGACAACTTTAACTCCAGCGTCAGATTCTCATCCAGGCGGCGATCCCGATCTGCCAGGGTTACTCGAACTTCGCGAGAGGCGATATCAAAGAGATTGGAGCTCTCTGCACGAAGAGTGAGCAGCTGCTGAACCGCCACCTCCACTTTGTTCAAGCGCTGAAAATAGGGCCTCGCTGCAGCAGCGCCGAGCCTCTTACGCAAGAAAGACGCGTCGTCCTCAAGGACTTCCTTGAATTCCTCAAAGGGACAATTCCCCTCCAAGACCTGGCGAGTGCAGTGAGCCAGAGTGTCTTCGAAATTGGCCACAGCTCGCTCCACCTGCCTCTTTCGCCAGCATTCCATAGGAGAGAGGGCGGCCTCTTCAACAGAGGACGAAGCCACGATCGGAGCACCGGTGGTCACAACCGCAGGAATGTCGACTGGCGCTGCCGGAGCCGGAACAATCGCTGGCGCTGCCAGAACGGCAGTGACAGAGTCGCAAGCCACCACAGGTGAGGAGCTGACCATTAGTCCGACGGGAGTTCCCCCTTGAACGGGAGACTCTCGCACTGAGCGTTCACCCCCGACCAACGTCCCCTCGAAAGCGGAGGTTCCCTCTTGTTGACCCACAGGAGTCGATACTTCCTCTTCGCTCGATGGCGCCTCGTGAATTGAGACGTTGTCGTCTGTCTCAGATTCGCCCGAATGACTCCCCCAAGAGGGAGGGTCCTCCTTGCCAGTTACTCCATGAGAGGGGCCAACTGCGAATACAAAAAAAAATGTGATGATGACAATCAGTACCCCCTTAGCCTAGAAGGGTCAACAGCATTGAAACTCATGCTTACTCGAACCCCCTGGTTCTCTTTCATCTCCACTCCCCTCCTCTTCGTCAGAAGGGATGGGGATCGCTTCCTCGGCTGCACCTACATGAATTCAATGTGAACGGTCAGAGGATTCGAATCCAACTTCTTACACAGAAGCATTGCACCGAAAGATTACCTCTTGGTGCAGATGCAGGAGTCGTCAAGACCCCCGCCTGTGACTCCACTCCCGAGGAAGGAAGCGTGTCCTTCGGAATCGCCGGAGCCACTTGCGGCGCAGCAGAAGGAGCAGGTCGAGCTATTTCCGCCCCAGAGACGGTAGCTGCCCGATCGGCCGCCGCTCTGGTGGTCACCGTAGTCTCCTCGCCACAGGCCCTCTTGGCCACTTCCACTCTAGAGCTCTCCGCCGCTTCTCGCTGCCGTTTTGAGAGCAACGAACTGCTCGGAGATAACAGGGGCGCTCCCATACGCCCAGCAATCGCACCACGGGCTTGCTCCAGGCGCTTGCTCACCCGGGTTAACTCAGCAGGCTCCCTCCGCTCGCCTTGGGAATCTAGAGGAAGACTGGGAGGAGGAGCTCGTGTTTCGGGCGCTTCGGGTTCGCCTGGACCCACACCCTCACCCTCAGAATCTCCTGCAGGGTCCTCCATGAACAACTCCCTAGCCGTTGCACGGCCCCTTCGCCTCGAAGGTCGAGGAGCTCCTCTTGGGTGACGTCTGTGCTCCGCCAAGCACGAACTCTGGAACCGGAAGTCGGTAGGATCAGCGCTGGCGCCCCGATACCACCGGCAATACGAGAACGTATGGTGCAAGTCGCGATCCTTTGAGGGTAACTCAAAGCGAGCATCGGTGCCGCCAGCATGAGTCCAGAACCATCCGCGAGCTCCATCCACCAGCCCTCCTTCAAACCGCAGTTGGGGATTGACGTTGCCCACGTACAATTGGTCATACCCAAACTGGCGGGCGAACCTGCAGGGGATGTACGGCTCAAGATAGCACGACGAGCCCATTCTCAGAACGTGATACCCTGGCCGGATGTTTACCAACCAGCGAAAGGCGCCGCGAGGGAGGGTTGTGTAGCGGTCCGCCGTCGGCGCATCCCTGAGGGATTCTCCGTATCCGCCCCCGTTGAAATAGGGGAAGGAACGGCGAAAATTGTAATTCCCAAAGTGGGAGAGCATCTTCCGCGCATCAGGGATGTCCTTGCACTTCCAGGAGCACTTCTCCAAGCGCCGAACAAACGGGACGAACTTGTCACCTTGGAGAGCCGCCGGAGCACTCATCAAGCACTCACAGTGGTATACGAACCACGCCATCAGATAGGTATACGGCAGCCCCACCCGGGGGTTGGGAGTCCTGATAACCTCTCCTTCTCCCTCATCGACAGTCGACACACGGCAGAACTGAGCCGTCAGGGTGCGGAGCCCCCGATGGATGCACGCTATCGTCGCCGATACCAAGGAATAAGACTTCCCGTGAGCTAAGCAAACCGCCGGGTACACGACCTCGACGGGAAGAGCCTCAAAGGAGTGAGTGGGGACTACGCACCTCTTCAACCATAACATGAGGTACCCCGCAAGCAGTGCCTTCCCAGAGATTGGTGACTCCGCCTGATGGTGGAACGAGTGGAGGACGGTACCAGACTTGAATCCGCCTTCATCACGGTCGAGGGTCATGTTACCCCCTTCTTCGGCTATCCTTGCCTCCACCTCGGACTGGTCGCATGCGCCTAATGGAAGGGCAGGCTGCCCCTTGACGTCGTTCCCCGGGAACAGATAATCAGCCCAGTTCTTGTGGCTGATCCCCTTCTTCTTCCCTTTATGATCTGCTGCCCCCAAGGTGCTGAGGCAGATGTGGTAGTGGCAGAGTAACTCCCACAAAGTCTCGACCGCCGAGGGCGAATGGCTCAACAGCTGATCGATCTCAGCTTGGTCGGGGACGTATTCCTCGTAAGGGAAGTCTCCCAGGGGCAGACCCGACACATCGTGCATCTCATGAGAAGTGAGGCCGAGCTCACCGTTGGGGGTGAAGAATGTGCCGCTTTCCGCACAATACAGCTCCAGAATGCTGTGGAACTGAGAAGCGTTGATCCGCAAGCCGTGCCGCGTGGCTTCGATGGCCGCATACAACTCCGTGTTCTTGAGATCGGCATTCTCAGCCAGAACACGGTCAGTGATCTTGGACCACCAAGTGTCGCTGCCGGGTGCAGAATAAACCCACCCCGGAGCTCTGAAATCCTTCGGTGGAAAACTCCCTCCGACTCGAAAGAAACGATGACGAAAGGTCTCCGCCGCTGATATCGACTCCCCCACGGGCAGTTCAGCGGACATTAAGCCAGGACGTAGACCCGTCACGCGCTTACAGGAGCCATCCACTCCATATCCGGCGGTAGAACCCGTGAATACGCCACAGGTGACCCCGTCTTGAGTGGGGGTCAGCTCCCAGTTCATCGTCCGAGGAACCGCGAGGGATCGCAGCTCAACGATCGAGAACCCCCTCGACATACGGGGGAGGTAGTAGTGAATCCCTTCTACCGTGTGGAACCACATGCTCTCCTTGAGCAACAAGGCAGAGGGGTCGGTCATGGCGTCGCCAAACAAGAATTGAGGTTTCGGCAATTCTGCCCTGGCATCATCCGTCAACGCCGCGTCGGTCGTCAACTCGCGCAGCGTCAGGTGGTGACCGTCCGTGACCCTCTTTATCAAGCCGTCTGGCTTGTCGGCGGCAAACGCGGGTAACGGAGCCAAGGAGGGAAATCTAGGGGGTGCCGTGTAGTGCGTACCACCGGCGTGGCCAATGGCCACACCCTCCGAGAAAGCCTCATCGAAAAAAGTCGCTGTAAGAAAGGAAAATCGATTAAGACAAAATCCGCCAAAAGGACGAAATCGCCCATCAAACAAAGACAGACGGAATCGCCTATCAAAAAAAAGAGAAGGGGGGGGAAAGGTCGCCTCCCTCTCCCCCAAGGGGCAAATAGGGCTAACTTTGCCCCCAAATTGGGGGAAACTGCAAAAAGCGGCGGGATTCCAGGACAGTGAGCAACACTCATCTCTCCAAATCCGACGCCTAAGACCCACACGAGGTAACCCAACAAACTTATCGACGTACCTGAGCGCGACTCCGGGGCACTGGCGGGCATGCCGGCGGAGAGACGATCGGAATAACCTCTAGGGCCTACACCTCTCACTTTGCGCTTCCTAGTTTTTGGAGCCATTGAAAGATGGGGCGGGAATTCTCGTCTTAGAAGTTTCTTGCAAGATTCAAGAGCACGGTGGATCCCAGAGGAGGAAAACAGCGGGTTTAAAAAAGAGGAAGGTTGCCCACGTGGCCACAACTGCCCTCGAACGGGAAAACGCGGCCACAATCGAATTCGACGGCCCAGATCACCCTCATCGACGGTTGCATCCAGCGGTTGAATTCGAAAACCACGGCCATGATCAGGACGAGGCGCGTTGAGCGGAGTCGAGTTGTCAAATCGTGACCAGGCCACACCACCTTAGCTGGAAAGACACGAAGCCCCGCAGACAAGCACGTGGCCTACTCCCATTAGGCCTGATTTCGCCTAAGGAAAGGGTCCCGACGGCGAAAACTTGAATGAAATCCGCAAGTCTTCCAAAATTTCGCCATCAAGTCCTAATTTCACCCGCACGACTCACACACCTTTGAGAAGCAGGCGGTTTGTCCAAAATCTAGGAACTATCAAAGTAGTTTCGTTTAAACCCGCGCCCCAGGCGGCTAAGGGTCAGAGTAGAAATCTTAGCACTAAGCCTAAGGGAAACTACTCGACAACTCATCATACTGAGGGGAATAGTATGGCTAGCCCGATTCAAACGGTAATCGGTAAAGGCAGATCAAACCCGTTGATAGCCGAGGGTTTGCTAAAAATCCTAGTGCACCTGGTCCAAAACGTCTTCATTCAAAGTATTCCAGACCACACGTAAGCCGGTTTTGGTCTGAAAACTTTGAAGGGGGTCTTGTAGACGGTAAAAACTACCGCGGCAGATTAGCAAATGAATTCGCCCACAGAACAGGACCGCCTTCTTTTAGGCCACTAAGCGGATTCGCTGGCACACGAATCCGCCCTCACTAACCAAATCCGCCCGCCAGGAGAGTGCTCAGACCCGCCCTCGTGTGCCGAAGCCACTTGCAGAGAGCCACGTCTGCCTGCGTAAGCCGAAAGCCGGGTTTCCAGGGACAAGCCTCCCCTGTCTCCCACGATGCGACAGGAGGGGGGAACAGCGTCCCAAGTCCGTCCGACGTCCGCCCGCAATTCAAGCGAACGGGACAGACGCCGGACCGACCTGCATTCTCATAAATGCAGGTCACCTCACCCATTAGAACAGAGGGCCAGGGCCATGACGCGCCGAAAGCTATCCGAAGCTCGTTCAGACACGCAACGTCCGTTCTCCCGCCTCTATTCGAACATAGGAAGAGGAGAGAGGGGCACGACGCCCCACGACCGACGGAAGGTCGTTCGGTACCTCGCCGCACCAGTGAGTGGACGGGTGCCAGAGCCGTCTGCATCCACATAAATGCAGCGCGCCGCGCCCCGAGCGAAGGGTCAGAGCCATCGGCGTTCGATGAGATATCCAAATCCACTCGAGTGCCTGGTAGTCACTGTCACGAGTACGAGGAGGGGCTTTCCCACTCCTATACGACGTGACGCGACCTGTAGCCCCATAAGCAACCATTTGTTGTACAGGGGACAATAGGATGTCTTTGGACAGTGCATGGTCACATCCCATGGTCCAAGGGACATCTGGACTGTCCCCATCCCACTTAAAAAGAGCTTCCTACAGCAACCAAGAAGGAGATCGATAGATTGAGAGAAAAGGAGAGAATCGATCAGCTAATCGAAAAATCTCCGAACTCCGAGCTCCGATCGCCGGCGAACTAGAGGATTCGAACTCCTTTCACCCGGAGCTTCTACTGAGTACTGAAGCTCTCCAACAACCTCGGTCGAACCGTCCAAGGGAAGCAGACCCGGCGCGAGCACCGGGCGAAGCATCCTGTAGCTACCGTAAAGTCCCCACAAATATAAACAAGGAGGGCATTCCCTCCGCTTCTGTTGTAATTCAGATTGATCTAGTTTGTAATAAGCTTTCTTATAAATACAAACGAAATCCCTCCCCTTTCCCGGGAAAATCAGAAATTTACACCTACATGGACAATTAAGAGTGACAATTTTGGAGAGATAAAGAGAGTGTGTGTGATTATATGAACATAAAACAAAACTAAATTAAGATGAGAAGAAATTAGAGGAAATTAAGAAACAAATAAAGAAAAATCAAGAAGAAAGAGGAAAATCACAAGTAAAAGGTGGAAGAAAATAATTAGAGAAATGAGGAATCTAGAATAAATCTACTAGTCAATTTCAATTAAAATTAATGAACTATTCTCCTTTTATCATATTTTACTTTAGATTTATTAAGTATAGACTATCACACTACTTAAGGAAAGCATAACCTATCAAATTATTATCCAAATAAAATTAACATTAATGAAAAGACAATAACTAGAAATTAATTCTATAATTTATAAGAATAATCTATCAAACCACCCAAGTTAAGCATAGATTATCAAATTCTTCTTCTATCAATTATTTATCTAGTTGATTATCCTATACATGATTATTTTAAGCACAAGAGAGTAATTCACAAATCATAAAACAAATCAATCTAGTTTCATATTATTCTAGAATTCCTACAATATTTTAGTTCCATATTTTAGAAATTAAAAACAAAGAAATAAATCTAGATTATAGAGAATAAAAGAAAGAAAATAAAAATGAAAACTAACTACAAAGAGAAATATAAGAATAAAGAAGAAAAGATCTTATATTATGAACATAAAAAATAAATCTAAACTATAAGCATAAAATACAATAAAATAAATCTAAACTATAAGCATAAAATACAAGAAAATAAATCTATATTACCAAATAAAAATGCAAGAAAATAATAAAAAGTAGAGAATATGAAAGTAAATCTACTCTACAATGCATCAAAATAAATCTATCAATCAAAAGAAAATAAAAACCTAAAACATGAATATTTAAGCAAACATAAAAGAAAAAAAGAAAAATTTACTAATGAAGCGGTAAAACTTTTTATTAATTACAAATAAAGTTTATAATTTTAAAAGGTCTTCTCAATTAAGAGTAACACTCCTCAAGTGGAGGTTTTTAAACAAATTTTACATTTAAACCCCTCACAATCTACCCATATTTATAACCTACAATAGTGAATGAGAACACTTGGATTTTGCTTGGAGAATAAAGATTAAATCTCAGCCAAAACCTGTTTCTATTATGAACCAATCGATTAACCAATTGGTTGGCTGACTGATTGGCTAATTGGTAGGCCGACCGATTGATTTACAATAGATTTTCATTTTTGTTGATTTTTTGTGACGATTTTTCATAGATCCTTGAGCTTTTTTGGGCCTTCTTTTGTCTTCATTTTTGGGCTTCAACAAATGATAGAAAATCAAGGAATTTTATTCTTTTGTGCTTTTATTTATTAATTCTTAATTAACCTAAAAGTTAAAATAAAATATGTTATTAGTGACATATTTATTTAAATAAGATAGATAATGAGGGTATAAAAATGTAATAAAAATATAATTATCAATTACCTCCACACCTAAACTTTTGCTAGCCCTCTAGCAAAAAAAGAAAATGAAAAGAAAGAAAAATATTAACTCACTTTCGTAGTAATTTCAGTTGTATTTAGTGCATACAACAAGCCTTTAAATCCCTATGTTACCCTAAAGGACGAGTTGTAGTGTCATGAGAGTTTATAGTGAATATACCCATAAATTTGATCAACTTACTAATTTAAAGAAGTCAATGAATAATTGATTCACTTGACGCCTTTCAACAATCTAATTATAGCTAGTTTTTTCTCAAGAAAACATATTTATGTATAATTTCAAAGTAAGCTTAAAAAATATTTTCATTATAGTTATACAAAAGCAAGTCTAACTTAGAAATTAATTAAAAGTTTTCAAAAGAACATGCTAAGACTTTGTTTTAAACAATTTTCATGTCTCTTAATCAATTTATTTTTTAAGAACATATATATAATTGTTAATATTTTTTACACTCTTTATTTCTTGGTTATTTTTTTCTATTTTATTGGGCTTTCTAGGTGACTATTTAATGAGTTTTAGGCTAATGAACCCAACCCAATTGAGCTTAGGTTATAAGTATGGACATACTCCTCGGCATTAAGCACTTGGTCAACTTAGTCTTAGTAAGATAAATCTACCTTGGATTTCAAACGAATTTTTATTGGTGCCCATTTTTCACACTCTTCTTTTACAAAGTTAGTTTTTTTAATATGTGTGTGTAGCTTGAAAAATATTTAGATCAAGATAACTTAAAAAATTATTTTCTACTCTAAGCTAAGCATGTAAAATTTTTATTATTTTAATTAAAAGTCTAAGTTAAGATTTTAGTGAAGTATACTACTTTGAAAATTATTTCTTAATAGATTCATTTAGAGTTATCATAAAATATTAACTTGAGTATAAAAATAACTAAGGATTAGAAAATTTAAACTTTATCAAATAGATTAATTATTAGTTAACTCTATTAATTTTGTAGGTGACAAACTTTTTGGAATAGAAAAGAAAAGAAAATAGTAAATTAAAGAGAAAAAATAACCAGTCCTCACCCCCACACTTAAAATTTTCATTGTCCTTAATACAAACTCTATGATGCATAAAGTAAAGCTGATAAGAATTGAAGCACTTATAATTATTTGGTTGATCTAGAATAATGATACAGAAACTACAATTAACTTTGGTACGAGGAAGATGATGTCAAAATGTTCGTCTTTTCTTTTTTTTCTTTTTTTTATCATCATTTTTTCTTTTCTTTTCATATCTTTTCATTTTTTTATTTTTTTCTTTTTTTAAAGAATAAGAAAATCTCAAATGAGAGGAGAATAAATTTTTTTATTATTCTTATTGTTATGGTGTTCCCATTTGCCAAAAAACAACTCATTGCCAAGCAACGAACATGTGTACTACATGCTATGCCCTAATCAAGTTGGTGGCCAGAGACCAACAAGGATTCCGACCTTAGCTGACTTGTCTAGTCGACATTCTTTAATGTCGACTCGAAAGGCAATATCAGTCGACCCTCATGTCTAAGACGACTCGCCACGAGCCCACTCGATCATTTACTAGACGCCTTACAAGGACGACTTGAAAGACATTACTTCTCGACGATGTTAAAGGACATCTGCCTCGAGCTTCTCCCACTGGCAACGTGTCAGCATCGCATTTAATGCATGACAAGCGCATCATGCCTCTAGCCTCGATAGCCTTCATGACTCATCGGACCACGTAGACATTGCCATATCATCAATTACTTCTCATTTAATGCTGAAGTGATTCTTCCCCCAGTGACCAGCCGACACCTGTAAAGTAGGTACTGACACAGCCGCAAACCTATACTTCACTACCGCCATCTTGTGCTTAACCGAAGTGACTGATCTGCCCCTCCAGCACCACTATAAATAAGAGGTACTATTCTATAGAATAAGGAGATTCTTTTTGAATTCTCTTCTGATTATTTTTCTAACTTCTTTTGTGAATATTTTCTCTTGGATATACTCTTTTGACCTTAAACTGGTTTTTCTATCACATATGATACTGTACACATAAGAACTCTCACGGTTCTTTATTTTTTCCCCACTCAAGTTCATTAGCTAACTTGATCGTTGGAGGAACCACGAGGGAACCAAGCCCCTTCGTCTCACGAGTTTCTACTTGTGCAGGATTCATCCACTCTACTCAAGAACCAGACATAAAGCCAGGGAAGAAAGCAACCCCTCATTAATACTCAACAACCCATCCAACCATATATATAACTGACTATGTGATCACATAACATCAACAGTTTGGCGCCCACTGTGGGGGCATCTTTCTTTTTTGGGAAAACATGTCTGGTTTTGAGCATGGGTGTGATCCATTTCACCCTGTAGGACTACATCAGAGCTACGTTACTTGAGCCCAGCTTGAGGAAATAGCTCAAAAGCTTTCTCAGTCTTCCCAAGAGTAATTTGCAACCTTTAGTAACAAACATCTCTGCCAGCTTCCGCAGCCACAATGAGCTACCTCAGCTCTCCTCTACCTTCTGGAGACTAGCGTCAAAGATTTGCCCTCCTTTCGGAGCACAGCGAGTAGTCTTGCCTCGGACTCCTCATGCTACTGCTAAGCACCTGGGGAATCACGTCGACCATGCATCCCCACCACCTCGTCGATTGGCTCGCTCTGACGAGCCTCACCGACATCACCACCAGCATCAAGAGAACATTGGTGAGAGTCTAGGCCCAGGTCACTTTGGGGACCGCACCAATGGATTGGTCTTTAAGACTCTCCTCTATCATCGTGCCTCTCCCACCCCCTCTGTTACCATAGGGGCCTCTAGATATGACCGAGTGTATAGACCGATCACAGACACCATCATATGGAACACCCCTATCTCAGATGACATTATAAATGCCCCATGTGAGAAGTTCATGCCTCACTTGGAGAAGTACAAAGGCGAGGGAGACCCCTCTAAGCATGTTCAGAACTATTATGACATGGTGAGCATGCTCCAAGCTTCGGAAGTGATTATCTGTCGATGCTTCCCTATCACTCTTTCAGGGAGTGCCAAGCTCTGGTGGAATACTCTTGAGAAGAAGTCCATCAGTAGCTTCCAACAACTCAGCCAAAAGTTTATCCTTCACTTCCTAGATGACACCAAGCAGAAGCTGTCCCCTCATGTGTTGATCCAGATAAGGCAGGGGCTTAGAGAGAGGCTTCGAGCCTACTTTAAGAGGATCCAGGCAAAGAGGCTGGAGGTCAATGACCCAGGGAGTGCAATTTTTATGTCCGCAATCATGGCCAGCTTGCAGAGCAATGAGTTAGCTGACTTGCTTGCCAAGAAGCTAGTCGCCAACTATGAGCAGTTGATGGCCAAGGCTCACAAGTATATGGACACGGAGGATGCCCGAGCCTACAAGAAGGCAGCCATGGCCAAAGAGACCTCCGCAACCACAACTTCAGTAGCACCAACAATACCAGCTACCCCGTCGATTCCAGCAGTAGCTCCGGTGGTGGCACTAGCACTAGAGTCGGCTAGAGACCCTCCGAGAGTTGACTCTCGTTCCAATCGGTCGAACAGAAGGACCGACAGAGGGACCAGCCACCAAGACCAGACCTCATGGTCCTCAACACCTCCCTCGCATCAGCTTTCACCATAGTTCAGAAGGAGGGTCACCTCAAAGAGCCCGTTCCTAAGATGACATTGAATCCCAAGAACCGCAACATGAGGCAATTTTGCCCTTACCACAAGAGCCACAGCCATCTCACCAACTACTGTCGTATCCTTAAAAGGAATATTGAGGACCTAATTGAAAGGGGGTACTTGAAGAACATCGTCTCTTGACGGGATCACAGGGAAGCTGTCCTAGTTAGGGAAGATAGGAAATCCTGCTTGCAGTCGCCTCGTCCCCCATCACGCCAAGACAGCCGACCCCCAGAGCCCAACCACAAAGGGGTCATTAACATGATTAGTGGTGGTCTCACTATTGGATGGTCATCCAACAATGTCTGGAAGAGATATGCTAAGAGGGCATTGCGGGTCGACCAAGGCGACAAGAGGACGAAGGTAGAGGAGCCCATATCTTTTGGGAATGCCGACCTGCAAGGCATTGAGATGCCTCATGATGATTCTATCATCATAACCGTAGCAATTGATGGCTATCAGGTGAAACGAATCATGGTCAACACAGGGAGCTCGGTGGACATTTTGTATGTCGATGCCTTCAACCCGATGGACATCGACAAATCTTGCCTACTCCCCTGTAGAAGACTCCTCATCGGATTCACCGACTACTCTCTTTTACCAGAAGGGATACTCTCCCCCTAATAGTTGGAGAGTACCCTAGGAAAACCATCGTCTAAGTCTAGTTCCTGGTGATGGATCTCAAGTCGGCCTACAATGTCATCCTAGGCCGAACCGCCCTCCATTTCTTACGGGCCATTCCTTTAACTTACCACCAGATGGTCAAGTTCCTAACTCCTAACAAAGTCAGAGTCGCCAGGAGCAATCAGCGATAGGCTAGGTCCTGTTAACTGCTCTCGACCAAGGGTAAAGGTGCACAAGATACCATGCCCATTGAGAAAGTATGCCTCCAGTTAGAGAAAACAACAGAGCAACAGAGGACGACACCGGTGGAAGAGCTTTAGGAGATACCCATTGTCCGAGAAGGACTAAAGATGGTCAAGATTGGGTCCAGCCTAGTCAAGCCCTTGTGAGGAGCCTTGACAGGGTTCCTGTAGGCAAACACCGATGTGTTCGCCTAGGGACTCGAAGACATGTCGAGGGTTCCCCCTAAAGTGATTAGGCATGAGCTGGCTGTCGACAAACACACCAAGCCTATCTGACAAAAGAAAAGGTATCTTAGCCTGGAATGCCAAAAGGTAGTGGCTGACGAAGTCAAGCGACTCCTCAAAGCTGGCTTCATCCGGGAAGTCCAATACCCGGAGTGGCTAGCTAATATGGTATTGGTGAAGAAAGCGCTGAATAAATGGAGGATGTGCGTGGACTTCATCGACCTCAACAAAGCCTGTCCTAAGGAAAGCTATCCTCTTCCTCGAATTGATCAACTAGTTGACGAGAGTGCGGGACATGATTTGCTTAGCTTCATGGATTCCTTCTCCAGCTACAACCTAATCTTCATGGCAGAGCATGATCAGGAGAAGACCTCCTTCATCACTGGTTTGGACACTTAATGCTACAAGACGATATCATTTGGTTTGAAGAACGCTAGGGCAACATATCAGAGACTTGTCAGCAAGGTCTTCAAGCACCAGATCGGCCGCAATATGGAGACTTATGTGGATGACTTGTCGGTAAAGTCAAAGCAAGCGTCAGCCCACATATCAGACCTGGATGAGACCTTCTCCACCCTCTGGCGCTACTGAATGAGGCTCAATCCTGTTAAATGTGCTTTTGGAGTGTAATCGGGGAAATTCCTAGGGTTCATGATCACCCAAAGAGGTATATAGATCAACCCCGAGAAGATAGCCGCCATAGAGTGACTTCCTGAGCCCTGCACATTAAAGGATTTTCAAATGCTGAATGGGAAAATAGCGGTTCTAGGTCGTTTCCTCTCCAAATCTGCCGAGAGAAGCCTCCCATTCTTCAAAAGTCTAAGGGGAAGCAAGAACTTAAAGGAGAGCATGACTTGGACTGCTGAATGCAATGCAATATTTCAAGATCTCAAGGCATACTTGAGTACTAAGCCACTACTAAGCTAGCTTATAGGGGAGAGACATTATACTTATACATAACCGTCTCCTCCAAAGCAGTCGGCTCCGTCCTTGTTCAGGAAGAGGAGAACATTCAGAAGCCCGTTTACTATGTGAGCCGTATCCTCAAAGTTGGCGAGCTCAACTACCCCCTTATAGAGAAGGCTACCTTCACCCTCATCATTATTGCAAGGAGACTCCGTCCTTACTTCCAGGCCCATGCTATCATTGTGCGGGCGAGTTTGCCTTTGAAGAAAGCACTGGGCAACCCCACAACATCTGGGAGGATGGTCACCTAAGCAATCGAACTCAGTAAACATGATGTCCAGCTCGAGTCCAGAACGACAATCAAAGCTCAATCCTTGGCCGACTTCTTGATTGAATCAACTTCGCCAAGCGACGAACCAGCTGCACCCCTGCCGATAATTCAACCAGCAGAGCCAACACCTCAAGCAGTTCAAGCAACTGTTCCCCAAATCTGTCGCACCCTAGAACATGATTCCCTTGAATATATATCATGGTGGTTATTGAAGGTGGATGGATCCTATGGAGAAGTCGGCAATAGAGCGAGTGTGGTCCTGCTAAGCCCAGACAGGTCAACGCCCGAGCACTCTATCTCCTTTTACTTCTTAGCCTCAAACAATGAAGCCAAGTATGAAACTCTTCTCGCTGGCCTTTGAGCAGCACAAGCACTAAAGGTGGAATGCCGCTACATATTAGCCGACTCACAAATTGGTCGTCCATCAATTGAATGGATGATACGTAGCTAACGACCCAAGGATGACCTTATATCTTAAAGCTGTCAGGGAGCTTTTGACCAATTTTTTTGACTTCAAAATAGCCCATGTCCCCCACGCCCTCAATGCTCGGGCGGACACCCTCTCCAAGCTCGGCTCGACAAGCTCAAGGATCAGCTCAGGGCTTATTTACACTGACACCCTCGAGCGACCCAGTATCTCTAGGTCATCTGAGACCATCATGCAGACGGAGGCAACTGTGATACCCTATTGGTTGGATCTTATTATCCTCTACCTAACACAAGGCACTTTGCTTGAAGATTCCGCCGAAGCCAGGCATCTATAAAGGAATTCTCATTGTTATCTCATGATCGAAAAACAACTATATCGGATATCATATTCACACAGCGGTGTAGGACCCTGTTGATGTTAAGCGATCACACCGTAAATATGTATCAGTGTTTGGATGAGTTTGTTGAGGATTAATGAGGGGGCGGCTTCCTTCCCTGACTTTATGTCTGCTTCTTGAGTTGGGTATACAAAAAATCTATAAATGTAGAAATTCGTAAGAGGGTGGGGTTTGGTTCCCCCGTTATACCTCCGACGATCAAGTTAGCTGATAAACTTGAGTGAGGTTAATAAGAACTGTAAGAGTTCTTGTGGGTATACAGTATAATTTTGTAGATATTTCTTTTTAGATCCCCTTTGTGAACCAGTTTTTTCAACCCCTCTAAAGTTCGAATAGTACATGTATTTATACGAAAGGTATAAGGGTAGATCAGTCACTTCGGCCGAGCACTGAGAGGCGGTGGTGAAGTATGGGCTGGTGTCCATGTTAGCACTTGCTTTATAGGTGTCAACTGGCTAATGGGGGATGAGTCAATTCAGCATTAAACAAGAAGTGATGTGTAGCATGACAGTGTCCACGTGGTCCGATGAGTCATGATGGCTATCGAGGCTAGGGGCATGATGCGCCTGATATGCATTTAATGGGATGTTAACACATTATCAGTGAGGATAGGCTCAAGGTAGAAGTTGTCCTTTAGCTTCGCTGAGAAGTAACGCCTTTTGCGTCGGCTTTACAAGGCGTCTGACAAGTGATCGAGTGGACTCGGTGAGTCGTCTTCTAAAAGGGGAGCGACAAGTATCGCCTGTCGCTCCCCTTTCGAGTAGACATGAGGGGGTGTCAACTTGACAGGTCGGCTGAGCTATACCTACAAGTCTCTGGCCGCCAAGTTAACTAGGGCATAGCATGCAGAAGTACATTTGTCCATTGCTTGATACTGAGTTGCACTAGAGCGAATGAGAACACTATAACAGCTGGCCCCTTTCATTTGGAGTCAGCTTTAGCCGGGTCCGAGTGAAATATAATAAAAAATTGCTTTAGACGGACGTGAGTGCTTTGAATGAGAATTAAAAAGTCACTTTAGAAGCGATGTGGCTTACATCATCATACATCCTCTTTACTGCCATAGCTCCACTTTCTTAGCATATTGCGGGCTACTCGAGGTGAGTGGGCTGTGTTTCGATCTTAGAGAGGACGCTTCTGCTTCTGAGAATTAATCCTGGCCATTGGACAAAGATGGATCCAACGGTTCGAACTCCAACAGTTGAAAAGTCTGCCGTCTATATATAGGAATAAGCCCATAAGAGTGGCAGTTACTATCTTTTCAAATTCTCTCTAGAACCTAAAAAGTCTTCTCCGATCATCTCTTCCGCTGATCACCTCTGCAATCACCAATGGAATCTGATCCTGTTGATCGTTGAGCTCTTTTGGCGGGGATTCACTCTAAGGTGACTCAAGCCCAAAAGAGAGTGATCCACAAGAAGTTTGATGTCCCTGAGGACTATGAGCTGCTGGCTCCAATGAGTTCAGAGGCCATATTCGACCATGGACCGAAGAGAGGTCCGCTTTACTTGAGGCATTTGGAATTTGGCCTCCAGTTGCCTCTGCATCCCTTCCTCAAGAAAGTATTCATTGAGCTAGGGGTATCGCCGGAGCAGATGAAGCTAAATGCCATCGCTATCCTAGTGGGGTTCGTCGTAATCTACCACTGGCTAGGGATAAGGCTATCCATGCAGGTATTGGGCCAGTTGGTGGTGGTGAAGGTGAACCAGAATGAGTCCTACTTCCACTTCCAGATGGTGGGGAAATTCAGGCTTATCACTGGCCTTCCAAACTCGTATAAGGACTAGAAGGAGAAGTTCGTCTGGGTCATGGAGGATGACCTAGAGTTGGGCTACTCCAACTGGTCTGAGATACGGAGGGATGCGCTCACGGGATGCGAGCTGTCTGCAGATGAGAGGGTGGAACTTGACTTGATCAAGTCGAACGCTGGCTCTCATCGAGTCAACCATCTTCTGGATAGGTCGGTCTTGCGAGTTGCTAGTGTGTTGGTCGTGCCTGCTACTACCCAGGATCATGATAGGGCTTCAGCCCTTATCGTAGGGGGGTCAGAAGCAGTGCCTGCGCCTATGTTTGTGTCGGAAATATTTTTCATTGTGGAATCCATTACAATCATTTATCGATTTACAAGATTTGAAAGAAGGAGCCATTTTATAAGACTTTTCTTACACAAATGAAAATAAATGAAGACTTCCTAGAAACACACGTAGGATCATTTATCGATCGCTACTTTCGTAGGATCTTTGCCTGTACCGGGGATGCGTTAGTCCGTGGACCACTAAAAATCAGATCCGGTTGATCATGAAGAAGGCCTATCGTTCCCGTTCCCTTATAGAAACAAGAATTGAAGTAAATATCTTAATGATACGAGATAAATACCCTTCTCAAGATCACAATGATAATATGATCTTAAGGAAACTGATGCAAGGGTTGTAGATCTATCGAACTCCTCCTCTTTATGCTGACGCCAAGATCTCACCTTTAGATCTGAAATTCGTGGCTCTCCTCTCACAGGGTCACAAGCTCTAAATTCTAGATTCCCCGTTTATAAGGGCACTAGGGGTGTATTTATTAGCTTCGGGTGCCTTGTTTTCGGATAAGAATTCATGATTTAGCCTTATCTTTAGTTAATAACAGCTCTCCCACATTTAAGGTAGTTAGGGAGGTTCTGGAACCGTCGAAACAGATCAAAAACAGTTGAAAGGCTTCCCGGGAGTCCTCACAGGTGCGAAACACCTTGGATGTTTCGCAATATGTGCGAAACACTTTGGGTGTTTCGTAATATGTGCGAAACACTTTGGGTGTTTCGCACATAGGTGCGAAACACTCCTAAGTGTTTTGCACTCTGGGTGCGAAACATAGCCTTGGTTGTGTCATTTCTCCGTTGTTTCGTCGTTTTGCACGTTTCGTTGACTCGTACGCTTTACCGACTCACTTCGTGTACTTGTTTGCTACTTTACAACATCGAATGATCCTCTTTGACTCAGTTAATAATGTTCATCATCTTCTTTTTTGTCTCGAGCTGCGTGCGGGAACCTATATGTAATTTTTGACGCCTACAGATACCCACTCCAAAGTGTTTCGGTCTCATTCTTTTATAGATGAGCATGAAATACTTTGGATATGATATGCCTAACCTTCAATTCTTTAACTTTTTCAGTTTTTAGTTTATTCAGTATTTTGTCGGATAGCTGAAATTCTTCTGGCGCTACGTTTATCGTCTAATCGTTGTCATAATCTTGACTAAAACTGGTGTATGGATTTCTGAATTAGCTCGTGTCGTTAAATTAACGTTGAATTGGTTATCTTCATCAGGAGCTTGTATCTGAATCACGATCGAACTCCTCAAAATTATTCTTTAACCTAAAATTTCATCTTGAGCCTTATTTCGGCAAAATTATCGATGCATTGACCGACGTCGACCTTCATTATGATGTGAATATATTTGAGCCTTATTTTGGTGAAAATATTAATGCGTTGATTGGTGTTAACCTTCATTGTGATGCGTTGACTGGTGTTGACCTTCATTTGTCACGTGTGGACCAGCATTGACTTGCACTGTAATGCGTTGACCGGTGTTGACCTTCATTTATCACGCGTTGACCGTTGTGAACACAGTTTATACTCATACATTAACTAGAGTCTACATAGTTTAAGCTCTTAACGCGTATGAGCGTGGAGGCTCAGTTTATACTCATATACTCATCGGAGTTTTAGGAATCAGTTTAACCTTATATACCCGTCGGAGGTTCAAGGAGATGCAGTTTATACTCATATACTCATCGGAGTGTGGGAATAGCAAGCTGATAATACATTAGAGGCTTGCTAGGTTGAGCTCTTTTTGTGAGATTTTATTATAGGACCAGCTGTAGATGGTGATACAGCTACAACTACTATCTTTGAAGCTATCCCAGGCGCTCGAGTCACAAGACCAACTGATGAAGCTAATGCGCAATGACTATTAAAGTTGATTGAAGATGAAGCTTGTACAAGCTTTATGAAGAGAAGCTCTCCGAGTTAGAAAAGCGAATCTGTCATCGCAAGCTGTTCATTATAGGATTTTTAACAAACCCTCAGCTATCAATGGATTTGATGAGCATTTACCGATTACCGTTTGAGTTGGGTTAGCATGTAGATTATCTAAGTCCGTTCTACATGTAACGTTGTGCTAAAAGAAGGAACTCTTTTAGACTTAGTGCTATGATATCGAATACATAGACTTTGTCATTTTCACGAGAACACACCACCCAGTAACGCGTGTTAGGCGTAGGCTTATCTCTAATTAGGGATCGAGATAATATCCCCCATGCGTGTAAGGCATAGATTTTGATATTATTAATAATAACCTGTCACGATGTCGAATACGTAGGCTTTCGTCCATATTGCGATAAAAAACTAACCGGCAACACGTGTTAGGCGTAGACTTATCTCTAATTAGGGATCAAGATAATGTCCCCTAAGCATGGATTCTGGTATCTTTTTCGCAGCAAAAGACTAACCGACAATCTTTGTTAGGCGTAGACTTATCTCTAATTAGGGATCAATATAAAGTCCCCCATACATAAAAGACATGGATTTTTATCTTTTTACGATGTTGAATACGTACACTTGGTCGTTTTTGATGGACGAACCACCCGGCAACATATGTTAGATGCAGACTTATCTCTAATTAGAAATCAAGATAAAGTCCCCCATGCGTGTAAGACATGGATTTTTGGTGCTACGATGTTGAATACATAGACCTGATCATTTTTGCGGGAACGAACCACCCGACAACATGTGTTAGATGCAGACTTATCTCTAATTAGGAATCAAGATAAAGTCCCCCATGCGTGTGAGGTATGGATTTTGGATGCTAAAAGATTGTGTCTTCTCTTAGGGCAAATACTAACCTGATGCCGGAGAGGAAGAATTTTATATTCCATCTCCTATAAAAGAAACTCAAAGTGGGATCTTCATTTCGAGAATCTGAAAGGTAAAACTAAGAGTAGGATCTCCACTCTGAGAATCTAAAAGATTTAGATAACCCTAACTGTCGGAAGGTTTGATTACCTAATCTAAAAGTAGATTTCTCATTTATCGAGATGAAATTCTAACTTTGGCCCTGACTGTTTAAATGTTTGACCAAGTGGAAATTTTAAAACGACCCTAACTGTAGAAAGGTTTGATCGCCTGATGTAGGTGGAAGACTCTTGTTTATCAAAAAAATTCTGGTTTTTGGTCCTAAATGTTTAAAGGTTTGACCAAATAAGAGTTGAGACGACCCTAACTATTTAAAGATTTGATCATTCAATTTGAAAGAGGACCTCTCGTTCATGGAAGGAATCGAGAGGGGATTTTAGTTTTGGCCCTAACTATTTAAAGGTTTGACCAAATGGGAGTTTGAGATGATCCTAACTGTTTAAAGGTTTGATCGTTCAATTTGAGTGGACCTCTCGTTAATGGAATGAATCGAGAGGAGATTTTTTGGTGTCAAGTAGCTAGGACTTAACACGAAGGGGTTTGATAATCTCCATAGATCAGCAAATTAAAATTTTGGATATTATGTCAGGACTTCAACAGTGGGAGTGTTCAAGGCTTACACACAGTGAGAGTTTGAATGAATTTAACCGTGAAGAATTTTGGTAGACCCATCGTTAATTAATTTGATCAGTGAGGGATTTTGTAGTGGAGGACCATGAATCATTAAGCACTCCACAATTACACCTTAGGAATTTCGTGAGGAAAGATTGACCATATGCAGTCTTTGACTCTCATCTCAATGAAAGAGTGCTCCGAAAGTCATAGTGGGAGGGGGGGGGGGGAGGGGGGGTTTAATCATCTTGAAAATAATTAAATAGCCACAGTGGGAAGTTCTTAATCATTTTTATCATGATTAAGAATGAATTATTTCGATGATTGGTTTCACCTTGAATAATCAATTAGTTTTGGGTTATCCTTAAGAGTACCATTTGTAGTATTCTCTAGGAATTTCCTTTGGAATGCATTGATGTATTCCACCCTCAGTTCTTTAGCGAACCTGAATCCAATTGTATTCGATCACATTGTTAGGTTATCCTAAAGAATATTAAGAGTAATATTCTCTAGGAATTTTTCGTTATTAGAAATAAGGGAAGAAGTTTAACCTCGTATACCCGTCGGAGGAAAGGGAGAAGTAGTTTTTACTCTTATACTTGTTAGAGTCTTCACCGCTCTCATTTGGCTTGTTTTGTCATTATGACGCCGATATTAACCAAGGCTTGAATGTTGTTCTTCAGAGTAAAACAAGTCTTGGTTGGATGATAGACCCTCTTGTGATACGCACAGTACTTTGGATCCAAGGTCTTATTTGCTTCCTCCTGATTTGTAATCAGTGGTAGCTTGATTTTGGTATTGGTGAGGAGGTACTTAAAGATGGCTAGAACTTTATCATCTTCGAAAGAATACTCCTGTTGGGATCTAGGATCAGTTGCAGGCGCCTTAACCATCGATTGGCTTCTCTCAGCCTTCTTTCTTTTGAGAAAACATTCGGCCAGTTCACTGTGTAGTTTTAACTCTTTCCACGTGGTTGAAGGTACAATGCCCATGACCTCTAATATGTCTAGGGAAAGATTGTTATGATAGGTCTGGAGTATGAATTCCTTCATGATCAGATCCTGACAGTTCATCCCCTGGTTGCGAAAGCGTTTGACGAAGTTATCAACCGTCTCCCTGTCCTTTTGCTTCTTATCTAGAAGAGTTCCGATCGACACTTCAGTGTCGTTATTGAAGAAGTAGCTGAGGAATAGATTCTCCTTGTCTTTGCAGCAGTTAATGCTTCCTGGCTGGAGACGTCGATACCAACTGAAGGCGGCCCTGCGAAGGGTGCCTACGAATGACCGAATCATCAAGGATTCATTCCTAGAGATTATACTCAAATGGGATTTGAAGTAAACCAAGTGTTGGGTTAGCGAGCCTCTCTCGTCAAATGACGTAAAGTTAATCAAATTGAACTTAGACAAGTATGGAATCGCGTCCCACTCCCTTAGATACAAGCACGGAATGCTCGTCTTGTTCACTTCTTAAACGGACATTAAGGCATTGACCTTACTCTCCATTTTTCTCATCTTCGTTTCCTCGCTCGCATCTCTCTTCAACTGATGTTGAGGAGAAGCAATTGCGCCACCTCTAGTTTTATTGAGGGGTGCAATTGAATTACCCCCAGTGTTATCGAGGGGTGCATTAGCCTTGATGACTTTATCTACTTCTGGATCACTATCATTTGTACCATTTTGAACGGGCGTAACAGGTGTAGTGCGACGACTAGACTCAACCTGCTAACTAGACTCTGGTGGTTAAAGTCTTTGAGCCTACAACTCTCTCATTTGTTGCATGGCCAACTCCATCTCTGTTTTCATTTCGGTTCTAAGCTCTTCTCGTTGTTTACCTAGAGCTTCTTTGTAATGACTGTAAAATTTAATACTAGTTAAAATAATTTTATAGTATTTTTAAATATTTAATTATTATTTTTAGAAAAGTTTTGTATTTTTCTCGGCCTTCTAGAATTTTCTATGATTTAAAAGTCCAAAATTTATATTTATTTAAATAAATTTAATATTTATAAATTTATTTTGTGCGGTAGAAATTTTTGGAATTAATTTGTTGTGTTATTGGTACTGTTACGTATTATTTTAAATAATATGTTGTATTATTATTATTATTACGTATTATTTTATATAATACATGGTATTATTAATTACGTATTTTTGGTATAATTTGTTATATTATTTCTACTATTACATATTAACTGTCGTATTAGTATACTTGTACGTTTTATTGTGTATATAATTATCCCATAATTATTTAATTTTAAATATAAGTAAATATATTTTTATTATTAATTATTCTTGTTTAATTGTATAATATGTGTATATTTTAACTATTTCATATCAACTATTGTATTAGCACAACATGTACGTTTTTAATTATAGATAATTATTCCATAATTAGTTTAATTTTTAAATATCCATAATTATTTATTTTAATTATTTTTTTGTTTAATTATCCCTAACCCTAACCCTAATATACCTTATATACACACACACACACACACACACACACACACACACACACACACGTTTCTTTTCGTTTTTCTTCTTTCTGTTCACAACAGTCCCCACTATTCTTTTCTCTCTCATTCTCTTCCTCCCCAAAACACCCGAACCCATCCACCACTACCCGCCGTCCCTAAGCTGATGCCGACCATCTTCCTCAGCCACCGCAATCGCCCTCTTAACCCAGGCCGCCTCCTCCCCTCTCACTCTCCCTGTCGGCCCAACACCATAGGCCGCCTCCTCCTCCTGTAGCCATTCTCCCCTCGACGCCGTCGATCACCCAGCTCGAGTCCTCCACCCTCAGCCATCTCCGCTGCGAGCCCCGACCGAACCTTCAGCTACCATCTCCCCTGTAGCCCACCGCCTGAGCCACCACCAACATCCTCCCCGCCCTCCTCACTCCAGATCCACCTTTGGAGCTTGCCGCTGGCATCCAACAGCCCTGAGCCGCCCCGTCGCCTCGAGCTCTCCTCCCCATAGCCCACGTCAACTAGTTTAACACCCCTCCATCCCTTGCCCAGATCCGACAACCCGAGCTGCCTCCAGCCACTCGCATTGGCCTCGTCGACCCTGCCTTTCGCCGAACCTTACTGTCGAGCCACTGCCAGTCGCCCCCGCGGCCATCGCCTTGGATGCTGACACCGATGAAGCAACCTGCACCCACCTCCTCGACCACCGCTGACGCTGAGCTCTGCCTTTACCAGATTCGCATCACCCCCATAGCTGTCTCCTTGGCTGCCGATGTCGACGAACCCCACAACTCCGGCGAGCCTCCCTCCCGCTGTCCTCGACCAAGCCGCTTCGTCGTGCCCCGCTCCACCAACCTGTCGCCGCTGTCCGAACCCCTGCAGCAGCCCCCTCAATCGCTCTCCTTCACCGACGCACCGTCGAACCTGTCGTCGCTATCCGAACCCCTGCAGCAGCCCTCCCCTGACCGCCGTAGTCATCGCTGTCAACTTTAGATCCGCCGTTGACCGATGCTCTTCAGATCCGCGTCCGATCTAGCCAGTGTCGTCAATGTCGATTTGTTCGATGTGTCGAGGCAAGATGTCGCCTCTCCATATTTTCTCGTTTTATAAATATTATCGATTAAATAATTTAATTAGATATGATAATGTCGGTAATGTGCATATTGTGAATATTTGACGTGGAATGTTGATAAATAGTATTAGATAATGTTTTAGAAATAATAATGAGATATTTTGTGGTAATTATATCTCGGAACTAACGAGCATGAAATGATGAGTATGTGTTGTAAATAGATTTTATGAGACATTAATATTTTTTGTATATTTACATCTAAGTATTTAAGGACATGAAATGACAAGTTAGGTGTTAAAATTAGATTTTACAAAATATTATCAAAAAAGAAATAAATTAAAGGTAATTTATAAAATAGGGAAATGTTACTATTCATGCAAAAAGATTATATATATATATATATATATATATATATATATATATATATATATATTACATAAATATTTTATATATATATTACATAAATATTTTATTTTAAATTAGTTATAATGAGAAATAGTTTTAAAGAATAATTTTGGAAAAAGAATATTTATTATTTATGATAGTATGACTGATCATCGTAGAGTGTGACATTTCATGTGCAAAACGACATCTGTTTACAGTTTTCTTTTCTGCATTATTATATTAGAGGATACTTAATAACGGATAGCTTGCATGAGAAGTTTGGACACCTCAGTAGTAAGATATTAATGAAGTCTATTTACGTGTGTTTTTATGCTGTGTAGACTATGTTCATCCATTTCGTATTTCGTTCGCAGTTATTACTCATGCCTTATTAACTTTCTTAATCATGTTCGACATGCCATGTTATCATTGTATATAATTAGTTTTATTTATTGCCTCTTGTAGTGATTGAGAACCTGAGTAGTTCATGACTTAGTGGCCTTGTGCGTCAAGAACAAACTTAGTGACATGCGTGAGTGTGTTGACTGAGTTTAGGTGGTGAACCCGAGTTTCAATAAGGATTATGGTTAACTTAGAAAAGCGAGAAGAGTTGGGATAGGGAAGACATGGTTCATGTAATCGGATAAGGCTGTTGATATATCTTCTAGGCTCGCACCAGTGGATCGGTGTCGCTACTAGGGTTGGTTTGTTAGGCCAAAGTAGATCGATATCGCTACTTTGGTCTATGAATTTGATATTCACCCGAGTTTAGCTTGAGTCTGGACCAGGCTAAAAATGGATTGCGTGTAGTCCTCTGACCGAGTTTGTGTAGCGGTATTGGATGCACGTAGGGGATTTGTGAACAGTCAGTTATCTGATGATATGAGCGTTGATTCTGTGTGAGATGTGAACCAGTGACCTGTTATAGGATGACTAGTTACATGACCTTATTATTTGAATGATCTATGGATTCTTGTGAGATGTAGGCCAGTTGTATTCTTTTCATACATAGATCGGGGTTAATATTTAATTTTCTACAATTTGAGACATATGGTATATACATGAGGTTTCCTTATTTGGATTATTTCGCTCGACGTACTACGTCTATTGTTGTAGATTTTTAAGTATTAATCTCATCTAGTTGTATGACATTATTATTTACATGATTATTCTGATGGCTAGCTGCATGATCTTGTTATTGGTTAATTTTCTTGGATTCTTTGACTATTATATACCATTGGTGGATTTCATCTAGTTTTTAGTATCTAGCTGCATGCTTCTATTTATTATTACTGTTTTTGCCTTGGTCATTCGACCGTTCCTATTTCTCCCTTGTGGGATCTTGCTGTGTGCCATGCACGCTGATGAATACCTATTTTCTCTGGTGTATATCAGATTTAGGAGACGGACAGCCTCAGTTCGAAATCATACAGGAGACAGAGGATCCTCAGTAGGAGTGCCTTCCAATGGAGTGGAAGGACAAACTGAAGCCTAGACGTGTTTTCTTTTCTGTAGTAGCTGATGAATATTAGAACTCTTTTACAGTATTTTTGTTTAGTTTGATGATGGATTTAGTTATTTTATCAGTACTTTCTTTTATTATAGACTATGTATTTTATTCCTAGTTGAACCATTTTTGTAATAAGGGTATGTTTGACCCATATTTTTTATGTCTGGGATGATTTACCATTGATGTTATGTTTATTTCTTATTCCGGATTGTCTTTATATTCTTGCTATTGTGATCGGGGACCTGTGATTAAGATTTATGTATTTAATGCTTAGCGTATTGGATTGAGAGGAAAAGAAAAGAAAAAAGTGGTAATGTATAATTATTCTCAATCTAATACGTCGCGGGCTTGTTCACATTCTGATTCCCGGTATTTTGGGAATCGGGGCATGACATTATTGAAGGGTCTGAGCTACGAGATCAGGAGTGATCGTGAATGCCTCCCTGGTGTCCCTGATGCTAGACATGGTATCGTTGGAGGCGATTGCGGAGCAAGTATTTGAAAGTTCATCATCTGAAGATAATCCTTCGTGAATTCTAGCGGCTCCCAATTGAAGCCAAAACATTCGTTGGGCTATTTTTGGATCGACTTTTCTTCCCGGTGAAAAGTCAGGATTAGAGTCATTTGAAGCAATCATAGACCTTCCTTTGTCAGCTATGTTGATGGTGACTTCAGAGAATTCATCATCCTGAACGGTAGATTTTCTCTCATGGAAGCATTTTGATCTGAGCTTTGATGCTTCATTTGTAACTTTTTTGAATATCGAGACCCTTTGTGAAATGGTCCTAGGGCAGCTATATTTTGATAATACTACCCTGATAAGTCTCTCGTATGAACAATGAGAACTTGTTTTTTGGACAATCCTGTTATGAGATTTGTTCGCACCCCCAGCCTAATGGCACAACTCATCGACATGATGTCCGGAGCATCCTATTGTTCGTTGGTGCGACATTACATTAGGAGTCGCACGTTTAGAACCACTAGGAGTCGCACATTTAGAACCACCCCCTTGCGAGTGTGGAATCTTAACAGGCTCCTGGGCTTCAACACGAACCCCAGGTGAGAGGTGACAAGAATTCTCTTATGCATGACACACGAACATGTACAATGAGGTGTCCCAGTTTGTTTGGAGATGGCGTGACACCTTTGAGCAGTAGATGGCTTGACGGGAGGATGTGTACGACCCCCAGTCTGTGGAACTACTCGAGTTTTGTTTATCGGAGCTTTGCTTCTTTCTTTATGCAAAGGACCAAGGCTATCCGCCATCGTAACCTTGAATTTCGACAGGTCAACACTACCGTGAGGCTTTACCGGAGGTACGAAAGAGATCGGAGCAAGAATGAAGGCTGACAGAAGCGGAGAAACAACTATGGGAGAGTCTGTTTGGGCGAGACACTTCAAAGTGGCTCAGCCTGCGAGACACTCTGATGTGTCTCGGCCATCAGGCAATGGTTCGGCCGTATTCCGAGTTGATTTTCGCATGAGTTCGGATTTTGGAATCCAAACTCGGTGGGACTTTGGTGCTTCTTCCGCCACCTCTTTCTTCTTCAATTCTTGTGCTTTTCGTACAAGGGTACACGCGCGTACGACATGTGTGCGGTGCTTTTGGATGCGCTCCTTGAGAGTTGAGCGGGCTCTTTTGATGAGAGCCTATTCTTCCGTCGATGGTTTGGAGGAAGTGACAGCAAATTGCCGTTGAGGCAGCTGGATTATTTGATGCTTCCTGGATTCCATGTCCGTATAGTTATGAACCCCATCGACTTGTTCTAAGGCCTTGGTGGTTTGACGAGCTTGGCAATGGCGTTGCCTCTAACGATTCCTCTTCGTCAGAGCTTACATACTTTGGTTGAATAACTCCTTGACTAGAGAGGAGTTGTAGTGTGCGGAGTCACTTGTAGCCTTCATCGTGAATACGCCTCCTTCAAAGACGAGATATTTTCATACTTGTAGGGAGAGGAGGATTTTGATGAAGACGAGGAGAAATATTCCTCGAACTTGACTTCATCGAAATTGTACTCGACCACAAAATCAACCAAGATCTTGATCTTCAGTTGTGACACGACAGTCTCGACAGCGAGAATGTTGGCTCCCACTGTGGTCGCTAGTGTGTTTTCGTCGGAAATCTATTTCATTATGGAATCCATTACAATCGTTTATCGATTTACAAGATTCAAAAGAAGGAGCCTTTTTATAAGACTTTTCTTACACAAATGAAAATAAATGAAGACTTTCTAGAAACACACGAATGATCATTTATCGATCGCTTCTTGCGTGGGACTTTGCCTGTGCTAGGGACGTGTTAGTCCGTTGACCGCCAAAAATCAGATCCGGTGGATTGTGAAGAAGGCCTATCGTTCCCGTTCCCTTATAGAAACAATAATTGAAGTAAATATCTTAATGATACGAGATAAATACCCTTCTCAAGATCATAATGATAATATGATCTTAAGGAAACTGATGCAGGGGCTCTAAATCTATCGAACCCCTCCTCTTTATGCTGAAGAACTTACCAAGATCTCGCCTATAGATCTGAAATTTGTGGCTCTCCTCTCACAGGGTCAGCAACTCGCCTCCAAGCTCTAAATTCCTAATTCACCATGTATAAGGGCCCTTGGGGTGTATTTATAGGCTTTGGGTGCCTTGTTTTTGGATAAGAATTCATGATTTAGCCTTATCTTCAATTGATAACAGCTCTCCCATGTTTAAGGCAGTTAGGGAGGTTCTGGAACCATCGAAACTGATCAAAAACCATCAAAACGCGTCTTAAGAGTCCTGACTGGTAGGGAGTTTTGCACTCTGGGTGAAAAACACAGCCTAGGTTGTGTCATTTCTTCGTCGTTTTGCCATTTCGCATGTTTCGTTGACTCGTACGATTCGCCGACTCATTTCATGTGCTTGTTTGCTACTTTACGGCATTGAAAGATCCTCTTTGACTCAGATAATGATGTTCATCACCTTCCCTTCGTCCCGAGCTGCGTGTGGGAACCTATAGGTAATTTTTGACGCCTACAGCCTACTATTTCTTTAGTTGTTCCTCAAGAGGAATTGCTAGTGAGGCCTGCGAAGCGTATTTGTCGGGACATTCCCCCAACAAAGTCTGAGGCAACCGAGGAGGAGGAAGCCCCTACCCTCATCCATGGGTAGAGGAGACGACCGAGAAGGGAAAATGAGTAACGGGAGGTACATGCGATGTCGGAGAGGATGGAGACTGAGGTCATCCATCTAGATGAGTCTTCTCCTAGTGAGTAGGCCGGAGCTCCTCGAGGAGAGGGAGACGAGACTAGAGCGGGTGCTTGCGAAGCTGAGTAGTCAGCTTGTCACGACAAGTCGTCCCACCACAGAAAGCAGCTGACTATGGAGGAACTTGAGTCTTCTGTAGGGCTACAATACCCCTTCTTCTATCGTGGTGATGAGATTGAAGAATAGTAATGGAAGAAGATATGTGGTACCTCATTAGGACTTCTGGGGGCGACCGACGATATGTGTAGGAACCTGATCCTGAGTACCGTTTTGAGGCTACTCACCATCTTGATGCCAGGGGGACTATCCTCGGCTCTCGAGTGTGCCAATCAAGGGTAGTCAAGCAATTCTATCTTCCTCAAGATGATGTGTTCTTGAAGAGAGTCCCCAATGTCGGCCTCCATTTAAGCCTTTGAAGGTATCTGGTTTAGGGCGCTCTAGTGGATCAGGAGATGTTTGGATGGATAGCACATCCGAACATCCTATCTCAAGCTCTTAGGGGAGGTTGAGTCCCTAAGGGCTAGCATACGGGTCGACTCGAGGCGAGCTACTGAGGCACGAGGTCCAAAAGTCACCGAGGTCGTTAGGCTCAGGCAAGAGCTGGAGGAGAGCCGAAGGAAGGCCGAGGGACTCGGTAAGGCTCTCCAGGAGAGGGACCATGCTATGGCACCGGTTGAGATGGAAAAGCTGGTGGTGGGACATGCGCAACGCCAGTTGTTCGAGAAGCATGCAGAGCTCACCAAGCTTCAAGGGAAAGTCGCCCACTTCAAATATGAAGCTTACCGCCAGGAGGTCATTCGGGAGTATCTCTAGAGCTTAACAGGAATGACAGAAGTGGTGATTGCTTGTAAGGGCGAGTACGATTATCTGTCGGCGTAACTCCCAACCGAGATGAGAAACCCACCCGATCACTTCCACTACCCTCTTATTGTGGCCAATTGCCTAGACGTGTTGGTAGAAGTGGAATCACTTGGGGGAGGACTCGATCTGGGTGAGGACGAGGAAGACTCGGACAAAGGGGGAGACTGCTCGACTCTTCCGTTGACTGCACCCACAGGATCCCCACCTGCAACTCTGGGAGCTAGACTGGACTTCTCTTAGCCTTCTAGGCCTTCCTGCCTCTTTGTTTTTGTATTGTATAAATGTATACCTTGTATCTTGTAAATGCTCCTTATAGATGAATAAAGAGACATTTTCGACTTTGAAATTGCTTTCCTGTGTCGTACAATTCCAATGTGTCTGCTGAATGACTTGGCTTCAATATCGATTTATGAACTAAGTGCTGACTCGAGGAGGCTCAACCTCCATTGAGAGGAAACATCTCGACTTCAAGCTATCACTTCTGATGCATTAGTTTTTGTCAAGTATTGAACCAATCTGGTCGACTCTGTTAGTCGGCATCTGAGCTTTTTTAGATAAATGTCTGAGGAGTACTCTATGAAATCTTTTGTTGAGTGTCGAGGGTCGATTAAGAACTGGTCGGCTACTCACTAAACAAACATCATTTAGCAAGCTTCTAGAGGCCTTTATTAGGCAGGTGAAACGTCATTGTTGGAAATGACGTGATAATGTTATCAGATGTTAGAGAATTATGGCGTCACTTTGATTTTCGAGCGAAGAGGTGTGGAGTAAAGAGGAGCGGCGCTTCGAGTTTCGAGCAAACCATTTGAAATTTCATGGTGAATCTCACACTTCATGTCAAAATGAGACAACCACCCAGATTAATCCACGTGTCTCTCTGGGGATGAAGAGGAATTCTTTACGAACTCTTTCCCTAATAAATCTCTGGCGCTCATCTCTTTCAACCTTCACAAATCTTCTCGCAAAAAACCCTTCATTGGCTTCTTAAGTTTCTACCACCGGCCGTAATGAGGAGGGATTGCTCTTCTCTGGCCTATTCACTCTAAGGTTTGCATTGGAGAGCTTGAGAAATACTATGATCTCTATGATATCTCTAGGGCCTTCACATTGGCAGTGCCCAACAGGGATGAGCCGGTGTACCGCCATAGCGAGAACCAAGGGCCACTACACCTTGCTCATCTTGAGCCGGTGTATCGCCCCATCCCTTCATTAGAGATGCATGCATTGCTCTAGGGTCAGTGTCTTGTCATCGGGTCAGTGTCTTGCCGACAATGCGACTGCTTAGGCATTTGGTTAGCGTCAAGTCAATGAGGAGGGACCCACACTACTTCTTCCACTACAGTGGAAGTTTTAAGCTTGTCTCGGATGCTCCAGAGTCGAACAGGGACTAGAAGGAGTAGTTCATGTAGGTCTTCGGGGCCGATGACGTCCTTGCTTGCCCCAATTAGCCTGAAGTGACAAAGACGCGCCGGTGCCCTGCGTCCTTGATCGTGAGGAGAGACAACTGGAGAAGATCCGTTCTTACATTGGGTCCCGGGAGAGGAACAATCTCTTTGAGACGGTGTCTCTCCGAGTGGCAGGCGTGTCCATGATCTTGTCCTCCACGAACGACCAGGTGAGGACAAGTTTGCTGGCCCTCCCCCTCAAAAAAAGCATTAAGATGAATTTGAAGGGGAGGAGTCAGGATCAGCCTCTCGATCCCAGAACAGGCTGATGGGAAATCTTACCTCCGAGGAGACGGTCGGCTTGAGGTTGAGAGTGACCGAGATTGTTGTCCAATTAGCGAAGAAGAGGAAGACAAAGAAGGTGAAGGGCAAGAAGGACCAAGGCCCTGGTAGGTTGACAGGGTAGGTCCTAGTCGACTCGGCTAAGGAGCAATGGTCGGCTAAAGAGCAACAATTGGCTGATGATGATGCTCAGCTGGATCAAATTATCATCATTGATGACTCCTCCCCTCCTAGAGCAGAGGAGGTGGCCCCAACTATCAAAGTTATAGAAGTTGGGGCCCCTGTCAATGAGATAGTTGAGCTGAGTTTTATGGCTGAGCTGTCCCACAGGCCAGGCAAGGAGCCGGTCGGGACATCCGAAGGTGCTGAAGAGCCAACACTACCTCCACGAGAACCTAAGGCCGATTAGATTAGCGAGGTACAGAGAAGGTTCTGGCCTTTTAGCCATGTCACTCAGGAGCTTACTCATCAATTTTGGGAGAGGGCGAGGATAATGCTAGCAGGAGAGCCGCTGGCACCCCGCTTGCCTAGGGATGAACTTCTCGAAGGTGACATGTTTGTCCTGGAGGTGCCACTCGACGTAGAGACATTGATCATAGGGTCCTTAACCGTCTCAATCAATGTTGTGCGCCAGTTCGACCTTCCGTAGGACAGGAGGATCTTGAGGGAGATGCTAAGTGTTGGCATGTATTTGGCCCTCAAGACCTACTTGGTCTTAGGGGGGCTTTGCTGGAGCAGGAGCTGTTTGACCAGTTTGAGTACATGCATGAGTTCACACAGGAGTGGCATGCAGAGCTGGCCCAGGAAAAGTTGGCCAAGGAAGAGGCAGAAAAGAGGGTCATTGCCTTAGAGGCCCAACTGAACAGCAGGGAGGTTTCTTGGCGTCGGGAATTGGATGAAAAGGAAAGACTCCTGAAGGGGTACAAAATCTAGTGCTCTAAGCAGTTGGGCTCCATTGAGGAGCTCCAAAGAGAGGTGGCCCGATTGAAGGAAAAGGTCGGTCATCTACAGGAAGGGCTTTCCATGCGGGATGACCGGCTTACTGCTTTGGTTAGGGAGGTCAAGTTTGAGAGGCGCCTGAAGGCAGCGGACGAGGAGGACACTCAATCAAACCGTCTCTCGGTCAAGTAGGTCAACCTATCATTCGTCGGTGACGATTGTCAAATACTTAGAAGGTCGGCTTGCTCACCTGGACACGGAGCAACATAGGAAGAATATCATTAATGACCGACGTCATGGCCCCTTAGGTAAAACTAAGGTATCCTTGGCTTGCAAGGTCGCCTTTGACTATCTGGCCTTGTTGCTCCCTCCTAACTCTTATCCTACACGGGATCATCTCTACGCCCCCCCCCCCCCCCCCCGAGTCTCCTGCTACCTTGATCTCTTAAATAAGGTCGAAGTGAGTGAAGCAGGGTTAAACCTGGCTTTAGACGATAGTGGTGATGACGAGTCAGGGGATGATCTTGAAGAAGACCCTACCACTTCCTCTTCTGTTGCTAGCGCTAAGGCCTATGCTGACTCTACTGTTCACGCCGTTGAAGCCCTCAGTGACTCCACTGTTGCCACCGAGGACCTTCCAAGCCCGACTCCCGGATCTAGCCGAGAGATCTAATGGCTTGTGCATATCTCTTTCTTTTTTTTTGTAAATATCAACATGCCTTGTTGTAAATAGACATGGATACTATAATGAAGCTTGTAATGAAACTATTAGAATAAAGATTGACTTTGCATTGATTTTTGAATCAGCCTTGTTGCTTGTGGGCCGTGTTGTTTATTATGATTGAAAGAGCTAAGCATTGACGTTGCATTGATTTTATTATAATGAAGCTTATTCCTCGCTCTTGCTTTGCTAGCTTGTTGCTTTATTATGATTGAAAGAGCTAAGCATTGATTGCTATGAGTCGGCCGTGTTGTGTCAGCTCGAATGTGGAGGGGTCAAGATGTCTGACTCATCTTGTGTCACTTGTGGGCGAGATATCCAGGTCTTGTGGGTGAGGATCGGCAAATAGAATTACCTAAGTCTTTTGTCAAAGACGACTGAATAATTGGACTCCATGCCTTGGGTTTACCCGTGATGGCACCAAGGGCTTTTTAGAAGAATGACAACACTGAGGTTGGGTGCCCAGGACTTACGTAGATGCATGGGGCTTGGATAAAAGGACAACCCGGAAGTTGGGTGCCCATGACTTATGTAGATGCCTGGGACTTGGACAACCTGGAGGTTGTGCCTAGGACTTACTAGAGTCTACTAGGTCTTTAATAACCCAAACGCTGTGCCTAGAACTTGCTGAAGTTGACTTGGTCTTTCACCCTACGGAGGGTCGCTCTGATGGCAATATGGCAAGGGGACAAGCCAGAGGTTGGGTGCCTAGGACTTATGTAGAGGCCTGGGGCTTCAGTATAACCATAATGGTCTAAAGGTGAATGTAGGAGTCAACCATAAGGTGTGTGCTTTAGGTTTATTCCTAATAATGCACTAAGGGCTTAGAATTGAACTGAGAGGTCGAATGCCTAGGACTTACTGAAGTTGACAAGGTCTTCACCCTATGGAGGGCCGTCCTGATGGCAATATGGAAAGATGACAAGCAGGACGTTAGGTGCCCAACACTTATATAGAAGCCTGGGGATTGGACAACCTGGAGGTTGCGCCTAGGACTTACTAGAGTCGACTAGGTCTTTAACAACCCTAAGGCTATGCCTAGGACTTGTAGAAGTTGACTAGGTCTTTCTCCCTAAAGAGGGCCGCCGTAAGGACCATTATGTAAAATGACAACCCTGAGGTTGGGTGCCCAAGACTTTAGACGCCTGAGGCTTTAATATAGCCATGATGGTCGAAAGGCGATTGTGGGAGTCGACCATATGGTGAATGCACTGGGTTTATTCCTAAAAATGGCACCAAGGACTTGAAATTCTGAAAATATTACCTCAAGTGTTTGATATTCCAGGGATGTTGTAGAATTCTCCCGTCCGAGGCCCTTAGTCAATAGGTGCCTGGTCGTAGCTCCTCGAGGACTGTGTACAGGCCTTCCCAGTTACGGGCTAGCTTGCCTCTTTGGGTATTTTTGTTTAAGATAGCTTTATGGAGGACAAGATCACCGTCATTAAATCTTATTGGTCAAAGTTTGCTGTTGTAGTAGCGGGCGATTCGTTGCTGGTTCACGACTTGTGTCTGGAGTGCTTTCCCTTGGGTCTCGTCTAAGTGATCGAGGCCGACTCGAAGCCCTTCTGAGTTCAAGTCCTCGTCAAAGTATTATAGTCGGATGGTCGACATGCATACTTCGACGAGAGTAATTGTTTCGGCACCATAAGCTAGCTTGAATGGAGTCTCCCCAGTCGAGTTTTTAGGGGTCATGCGGTATGGCCAAAGAGCACTGGGAAACTCTTCATCCCAGTTTCCTACTATAGCATCCACCTTTTTCTTAAATGATTAGAGAATGCATTTGTTAGAAGCCTTGTCAAGTCCATTGGATTTAGGGTGGGCAACAAAGGAAAACTTGAGGTGAATATTGTACTCCTCGTAAAAGCTATGGAAGCCTCTGCTGTCAAATTGGGTGCTGTTGTCGGTCACAAATGACCGGGGCATGCCAAAATGGCAAACAACGTACTTCCACACAAAGCTCGTGATGTTGCTATCACTAATCTTGGCTAGTGGTTTGGCTTTGATCCATTTGGAGAAGTAGTCAATCTCCACAATGAGAAACTTCCTCTACCCTGAAGCTGGGGAAGAGGTCCTAGTAGATCCTGACCCCATTGGGCGAAAGGTATTAGGCTCAGAATGGAAGTTAACTTAGTAGCTGTTGCTCATGGGATAGATAAGTAAAACGAACACCTTTGGCAATGAGAGACGAGTCGCCTCGACTCGGCTAAAATAGTCAGCCAATAGTACCCTTGGCGAATGACTTTCTACACAAGAGTTTGTGCCCAAGGATAGTTTCCATATGTGCCCGCATGAATTTCCCTGAGCATATAATTGGCCTTTGACAGTCGAAGGCATCATAAATAGGGTCCGATACTACTACTCGAATATGACATTCGATAAAGCTGTCCATTGATTAGGAGATAGTGGCATGAGTTCCTCTGGAGACGCTTTTCTTCTGTAGGATCTTCAAGCAGGATACCCTCTGTTAGATAGAGAACAATTGGATCCAACCAACAAGGTGTCACAGGCACCTCTATTTCCATAACAGTCTCTAACGGCTTGGAGATGTTGGGTCGCTCGAGGGTATCAATGTAGATGGGCCCTGAGATAATCCTTTAGCTTGTCGATCCAAGTTTGGAAAGGGTGTCCTCCTGAGCATTGAGAGTGTGGGGGACTTGGGCTATCTTAAACTCCAGGAAGCTATCCAAAAGTTCCATGACGGCTTTAAGATATGAGGCCATCCTTGAATCTTTAGCTGCATATCGTCCATTGACTTTATGGATGACCAATTACGAGTCAGCCAAAATGTAAAGGTGTTCTGCCTTTAATGCTTGTGCTGCTCGAAGGCTGGAAAGAAGAGCTTCATACTCAACTTTATTGTTTGATGCTAAGAATCCAAAAGAGATGGAGTGTTCGTGCGTCGACCTGTTGGGGCTCCGCAAGACTACTCCCGCTCTATTGCCGGCTTCTCCCGAGGATCCATCTACTTTCA
>BQKN01066176.1:882365-951300 GCA_022839385.1 Asparagus kiusianus
ATTGTTATTTTGTATATATGGTCTTGAAAAACAATTTTTGATCAAGAGACTTGAAATTTATTTAAAACTTAGAGTTAGCATATTCTTTTCAAAACTTTTAAATTAAATCTCTAAGATTTGAGTTGGTTTTGTATTGCTATAATGACAAAGATTTTCTAAGAGATTTACATTGGAGCTATATATAAAAACATTTTATTTATTATTTACTAGCTTCAATTAGAATGTCTAAATATATCAAAGAAAATTAGTTATTTACTGACTTCTTTAAGTTGACCGAATTTTGTGGGTATATTCACTGCAAACCCTCACGAGACTACAACTCGTCCACTGGGGTAACCTAGGGGTTTAAAGGCTTGTTGTATGCACTAAATATAACCGTGATTCCTGCGAAAGTGAGTTAGGATTTTCTTTTTATTTCCTTTCTAGAGATCTAGCAAAAGTTTAGGTGTGAGCGTATTTGATAATCTCATTTTATTACAATTTATACCCTCATTATCTATTTTATATGAATAAATATGCCACTAATAATTATTTTTATCTTTAAATGCAGGTTAATGATGAATAAATCCTAAAAATCCCATCTCTCAACAAAGGCCCCTTGATTTAATGAAGAAATGCCAAAGCCAAAAAGAAAAAAATGCCAAATTGTCCAAAAGCCGAAAGCTAAAAAGAAGAAAAAAAATGCCAAAGCCAAAGCCAAGAAGTAAAAAATGCCAAAGTCCAAAAGCCCAAGCCAAAATACAAGAGGAGTTGCGAACATCACATTAGAGAGGACCTCACATCGATACCAGCATCGATGGGGGCATTGATGCTAGCATCGATGCCTGTATCGAGGCCAGCATCGATACGCCTATCGATGCTGGCATCGATACCATCAGCCAGTCAGTTACAATCCAAAGGCTAAAATTTGTTGTTTTTGAATATGATTTCAATCCAAAGGCTCTCATTCACTAATGTTTACTATAAATAGGTGTAGAAAGTGAGGGGTTAGAGGTGTGAAAATTTTTGTAACTCTATTTAGAGAGGAGGGTTACTCTTAATTGAGAAGACCTTCCAAATTTGTAACTTTTATTATAATTAATAAAAAAATTCTCTACTTCAAATCTTCTTCTCTTTGTTGGATGATGATGATGGAGATGAAGAAAAGTTTGAAGGTTTGCTTTTCTTTTATTTTTCTCTTTTATTTCTTTTTAGTAATTTCTTTATTATTGCTTATTAGTTAGATTTACATTCATGCTTGTAGTGTAGATTTATTTTCTTATCTTTTTTTATTTCTTTTTGCACCTTAATTTATAGAGTAGATTTATTTTCTTGCATTTAATTTTTGTAATTTATTTTATAGTTTAGATTTTAATTCTTTGTAGTTAGATTTATTTCTTATTCATAGTTTAGATTTTTCTTTTCTTTTTATTTTTGTAATTAGTTCTTTTCTTCTTTCTTTTATTTCTTAAGATGTGAAATTAATTCTTGTAGTAATCTTAGAATTATATGAAACTAGTCTAATTTCCTGTATGAAATTAGTCTAATTTCCTTTATATTATATGAATTATTCTCTTACACTTAAAATGATCATGTTTAGGATAATCAACAAAAGAACTAATTGATAGAAGAAGAATTTGATAATCTATGCTTATCTTAAATGGTTTGATAGGTTATACTTATGAATTCTTGGATTACTATCTTGTTGTTGTTCTTATCATGATTTTTATTTTAACTTAGATGATAATTTGATAGGTTATACTTTCCTTAAATGATTTGATAGTCTATACTTAATAAATCTAAATTGAAATATGACAAAACGAGAATAGTTTGTATTTAATAATTGAGATAAGCTAGTGGATTCAATTCTAGATTTTTCATATCTTTAATTGAACCCTCCACCTTTTATTTTATTGATTTTTCTCTTTCTTGCTTTTTATTCTATTCTTTGATTCTTAATTCTCTTCGCTCAAATTCAATTTATTGTTACTTGCATATATTCAAAACAATCACTCTCACTTATCATAACTCTCACTTATGATAACTCTCACACATATTCTTTAATTCTATTTTGTCACGCACACAACATAAGAACCAATTCTAATAATCTCTTAAAATCACCTTCCTCGTGGGATCGATAACTTTTTATACTATAACTTGATCAATTGTGCACTTGTAATTTTGGTACATAATTATGCCACATCAGCCTTGATCTCCTATACGAGACCCGAGAGAAAGCACTCCAAACTCAGGTCACCAATCAGCAACGGATCGCCCGCTACTATAATAGCAAGATCCGACCCAGGAGATTTAATGCTAGCGACCTCGTCCTTCATAAAGCTACTTTAGACAAAGATTCTTGGAGTGGCAAGCTATCTCCCAACTGGAAAGGCCCAAACATAGTCCTAAAAGAGCTATGAGCAAGTACCTATAGACTAAGAGCCCCAGACAGAAGAGTCCTCTAGCATCCCTGGAATATCGAATACTTGCGACGTTATTTTTAATAACTTTGCTGCTGCCTAATCTTTGTAGAAATTCTAAGCCCTTGGTGCCTTATCAGAATAAACTTGAGGCACACTCACCTTATGGTCAACTCTCATATTCACCTCTCGACCATTATGGCTATATTAAAGCCCGAGGTGTCTTTGTAAGTTTTGGGCACCCAACCTCCGGGTTGGCATTTTGCCATTTTGCCATCAGGGCGACCCTCAGTAGGGTGAAAGACCTAGTCGACTTCAGCAAGTCCTAAGAACAACCTCAAGGTTGTAAAGACCTAGTTGACTTTAGTAAGTCCTAGGCATTCAACCTCTAGGTTGAATTCTAAACCCTTGGTACTTTTTTAGGGTAAACCCAAGGCACTCATCATATGATCGACTCCACATTCATCTTAAGACGATCATGGCTATATTGAAGCCCAAGGCGTCTACATAAATCCTGGGCACCCAACCTCCGAGTTGTCATTTTATCGAGTTGCCATAAGAGTGGCACTCCATACGGAGAAAGACCTAGTCGACTTCGATAAGTCATAGACACAACCTCAGGTTGTACAAGCCCCAGACATCTACATAAGTCCTGGGCACCCAACCTCAAGGTTGTCAATTTGCCAAAACCCTAAGCGTCTACATAAGTCTTGGGCATCCAACCTCCTAGTTGTCATTTTGTCAAAAATCCTTTGTATCATCATGAATAAACCCAATGCACGGAGTTCAAGTGTTTATCCATCTTCGACAAAAAAGACTTAGGCACTTCAACTTGCTAGTCCTCATGAACAAAAGACCCTGACATCTCACCCACAAGCGGCGTACGATGAGCCAGTCGTCTTGACCCCTCAACATTTGGGTCGACACAACACGACTGACTCACAACAACCAACACTTGGTTCTCTCAATCAGAACGAAGATACAAGATAACAAAGCATAGAAAAAATAAGGAATAATTGCAAACATACTCCAGAATGAGAGCAAAGTTGATCTTTATTCCAAGCTTCAAAGTTCATTACAAACTTCATTACAAACTTCATTACAAACTTCATTACAAGTTCACTACATTATCCATGTTAATATTTACAAAAGGCATGTCTATATTTATAACAAAAAAAATGATAGATACAATCCCTCAGATCTCTTGACCAGATCTAGGAGTAGGACTTAGGAGGTCCTTGACGGCAGCAACAAAGTCGGCAGGAGCCTTAGCGGTAGGGGCAGTAGAGTCAGTAGGAGCTTGTGACGCCCCTGGGTTCACACACGACTGCAGTCCGAGGTGAAACCATGGATGTCAAACCTGCCATGCACCACACCGTGCGATAACACGTTTCACCATCACAATCACTATCCCTCTAGTGGAATCAACAACAGGTGTAAGTACAAAGCAAGTAAAAAGTGAATCAACAGTACTGGATGAAATGACAGAACATAATACATCTCATCAACGGAATAAACTGAAGAACATAGTCAAGGTCTGAAATGAAATAAACTGGAGTTCTTACAAGTCTCAAATACAGTAAGTCTAAGTAAAGGAAATAAGGCGACACAGCCTTTACAACTTCTAGAATAAACTCTCAAATGTCTGACAACACTACAGTGGAGCTCAAAGTAAATAATACATAGATAATATGAAAAGCTGGACACTAAAGTAGTCCGCTAACCACCTGCGACTCTCCGTGCTCCTGGCTCGTGACCTGAAAGGGGGAGGGACAACGAGCGTCAAAGTGCTAGCGAGCAACATCACAACCAACCCCAAGGGATAGGGCTCGTTGTATAAGAAAATACAGTTATCACAGCATACATAAATATATATATCAACAATTGTCCTAATAGAAATGGGTTTAAGAACTTAGGAAATCTCAACACGAGCCTAGGTACGTCGAGCGAAATAATCCAAACAAGGAAACCCTCATGTATATACCTTGTATCTCAAATTGAAAATCCCTAAGTTCTAAACCCGGAGTCTAATACATGAACAATAAAGAAAAGATAACAATTCCAATTCTAATAATAAACATATCTATGTCAAAATCTCATAGTCGAAATAAGTGTTATGCACAGCCCATGACACTATCATGTCCAACTACACAAAAATGTCATACTCAAATACCCAAATGTATATTATGCTCATGGTTTAGCAAAAATTGCCCAACTCGGTCTTTAGTCGCTTATAGTCCAACACGAGGACTTTAGTCGTTTATAGTCCAACACGAGGACTTTAGTCGCTTATAGTCCAACACGAGGACTTTAGTCACTTATAGTCCAACACGAGGACTTTACGTGAACTATGAAGTTACCACTAATAATAGAGTGTCCATTCAACTCTTATACGCCTTGCTATACAATTCTAAACTTTGTATCAGGAAAAAAATCATCTTACATGTATAACATATGAGTTCAATCTTTATGTGTGTATACAGCATATGATTAAACAGAAACACAAAGAAAACAGGAAAATCTCGGATGAGTCGACTCATGCACTCTTATGAGTCGACTCATGCCTCATGGGTCGACTCATATACTGACGAGTCGACTCAGCAGAAGATAAAAGACAACAGGAAAAGACTTTGTGAGTCGACTCATGAGTAGTCATGAGTCGACTCGACATGATGAGTCGACTCATGATGAGTCGTGAGTCGACTCACGAGCTGAAATCTGCATTTTTATGAACTGAACTTGTTCTACTCGTTCCACATCTCATTTTTTTCAAGTGTACATACATCTAGCCTTCATTTTTAGACTATTACACAGTGAGAAAACATCTATAGCACATGAAACAAATACTTGCATGTTAACACTAACATTTAAATCCCTAAACATGAAGGACAACATCAAATTAATATAAAAGCTCATGTTTTTATTCTTTAAACAAAATTCCAGATCTGGGTTTTCATTAAAAACTTGTTGGTGAGGATTTAAGATCTTAAACACATGATTTATAACATTCACCCTAACAAGAACAATGATTTATACTTAAAATAAGTCTTAGGCTCAATAAAACCCATTAAAAACGTTTATAAATACATAAAAACGTAGGGAAGGGATTGGGTGAGATGCTACTCGCCTCAAATGCGAAGAATAACAATCCCCCTCGCTGCAATCCACCAGAAGCTGCTAAAATCCCCCAAAAATCGCCCAAGAATCCCAAAAACGAGCTAGGGTTTAAAGGAGAGGGAGAGAGGTTAGGGTTTCTTGGGAGATCTGATGATAATGGGTGTTTTCGGGTTCTAAAAGATATATATGAGCCAACAAAAACCCGACCCGAAACCCACAAACCCGAACTGAAAGAAGTCAGAAAAACCCGATGAGTCGACTCATGACTTATGATGGGTCGACTCATGGTCATAGGTCGACTCATAATTTTTATGAGTCGACTCAGCAGAAGAAAATTGCAACAGGACTCGATTTCATGAGTCGACTTATGACTGGCGTGAGTCGACTCAACCTGATCAGTCGACTCATGACATGCTATGAGTCGACTCATGGATAAAAATCTGCATACTTCGATTTCTTTTGCACACGATTTGCAAACTTGCAACTCATCCTCATACCTGAGGCATATACACATGCTCATAAGCTCAAATATCATTTTCCATGCATGACCATGCAACAAAGATATTTATAATATATATTAAATATCTTTGTTCACTCATATTCACACTTGTAAGTTGTCAAAATCAACGGGGTCTTACATTCAGCAGCAGCAGTAGTAGAGGAAGTGGGAGGGTCTTCTCCAAGATCATCCCCTGACTTATCATCACCGCTGCCTAACGCCAAATCCAGCTCCCCTCTGCTCACCTCGGTCTCCTATAGTAGGTCAAGGAAGCAAGTGACTTGGGAAGGATAAAGGCAATCAGGCAGGGGATGAGAGCTAGGGAGAGTAGCGAGGTCAAGTAATCGACACCAGCCTTGCAAGCTAAGGCCACCTCAGTTTTATCTAAGGAGCTATGACACCAGTCATTAATTATCTTCAACCTATGTTGCTCTGGGTCTAGGTGAGCCAGCCGATCTTCTACATCCTTGATAATCATCGCAGACACTTGATGAGTCAGTCGTTCTTCCTCGAGGTCTTGCCTCAGCTGCTCAACCGAGAGACGGCTCGATCGAGCGTCCTCCTCAGCCGCCACTTTAAGATGCCTCTCGGACTCGATCTCCCTAGCCAAAGTAGTCAGCTAGCCATCCTACTCAAAAATTCCTTACTGGAGACAAACGACCTCCCACTTTAGTTGGGCTACCTCACCTTGGAGCCTCTCGATCAAAGTTGCTTGCTTGGTGCTATGGGATGGGATCCCCTTAAGGACCATTTCCCTTGAATCCACCTTTCAACGTCAACGGGCCTCGATACCATTTAGCTCGGCCTCTAAGGTGGTCATCTTCTACTCCGCCTACTCCTTAGCTGACTTCTCCTTAAGTAGCTCTGCCTGCCACCTAACTGGAGAATCCTTCATATGTCGGAGCCGGTTGTATAGCTCCTCTTTCAGTAGATCCACCTAAACCAAGTGGGCCTTGAGGGATAAATGCAAGCCCACGATTGGCATCTCCCTCATAAACACCTCGTCCTTCGGGAGGGTGAATTACCACACAACTATGATCAGGGTTGTGAAGGACCCCAAGATCGAAGCCTCCTTATTGAGAGGCACCTATGCGACAAACGTGTCATCCTTAGGGAGTTCCCTCCTTAATGAACAGGGTCCCACCGGCTCCCACTAGCATGGCCTTCACCTCCTCCTAAGATTGGGAGTCAATCTCTGAGATCCAATGGTGGAAAGTCTAGAAGCCCTCTGTCTCCTCAACGACTTTGCCTGCCCTAGATTCTGACAGGGGCACCGCTTTCTCCTCATCACCTCCGACCGTCCTAATAGGCTCCTTGCCTGGCCTACGAGATGGCTCGAGCCTAGAGCTTAGCCCGACTACCTCTTCGACATGTGCCCCTATAGGGTCAAAAAATTTATGATTGAATTCCTTGTTTTAAGAATGAATTCAATCGCTTAGTACGAATCTCTTACAATCACTCACTCTTGATTATAGAGGAAGAGAATATTAATTTGACTTCTCTTTTGTTTAAAAGTGGGTTCTTGGTTACGAAAGGATGCTTCTCTCGATGCTCAAGCCGAGATTGCTTCCCGTTGATGACCAGAACAAGATGACAAAAGCTTCTGATGGTGGCTTAGATCATAAGGATGCAGACACCGGTCTTTCTTCACGTGATCGTTAATAACTCCTCCAGAAGTTCTAAAAAAGTCCCCTCTTTATAGCTGCTTCTGGTTATTTATAGAGTTTCAGCATGTAGCCGACTTGCTAAAATTATGGGTAGAGGGCATAACTGCCTCCTCCAATTCAACCCACGTTGGTCAATGGGGCATAATATGCTCCTGAACTTTAGCCCACGTGGCTGACTAAGTCTTCTGAGCCGTTACAGCTGGATCTTCTATGGACGACGAGCCTCGCTGCATGGCGAGGTTCATTAGATTGGACGAGCCTCAATATACAGCGAGGTTCGTCTTATGAGGTAAGTCTGATGAGCTTTATTTGTTGACCTTTTTGTTTTGATGATGATTTAACAAACAATTTATATCTAATGTTGTTTGTCTAGTGTTTGTGTTTTCGTATTTATTCTAGGCAAACAACATGTTGGAGGTTGGATGGATTGCGCCATAACGATCATATCAAATGGAGGTTGGTGGAATAGTAGGTGAAGCTATATACAATTCAAGTTAAAGATCAAATTACAAGCTTCATCCGCAAGTTTACCAAGAAGAGCTTATTGAAGATCAAGATCATTGCTTGGGTAAATAGTTTAGGAGTTTATATTATGTGTGTTAGTACTTTAAGCTCAATCATATACACACATACACATTTTGGTTTTGTATATATATAGTTATATATATACATATATGTTTTGGTTTGATAGTTTTTAAGTTTTAATATGAAACAATTTATATAATTAGAAAACATATTTTTGTTTCATACTTATATGCATATATATATGATTTCATCAATATCAATTTTATTTAGTTCAATAAAATCATGTTTTAGTGCATTATATGTGTATTTTGATAAAATACTATATTCATTGTTTATAGACTTCATAACAATAGTTTATATTTTTCTTCAAGTGTATAAAACCATTTTGTAAAGTTTCAAAACATGGTTTAGCCAAAATGTCAAAATTCACATGTTTACATTTTTATGTTTTAGACTATTTTGTAAAATGATGATATTTTTCATTTGGGAAGTCCTTTGTAGAAACCAGTCTTTGTAACATGTTTATTATCATATCTACAATCATTCCCTAAAGTTTTATATTTTTAGGAATTTATTTGATATTTTTAAACAGGGTTTTAAAATCAGAAAATCAACTTTCATACTGTTTTGTTCATGTATCAGTTTGCGGTCGACAGCTATGGTTGACCGCACCTGAGTTTTTACCTAAGGAATCAAACAGAAACTTTTACGGTCGACCGTCAGCTCGAATTTTCCCACGGTCGACCGTCACGGTCGACCGCCAAAGTCTCTGGAAAATTCTTAGCTTCGAAAGTGGCTCGCGGTCGACCGTAAGATTTTCACGGTCGACCGCCGTATACTCTAACGACTATTTTGTACAGAATCTGATTTTGGATTTTGTGGGCTTTTTGATCATTTTGTTTTGGGTTTTGGCTGAAGTTTTGAGTGGGTACAAATACCCCATTGCCTTCAGCTCTTCCATAACAAGAGAGTGTTTTTAAAATAAGTTTAAAGAGTTTTAAACAAGGGTTTAAGTCTGGTTTAAGAAGATTTTAAGCATTTGGAAGTTTGAGTTTGTAAATTAAATTTCACAAGAGCTTGAGGAGATCATCTATTGGTGTTTGGGCATCTAACTATTCTCCATCCACCTCTTGATCTATTGAGAAGTTTTCTAAACTCTATTTCTAGCTTTACATCTATTTATTTGATTATCATTTTATTAAAGCTAGTTTTATATTGAGTTTAGTTGATTTGATTTCACTCATTGTTTACACACACCCACTTGAGCTTATTGTATTTGCATACATTATATATTTGGGTTGGTGAGAGTTGTAACAATTGAGTGTGAGCTTTTTATTGTGTTCTCATCCATATTAGAGAACAATCATTCTTTGTATTGTGCTTAATTGTGAGATCACTTTGTAATACACTTGTACACTGAGAGAAGTGTTTGGCGAGAGTCGGGGATCGTCCCAAGAGGAGTGGCGTCGGTTGACGAACCTAGGGAGATGTTGTAACCGAGCACTTGAGGGAGACACATCTAGTTCAGCACTTGAGAGGGTGTAGAGTGGGATTGTAAGAGTGTGTGAGTTGTAGAGTTTTCGATAAACTAGAAAACCGTATTGTGTGGTGTAAACGTTATTCGGGTGAACGTAGAAAACCCGGTTATGATAGTGGAGATCTCCTCAAGGTGAGGAGCGGAGACATAGGTCAAGTGGTTAGACCGAACTCCGTAATCATATCGTTTTGTTTGTGATTGTATTGGCGTTCTTATTCTTGTATTCATATTGCCTTTGTGTATTGCACTTCATTTTGCCCTATCACATTTGTAGTTTGATTATATCACCCTTGTGTTAGTTTATATATCCTTGCACATACGTTACCTATATCTCATTGTTAGGATATATCTCGTTGTTCATTTTTCTTATCCTAGCTCATATATATTGTTGTATTTCATACTTGCTAGGATAACTTGTTAATTAGTTTTTATTGGCATAAAATTGGATTAGATTAGCATAAGACCCTAATCACCCCCCTCTAGGGTCTAACAATTGGTATAAGAGCTTGGTGCTATTTGATTTAAGGTCTAATCGCCTTGAGTTAAAGATCTAAGTTATCTTATTTTTGCTAATCTAGTTATGATTACATTTGTCTTGCTTCCATATATTCACACATATATCATGAATATAATTGTATTTCGTTTAGGGTATAATCCAAATATTTCTCTAAAATATAGAAATTTCCCTTATGCTCAATGGTGCTCGAAATTTAAAATATTTGTTGAATCTAGAAATATTAACTTATGGGAAGTTATTGATTGTGCTTATATTATGCCCATATTGGAGAAATCCAAGTGGAGCGATCATGATAATAAAATGTTTAAAATGAACAAGCTTTTGTTAGAATTTTTGCTTAATGCTTTTGACTCATCATTTTCTAACAAATTTTTTCATTTTGATAGTGCTTACAAATTTTGGAAATTTATTGAAGCACATCAAGGGGACTTGGATGCAATCCGACAAGCTTTGGAGGATTCTTCTTCAAGTTCATATGGAGCATCATGCACACAGCCACAAGAGCATAATTCTTATGTAGTAAGCGATTCCGGTTCCGATAATGATTTATCTATTGATGAACTCACTTGTGCATATGAGAAATTATCGCATGCTTACACTAAATTGCAAAATAATTTTATTGATCTCAAAAGAAAGCATGTTAGTTTAAAATCCGATCATGAGAAGCTAGCCTCTAATTTTGATATCATTTCTCAAGAAAATGTTGCTCTTAAAGAAATTAATGATATGTTAAAATTGGAAAATGAAAAATTAACTTCATCCATTTCTAGCTTAACTCAAGCTAATAATGACGCCATGATAGAAGTCGAAACTATTAGAAATGAGTTTAATTTATTTAGAAATGATCATGCTTTATCTACTTCTATTTCCAATGCTTGTATGCATAATGATGAGTTGAATCGTGTGAAAAAATGCATATCTTGTTTAGATTCAACATTAAACACATGCATTGATAATCATAAGAAACTTATGGACAAGTATGCTAAATCTAGTGCTATAACTTATAAATCACCTACACACTATGCACACTTGTATAGCAAAGTTTACAAGTGCTCCATTTGTGGTCGTAAAGGCCATTTAGCTAAATTTTGCTATTGTAAAACCCCGTATTTTATTAGAAGTATATGTGAACTATTAGTGATAAATAGTTCTATGTGTGGTAAATGACTTGAGGTCATGGATATACGTAGTAGCAAGTTTCTAGACATGTATAAGTGTGGTTTCATAGTGTTCGTGCATTGGTTTTGGCTGAATAACAAAACATGCACGAATCTGAAAATAAGTGTCTACTCAGTCGACTTATGAGTCAACTCATGAGTCGACTGACGGGCTGATTTTTAGCTTTTCTTTTATTTTCGGTTGGGTTGGTTTTGTTGCGGGTTTGACCGCTTATATAAAATCTCTCCTACCCAAAACCAACCCGAAACACCCATCAAATATCAGAGAAACCCTAGCCTCTCTCTCCCCTCAAAACCCTAGTTCGTTTTTGGTGATTTTTGGGGGATTTTTTTCGGAGGATTTCAGCGAGATTTGACGAGGTGCGGCATAGGAGATCTTTCTCTCTCGGATTCAGGAGTTGGTCAGCATACCAGAGGCGAGTCACATCTTGCCCAGCCCTCACCCATAGTTAGTGTAGTTTCTATGAGTTTTTATTTTGGATTTTTGAGCCTAAAACATATTTTGTGTATAAAAATAGATGCTTTACATTCTAAGCTGCAAGATCTATATTTTTTTAGTTAGTAAAAAGCTCACCAACGTTTTTATAATATAGATCTAGATCTGGAATTAGTCTTAAATATGGGTTACATGTGATTTAATGTTTTCAACACGTTTTTAAAAATGAAGAAATATGTTTAGGGTTTAATGCAAAATAATATATGCAAATCTTTCTTTTCTATTGATATACATGTGATAGAATTGAATATATATTGCTAGACATGATCAAAGAGAACCTTAGTTTTTACCAAATTTTCGCAGATAATCATCGTAAGCAGAAAACTAGGGATTTTCTGCTCAGTCGACCAATGAGTCGACCGAGGGGAAAGTGTTCAGTTTTATGTTTGTCTGGTCGACTAATGAGTCGACCAATCCTAGTCGACACATGAGTCGACTGATGAGGTGTTTTACAGATTTTTTATCTGTTTGAGTTACTTTTCGGGGTCGCCTCGATTATCTGACACTAGTTTACAATGTTAGTGATTTATCTGTACATGTGAGTTAACTTTTGACACAAGTACCGATCCGCACACTGAGGCACATGTGACATGAGTCTATGTGTATCTTTTGTGTATATATGTATCATCGACACTTACACTTTGCATAATTTATATTTAGTCCTCGTGTTGGACATACATTTTACTCAGTCCCCGTGTTGGACATGCATTACCTTTTAGTCCTCGTGTTGGACATTCATTTCATTCGGTCCATGCGTTGGACATTGGTTATATTCAGTCCATGCGTTGGACATCGGTTATATTTAGTCCATGCATTGGACATTGGTTATATTCAGTCCATGCATTGGACATCGGTTATATTTAGTCCATGCAATGGACATTGGTTATATTCAGTCCATGCGTTGGACATCGGTTATATTTAGTCCATGCGTTGGACATTGGTTATATTCAATCCATGCGTTGGACACTCGTTACTTTCAGTTCATGTGTTGGACGTTTACTTCATGTAGTCCATGTGTTGGACATTTAATCTATATAGTCTATGTGTTGGATACTTAATCGTTTTTCTCATATGACACTCATGTGAGTTCGACATGACACTATGTTTGGAAGTAGAGATGGGTTTTTTATTCTTTTAAGTTATTTGTTCTTGCATTAGATTTTGAGTTTGGTATTTAGGGATTTACAATTTGAGCTACATGGTATATACATGAGGGTTTCCTTGTTTGGATTATTTCGCTCAACGTTCCTATGCTCGTGTTGTAACTTCCTAAATACTAAAATCCTCTTATACCTAGGTACTTACAATCTGAGCTACATGGTATGTACATTAGGGTTTCTTTGTTTGGATTATTTCACTCGACGTACTTATGCTCACATTGTAATTACCTAAATAGGATTTGTGATTATATATATATGTTATAACTGTATTTTTTGTATACAACGAGCCCTTTTCCCTTGGGGTTAGTTGTGATGTTGCTTGCTAGCGCTTTGACGCTAGTTGTCCCTCCCGTTTTCAGGTAACGAGCCAGGAGCCCGGAGAGTCGCAGGTTGATGGCGAGGTACTTTAGCTTCAGCTATTCTATTATAGTTATATTTTACTTTTGAGCTCAACTGTAGGTTTTTGTTTAGACGTTTTGAGAGTTTATTCTAGAAGTTGTAAAGACTGTGTGCCTTATTTCCTTTTATTTAGACATTTGTATTTGAGACTTGTTGAGAAGTTCCAGATTATTCACTTCAAACATTGACTTGTACTTTAGTATGTTAGATGATAAAGTATTAATTTGATCTATGTTATTTCATCAGTTGACTCTTGTATTATCTTTTACTTGCTTTTTGTACCTACACCTGTTATTTGAACTCTACTAGAGAGATAGTGATTGTGATGGTGAAATATGTTATTGCACGGTGTGGTGCATGGCAGGTTTGACATTCTTGGTTTCACCTTGGACTGCAGCCTTGTGTGAACCCAGGGGCGTCACAGCTATGATGCACAAAAACATAAGAATATTAATCCTTCTTGTGCATCTCATCAAGTTTCTTTATCATATGTACACACATATGCACCAATTGTACATCATAAGCATGCTAATGTGTATCATTGTGATCTTTGTGGTCTTTTTGGTCATTTGGCCGAATACTGTTTTGATTTAAAAAGAAAATCTTATTTGCCAAATGTTTCTAGTAAACCACATATTTTTAAATGTGATGTTTGTGGTAGATATGACCACTTAGGAAAGTTTTGTTTTGATAATATTTCTCATTTGGAAAATATTTCTAAAAGATAATCTTTAATTGCAAATGTTACCCGTGCACGAGCTAATGGTCCATAAAAACAAATGGATCTCTTTCATTGCACAAATTACAATCGGAATGGTCATTTGAATGAATATTGTTTTGACCATGTTAGTGCACCACATGCGCCCAAGAAGGTCCATAACCCTAGGGATTTGAACTTAAATGATAGGGATAATGTCCCTAAACTTTTTTGTACCAAGAATACTTGGGTATCAAAACAAATTTGATTTTTAAAACCAAATATTTTAGTATTTTTCTTTTTCCTTTTCTTGGTTTTGAAAATTATGCTTTGAAATATTTGATTATGAAAACAATTTTTTTATCAAATCTTTTGTTTTCATGATTATTAGTTTTGATTTTGATGAGAGGCTTGTGTTTATATAACCCTCCGGGTTTATTGGGTGTTTATTCCCAAATCATGTTTACCGGATGCTAGAATGATTATATGGGTTGGTACAAGCTTAAGAGCTTGATATATTATTGCCTCTCTTGAAATTCTTTTATCAAAGATTTTATTTTTAATTATTGCTTTGAATTCATTATATTTCACTTATATGATAATATTTATGTGTTTGTGCTTATGGATCATCTACTCGTGCCTTATAATGTATTCCATATGTGGTTTGATCAAATCCAGAAAATTCTCTTGATTGATCAAACATCGTTTTTGGATTTAAACCTTGATTTATGATTTCTTTTGGTTGATTTGTTTTCACTTGAAAACTTTTTGCATGATTTTCATGTTTTTTTCTTTTGATTTCATAAATCTACTTTTATATACATGAGTTTTACGTTCTTTGATATGAGACACTATTTTCATATTGATATATTTATATGTGTTCTCATTATCTTTTTGTATGTGAGTTGTGTTTAGCATTTATGCTTGCTCACATATGTATGCCTTAGCCTTCATTTCATACATTCATGAGGCATTCTGATAGGGGGGGTAATCCTTATACTTTTTTTATACTCACCCATGCATATTGATAGGAGGAGCTTTCGCTCTCTTTACTCTTGGTGTTTTCCCATTTTTGATGTTGTCAAAAGGGGAGAAATATTGTGAGTATACATTTCCTTGTTTATATGCATGTGAATTATAATTTATATGTTCATTTCCTTCATGCATATATCCTTTTTGTAAATTGTTTGTCATCATTAAAAAGGGGAAGATTGTTGGCCTTTTTGTTTTGATGATGGTTTAATAAACAATTTACATCTAATGTTGTTTGTCTAGTATTTGTGTTTTCGTATTTATTCTAGGCAAACAACATGTTGGAGGTTGGATGGATTGCGCCATAACGATCATATCAAATGGTGGTTGGTGGCGGAGTAGGTGAAGGTATATACAATTCAAGTTAAAGATCAAATTACAAGCTTCATCCGCAAGTTTACCAAGAAAAGCTTATTGAATATCAAGATCATTGCTTGGGTAAATAGTTTAGGAGTTTATATTATGTGTGTTAGTACTTTAAGCTCAATCATATACACACATGCACGTTTTGGTTTTGTATATATATAGTTATATATGTACATATATGTTTTGGTTTGATAGTTTTCAAGTTTTAATATGAAACAATTTAATATAATTAGAAAATATATTTTTATTTCATACTTATATGCATATATATGATTTTATCAATATCAATTTTATTTAGTTCAATGAAATCATGTTTTAGTGCATTATATGTGTATTTTGATAAAATACTATAGTCATTGTTTATAGACTTCATAACAATAGTTTACAATATCTTCAAGTCTATAAAATTATTTTGTAAAGTTTCAAAACATGGTTTAGCCAAAATGACAAAATTCACATTTTTACATTTTTATGCTTTGGACTATTTTGTAAAATAATGATATTTTTTATTTGGGAAGTCCTTTTTAGAAACCAGTCATTGTAGCATATTTATTATCATGTCTACAATCATTCTTCAATGTTTTACATTTTTTGGAATTTATTTGATATTTTTAAACAGGGTTTTAAAATCAGAAAATCAACTTTCAAACTGTTCCGTTCATGTATCAGTTTGTGGTCGACCGCCACGGTCGACCACACCTGAGTTTTTACCTGCGGAGTCAAACAGAAACTTATGTGGTCGACTGCCACGGTCGACCGTCAGCTAGAATTTTCCCACGGTCGACCGTCACGGTCGACCGCCAAAGTCTCTAGAAAATTCTCAGCTTCAAAAGTGGCTCGCGGTCGACCGCGAGATTTTCACGATCGACCGCTGTATACTCTAACGGCTATTTTATACAGAATCTGATTTTAGATTCTGTGGGTTTTTTGGTCATTTTGTTTTGGGTTTTTGCTGAAGTTTTGAGTGGGTATAAATACCCCATTGCCTTCAGCTCTTCCATAACAAGAGAGTGTTTTTAAAACAAGTTTAAAGAGTTTTAAACAAGGGTTTAAGTTTGGTTTAAGAAGCTTTTAAGCATTTGGAAGTTTGAGTTTGTAAAATCAATTTCACAAGAGCTTGAGGAGATCATCTATTGGTGTTTGGGCATCCAACTATTCTCCCTCCACCTCTTGATCTATTGAGAAGTTTTCTAAACTCTATTTCTAGCTTTACATCTATTTATTTGATTATCATTTTATTAAAGCTAGTTTTATATTGAGTTTAGTTGATTTGATTTCATTCATTGTTTACACACACCCACTTGAGCTTATTGTATTTGCATACATTGTATATTTGGGTTGGTGAGAGTTGTAACAATTGAGTGTGAGATTTTATTGTGTTCTCATCCATATTAGAGAACAATCATTCTTTGTATTGTGTTTAATTGTGAGATCACTTTGTAATACACTTGTACACCGAGAGAAGTGTGTGGCGAGAGTCGGGGATCGTCCCAAGAGGAATGGTGTCGGTTGACGAACCTAGGAAGAGGTTGTAACCGAGCACTTGAGGGAGACACGTCTAGTTCAACACTTGAGAGGGTGTAGACTGGGATTGCAAGAGTGTGTGAGTTGTAGAGTTTTCAGTAAACTAGAAAACCGTATTGTGTAGTGTAAACATTATTCGAGTAAACGTAGAAAACCCGATTGTGATAGTGGAGATCTCCTCGAGGTGAGGAGCGGAGACGTAGGTCAAGTGGTTAGACCGAACTCTGTAATCATATCATTTTGTTTGTGATTGCATTGGCGTTCTTATTCTTGTATTCATATTGCCTTTGTGTATTGCACTTCATTTTGCCCTATCATATTTGTAGTTTGATTATATCACCCTTGTGTTAGTTTATATATCCTTGCACATACATTGCCTATATCTCATTGTTATGATATATCTCGTTGTTGATTTTGCTTAACCTAGCTCATATATATATTGTTGTATTTCATACTTGCTAGGATAACTTGTTAATTAGTTTTTATTAGCATAAAATCGGATTAGGTTAGCATAAGATCCTAATCACCCCCCCTCTACGGTCTAACATCATCTTCACTAATGAACTTCGTCTTCACTGATGAGCTTCGTCTTCATTGACACGCTTCAAATCTTGTTTCCAACGATAAGCTTGGTTATTTGAGATGAGGTCTGTCATTTTAATGACCCTCCATGGCCAAATGAGTAGCCGATGATCTATGAAGATCCATGAGAGTGGAGGAGAGAGAGGCTTTTTGACTAGCCTCTCAACCCCCCTTTCATGTCGATCATGCCTATTTATAGGCTTAGGACCATTATGGAGTGAGTTGATGGGTTTTAACTCCCTTTCTAATGAGGGAGTTAGTGATCACTAACTCCCATTTAAATGGGTGAGTTAGTAGTTATTAACTCTCCTTAAATGAGTGAGTTATTGATCATTAACCTTACTTAAATGTAGCCTCTAAAAATTGTGATAGACGAGGTTCGGCTATGCGTGAGCTTCATCAATAATGGCAACGACGAACTTCATCTTCAATGACGAACTTTGTTTCTGGATGAACTTCATTTTTAATGATGAACTTTGTTTCTGGATGAACTTCATTTCCAATGATAAACTTTATTTCTGGAAGAACTTCATCTTCAATGACGAACTTTGTTTTTGATGAACTTCGTCTTCAATGACGAACTTTGTTTTTGGCAAACTTCATCTTTGTTTCTAGCGAACTTCATCTTCAATGATGAACTTCGTCTATGGGTGAACTTTGTCTTCAATGACAAAGTTCGTCTTCTGAGGGGTGAGGTGTTGTTTTTCATATTTACCTAAGACAAACTTCATGAATTGAGGCTGAGGTTCGTCATTGTGATGACCCTCATCGTGCTTGTAGTGAGGTTCGACCCTCCTTCATTTCTTAGCATTTTTTAGTGCCTACAAGACCCCATTCAAAGTTTTCAGACCCAAATTGGGTTACATGGGTCTGGAATACTTTGAACTCTCTTGGTTGTGGCAAGCTTGGTTTGCACAACGAGCTTAGCCTCTTGGCGAGCTTCGATGCTTCAGGGTGAACCTAGTGGTTCTAGACGAAGTTTGTCGTTTATGGGTGAGTTTCGTTAGACCCACGTAGGACTAACAATCATGTCCATCAGCATTAAATGCTGAGTGCTTTCATCATTGTGCTTTTTTTAGGCCCTGATTGAGTCTTACAAGGCTGTTCTTGCTAAGATACAAGCCAAGCTGGCAACAACAGAAAATGATTTGAAGGCAACTGTAGAGGCGCAATAGACACTTGTGGCCAAGCAGGAGGAACAACAGATGTAGCTTCGGGCCGAGCTCGATGAATTTTTGGAACAACATGATGATGTCTTCTGATGATAAGTTGCGCAAGAAAGCGTTAGAAGAGACCGAAGCGGAGCCTAAGAGGTCATTGGACGAACTTGCAAAAGAACTCCACAATGTCGTTCAATTCTTCTAAGCTCAAATTATGTAGCCCAACTCTTGTCTCTGTCTTGATTATCTCATGAATAAAATCAACCCTTTATCCATCAATTATTTATATATATTTTTGTTTGCACAATCAATAATCAGGACTTAGGATTTTTAGCAAATCCTCAGCTATCAACGGACTTGACGTGTCTTTACCAACTGCCGTTTAAGTTGGACTAGCCATGCTTTTGCCCTTAACATGGTAAGTTATCGAGAAGTTTTTCTTAGACTTAATGCTAAGATTTCTTCTCTATCCTTAGCCGTTCAAGGTGTTAGATTAAGTGTTAGATATTGGTTGTATCGTTCAGTATAACAACTCAACCTGATATTTTAAAAGTGAGGCTCATTGCATTGTAGGCTTGCTTGGATGATGTGATATCATTGATGAATAGTAACTCATCGTATGGTAAGTCACTATTTGGAAACAAGGGGCGAAGATAGGGGCTCATCACTTGGTAGGCTGCTATCAACGAACAACGTCATTTGCAAGAATGATGGTGCGGAGGTAATTAAGTCGTTAAGAGACGTGAACGTATAACGACTGTTATTAGAATAGCGTCACATCGCATGGTAGGCCATTATTTTTTATCACTCTAAGGAGATAGAATGTTCAGCAAAGATCAGATAGCAAATAATCGCATAGTAGATCACTATCCTGATCGAATGACAAGTAGGTGCTCATCACATGGTAGAACACTACTTGGCGAGAAAAATCAAGTTGTTCAGTGACATGGGAGTATAACGACTGTGATTGAAATAGAGATTGGAATAGTGACACATCACATGATAGGCCACTATTAACGACCGTTCTAGGAGATAGAACTTTCGATAGTGAATCATCGTATGGTAGATCACTATCTTGATCGAGTAACAAGTAGGTGTTCATCGCATGGTAGAACACTACTTGGCGAGGTATATCAAGTCGTTTAGTGACATGAGAGTATAACAACTGTGAATGGAATAGAGGCACATCACATGATAGGCCTCTACATGACAAAGTATAAAGAGTTAACTACCAAAGGTAATTATTAATGTGATAATTTTGTGGTCCCACCATCCTATTGAAGAGGATTAGAGAGGGAATTTTGGGGTAACTAACTATCAGAGGTAATCATTAATTTGATAGTATTTTGTGGCCCTCCATCCTATTAAAGAGGATTGATGGGCGAATTTGGAGAAAACTACATATCAAAGGTATTTATTAACTTGATAGTATTTGTGAAGCAGATAGGGATAATACATAGTTTTGCAGAGAAACTCAGACTACCCCCACTCCAACAATAATTAGGGTTGAAGGGTAAAGACACCTACATCCAATAAAGATTGGATCTTATCCTTCAGGATGTAGCATTTAGAGGTGGCATGATGAACTATTCTGTGGTACGTACAATAGTTGAGATCATTCGTTCTCGACATCTCCTCAGGTCGCATCGATTTTGGGAGCTTGATCTTTTTCGTCTTGATCACGGATTTAAGTATTGGGGCGACTTGCTCATCTTGGAAGTCGTACTTCTGTTGAAAGTGACTATCTGAAGATTTATCCTTCTGCTTCAAAAAATATTTAGGGGAGGAAGTGGTTTCCACTACAAAAGTCTCCTACCTTTTTGATTGTTTATTAGGGGTGAAATTGTTTTAGTTACCCCCTCTTCGAGATTCACATGGTTCCTCAATATCTAGCCTTTTGAGCATGTTTTTAACCTGTTCACCTTGGCAAACAACCTCTTTCCAAGTTTTGGACTCCATCACTCCAATCTTGGATAAAATATAGATCGAGAGATTCTTGCGATATACCTTGATCAATGTACTTTAAGAGACTTGACCGTAACAATGCATCAATCGATTTCTAAATCTTTTGACAAAGTTGCTGACAAACTCTTTCTTCTTCTGCTTTTCAGCTAGCAGGATGACCATAGATACTTATGTGTCATCATCGAAGAATCTAGCCATAAAGAGCTTTTCCATGTCAGCCTAAGATTTGATAGAGCCTAGTTCCAGCTTACGAAACCATTCAAAATAGAATCCTTTGAGGGTGCTTATGAACAGTCGAGTCATACCCACTATGTGTCTAGTTTGTGCATGGAAGTAGTATATGTGCTGGGTAGGAGAACTCTTGCCATCGAATCGTAGTAGGTTGAGTGGATTGAACTTTGGAGGATTGGGGAAGACATCCCATTCAGCAGGGTATGGTCTAACCACCCCCAGCTCTCTGAAGTTTCTCTGAAGCTTCAAAACATCAAGATGCTTCTGAAAGTCGTCCAACTTCTAGTCTCGCTCTTTCTTACAAGGGTTGGACTCAGCTTTGGACGACTCAGAATAAATTTTGAAAATTTATTCAACATCATCCTCTTCATTATTGTCATCTTGATTTCGACGGCTATATTCTCGAGCACTGGGTGAAGGTTGCCGATGCCTTGATCCTTGGGATTTGGCGGTAGCTTTCTTCTTCTTCTTCTCCATGAGGAGTTTTTCCACTATATCGTCCAAGTGTCTGATGGTTTCTTATTGTTGGAGGAGAGCAGCTTGTTATTCTTCCAGCCTTCTTACAATTTCTTCTTCATCCCCGGTCATGTGAACACTCACTTTATCACTTTAATCGGTGCTAGATGGCTGAGAATTTGCAATGGTAGAGTTTTCAACCTCTTCATTGATTTCATGTGCTAAATGTTGATAATCAAGCAGAATTACCGAACCAGTATGGGCATGGGTGTGCTGATAGACACCTTCTCGCTCAGTGATCAAATATTTCATACCCGGAGAAAATTCAGGTTCAGAAGAATAGGAAGGACCAGGTGGCCCTTCGCCTTTCCCTCTGCTAATCATGTTGACAGTAACCTTCATAGGTTACTTCTGATTTCTATGGAGAAAGCATCTTCTTCTGGACGACAACATTGTTGACGATTCAGACAATCACTCAAAGATTGAGTACCTTGGTGTTGGGCTACCACACTGGCATTTGGCTAGCACTAGAGAGATAAGTTTCTCACAACTGTAATTAGATTTCATCTGGCTTATATTAGGCTTACAAACTAGGTAAACATGGAGATCAGTAACAGGACCTCCCCCTGTTAACTCTGGTAGCTTGCTTATGCATACGCAAGAATCTCTATGTGTTAGAGGTTGGCGAGCCTAGTTGGCTGGACGAACCTTATGCTGAAGATGGGGTTCGTCATGTGAGATCACTTGAATGCTTGGGCAAGGCTCATGTGTGATACGAGGTTTGTCGGTTGGACAAGCCTCATCATCCATACAAGCTTTGATATTCGGATGAACCTGGTTCGGGGGGTGAACCTCATATTTCATGTGAGGTTCGTTAATTGGACGAACTTAGTTCTAAAAATGGATTTGTCATCTAGGTCGAACCTCGTCTTGGACCCTTGATTGATTCTCTATAACAGTGTTAGTCTAAGGTTGAAGGCGAGATTCGTCTTTTCGACAAGGTTCGTCACTTCATTGAGCCTGAGTCTTCCTATTTTGAGCGGCAGGGCAAATTAGCACTGGTTGTTTTGGATGAGCCTCATTTTGAAAGTGAGGTTCGTCAGCCAAGCATATTTGAATGCATGGGTGAGGCATGTTGTTTCGATGAGCCTCGTGTTGAAGACGAGGTTCATCATTCGAGCACCTTTGGATGTAGGAGTGAGGTACGTCATTTTGATGCACTTCAGCTAACTGACCTTCAGCAGACTTATGGGACTTAGACATGTTGTCTCGTGGCTGATAGTGGAAATCGTCCAGCGAGACCAAGGCTCGAGCCTTACAGCGAGCCTAATTCTATCATTGACGTTGTCTTGCACGTCTAGAAAGCGGCTTAACAACGGGTTCCATAGTAGCCAAAGTTTAGCAAGGTTGCTCAACAACAGCAACCAATGTTCCGCGAGGTTGCTTAACAATCCTCCTCTTAGTCTGGCGGCTAGTTTTTAGAGCCTTTTCTTTGGGAGGCAAAGATTTCTCCTCGAGACTAACTCGAGTTGAATCGTCAGAAGCCACATGGGCTGAAGTCTCATAAGAGACTCTATGACACTTTAGTGCCTTCGTAGGACTCGAAGTTCCGGGGGAGAGGAACTCCTCATACTTAGATTGGTCGAACTTGATGACAAGAGTTTCGACCTCAGTTCCCACCGTAATCTGATCTAACTGTGCCACCACTAGTTCATCGAAAATAACGGCTTCTCCCACTATGGTCGCCATCATCCGTAGGGTTAAAAAATTGATTGAATTCCTTGTTTTAAGAATGGATTCGATCGCTTAGTACGAATCCCTTACAATCACTCAGTCTTAATTACAGAGAAAGAGAGGATTAATTTGACTTCTCTTTTATTTAAAAGTGGGTTCTTGATGGCGAAAGGATGCTTCTCTCGATACTCAAGCCAAGATTGCTTCCTGTTGACGATCAGAACAAGATCACAAAAGCTTCTGATGGTGGCTTAGATCATGAGGATGCAGACACTGGTCTTTCTTCACGCGATCACTAATAACTCCTCCAGAAGTTCCAAAAAAGTCCCCTCTTTATAGCTGCTTGCGGCTAATTATAGAGTTTCAACACATAACTGACGTGATAAAATTGTGGGTAGAGGGCATAACTGCCTCCTCCAATTCAGCCCATGTTGGTTAATGGGGCATAACGTGCTCCTAAAGTTTAGCACATATGGCTGAGTAGGTCTTCTGAGCCATTACAGCTGGATTTTCTATGGACGACGAGCCTCGCTGCATGGCGAGGTTCGTCAGATTGGACGAACCTCAATATACAGCAAGGTTTGTCTTATGAGGTAAGTCTGACGAGCTTCGTCTTCACTGATAAGCTTCGTCTACATTGACGTGCTTCAAATCTTGTTTTCAATGACAAGCTTTGTTGTTTGAGATAAGGTCCGTCATTATAATGACCCTCGTCATGCTTGTTATGAGCTTCAACACTCTAAGGCCAAATGATTAGCTGATGATCTATGAAGATCCATGAGAGTGGAGGAGAGATAGGATTTTTGACTAACCTCTCAATCCCCCCCCCCCCCCCTTCATGTTGATCATACCTATTTATATGCTTAGGGCCATTATGGAGTGAGTTAATGGGATTTAACTCCCTTTCTAATGAGGGAGTTATTGGCCGTTAACCTTCCTTAAATGTAGCCTCTAAAAATTATGACATACAAGGTTCGGCTATGTACGAGGTTCGTCAATAATGGCAATGGCAAACTTCATCTTCAATGATGAATTTTGTTTCTGGACAAACTTCATCTTCAATGACGAACTTCGTTTCTGGATGAACTTCATCTTCAATGACGAACTTCGTTTCTGATGAACTTTGTATTCAATGACGAACTTTGTTTCTGACGAACTTCATCTTTGTTTCTGGCGAAAATTCATCTTCAATCATGAACTTCGTCTATGGGTGAACTTCGTCTTTAATGATGAAGTTCATCTTCTGAGGGATGAGGTGTTGTTTGTCCTATTTACCTGAGACAAACTTCATGAATTAAGGCTGAGGTTCGTCGTTGTGACGACCCTCGTCATGCTTGTAGTGAGGTTTGACCCTTCTTCGTTTCTTGGCATTTTTTAGTGTCTACAACCCTAACTTCAGCAACTTCAGTTGCTGGGGCCACCTCCTCAGGCACAGGAGGGGAAGTGTCGCTGATAATGATGACCTCATCTGGCCGACAAGCTTAGGCGGCCGACTGCTTCACCTTGACGGGCTGCTATTTTGTGGTCGGGTCGACTTGGACTAGTCCAGACGGTCTAATGGGGCCTTGGTCCTTCTTGTCTACCTTCTTAGCCTTCATCCTTCGCCCAGCTAGTTAGGCAAAAATCTTGGTCGCTTGCGATCTAAAGCCGACTGCCTTCGTAGGGTCGAGATTTCCTCTCAGCCTCTTCTGAGGCCTTGGAATCGAACCCAACTCCTTGCCCCTTAACTCCCTCTTATGGATTTCTTCAAGAGGGAGGGCCAGCAGACTCGCCTTGGCCTTTTCGGCATCAGTAGGCGGGCCCGCTGAGACGTGCGCTACCTGAAGAGATGCCGTATCAAAGAGGTTGCTCCTCTCCCGAGACCCATCATAGGAGCGGATCTTCTCCAATTTTTGCCTCTCTTCAGGGTTAAGGATGCACGGTTTCAACACGTCCTTGGCTACTTTAGGTCAATTGGGGCAGGCGATGACGCCATCAATGCTAAAAACCGACACAAAATGCTCCTTCCAGTACCTATTGGAATCAGGAGCATCCATGACAAACTTAAAATTTCCACTATAGTGAAATAAGTAATGTGGGTCCCTCCACGTCGACTTGATGCCGACCAAACGCCCAAGTAGTCGCATGGTCGGGAGGACACCGACCCCATAGTAGATGACAACGAAGCCCACCAGAACTCCAATGGCATTTAGGGTGAATTGAGGAGGGGAAACCCCCAGAGCAATACACACATCCCTAAAGAAGGGATTAAGTAGCAGCCAGAGTCCATACTTGAGATGGACCAGGTATAAAGACACCCTATTTTGGCCATGATGGTACACCGGCTCATCCTCATTTGGCGTGACCAGTGTGGAGGCCTTGGGATGTCATAGAACCTGTAGTACTCCTCGAGCCCTCCGATATAGACCTTCGAGCGGATAGGCCAGAGAAGAGCGATCCTCTCCTCATTACGGCCGACGGTAGAAGTCGTAGCAGCAATTGAAGGATTTTTGTTACAAAAAGACATTAGAAGATTGAGAGAGATAAGCGCCAAAGATTTTAGGGCAAGACTTCGTAAAGTATTCTTCTTCACCCACCATAAGCTATTTATAGTATTCAAGAGACATGTGGATTAATTTGGACGGTTGTCTCACTTTAAAATGAATGAGTGAGATTCATCTTGAAATCTCAAACGATTCATACGAAACTCGAAGCGCCGTTCCTCTTTACTCTGTGCCTCTTCGTTAAAAAATCAAAGCAATATCATAACTCTCTGACATCTGACAACGACTTTCACCTACTCAATAAAGGCCTCTAGAAACCCACTAAACAACATTATTCAGTGAGCAGTCGACTAGTCATTAGTCGACCCTTCGCAACTGATACCAGATTTCATAAGAGAATTTTTTTAAGCACTTACCCAAGAAACTTAGATCCGGACTAATAGAGATAGTCGACCAGATAGGTTCCAAACAAACACATCAGAAGTAACTACTTGAGTACGATACGTGTCTCCTAGATGAAGGACGACTCGAGTCAGTAGTTGAAGTTTATATTGGAGCTAAGTCATTTAGAAGACACATTGAGATTGTGCAACACAAATAAAGCAATTTCAGATTCAAAAATATTTCTTTATTTAATTATGAGGAATATTTATAAGATACAATGTATACATATATATAACAAAAGCAGAGTGACGAGAGATTCCTAGGAGGCTAAGAGAAGTCCATCTCGGCTCTAGGAGTCAAAAGCAGGGAGCTGCTAGGAGCAGTTGGTCGAGGAGTTGAGCAATCTCCTCGTTCGTCCAACTCCCCTCTTCCTAGTCGAGATTGAGTCCCCCCCAAGTGCTTCCACCTCCACCAATTCATCTAGATAGTTGGCTATGATGGGAGGATAGTGGAAGCGATCAAGCAGGTTCCTCATCTCGGCTAGAAGCTACATAGATAGATAGTCGTATCCGGCCTTGCAAGCTATCACCGCTTCAGTCTTTCTAGTTAAGCTCTAGTGATATCCCTCGATGATCTCTTGGCGATAAGCCTTGGACTTGACATGGGCGACCTCCCTTTAAATCTTGATGAGCTCCGCATGCTTCTCACCCAATTGATGCTTCACATGCATCGTCGGCTTCTCTATGTCGACCTGCGTTAGAGCGTGGTCTCTCTCCTAGAGAGCCTCACCTAGTCCCCTAACCTTCCTTCGGCTATCCTCCAGCTCCTGCCAAAGCTTTTAGACCTCAGAGGCTTCTGGGGCTGGTGCCTCATCAACCTGCTCTGGGTCAACCCTTTTGCCAGCCCTTAGGGAATCAACTTCCAACAAGAGCTTGAGATAAGAAGTCCAGATGTGGTCCATCCGACCAAACATCTCCTGCTCCACCAGAGCGTCTCGAACCAAATAGCTTCTAAGGATTAAGTGGAGACCGGCATTGGGAACTCCCCTCAAGAACTCGTCATCCTGAGGAAGGTAGAATTGCTCAACTACCCTCGATTGAGCCACGTGAGAGTTGAGGATGGTCCTCCTGACATCAAGATAGCGAGTAGCCTTAAAGCGATGCTCAGGGTCGGGCTCCCGTACATATCAAAGGCTGACTCCTAAGGTCCTTGCCAGGTACGCACTCATCTTCTTCCACTTTTCTTCTCCAATCTCATCAATACGATAGTAGAAGGGATATTCTAGCCCTACGGAAGGCTCTGTCTCTTCCTCAGCCGGCTCCTTCCCACAGTGGGATGACTCTCCATGACAAACGGACAACCCCACTTTGCCGACATAGGCTCTAGCCTCAGATCCATCTCCTTGTAGAGCCTTGGCTGGTTCTCCTAAGGCCGACTCATCTAGAAGGTTGACCTTGGTCTCAGTCATCTCGACCATCGCCCGTACCTCATGTTCCTCATCTTTCCCTCGGGGCTACCTCCTCCGTCTATAGACAAGGGTGGAGGCATCCTCCTCCTTATCCGCCTCAGCCTCTGTTGGAGGAATGTCCTGATGAGGATGCTTCATAGGTCTGGTAGACGGATCCTCCTGGGGAGCATCCATGGGAGTAGCCAAAGGAACAGTAGGTGTCGTCGCCACTTTTGCTATGCCGATAGTGAGGGGTGAAGCTTTCTCATGGTCCTGGATGGTAGGACGCATGACTGAAACACTGTCAACTCACAAGACCGACCTATCAAGCAGATGGTCGAATCGACAAGAACCAGCGTATGCCTTAATCAGGTCAAGAGCCTCCCTCCTATCCATAGATAGATCACTTCCCATGAGTGCCTCCCTCCTTATCTCGGGCCAGTCGAGAGAAGCCCAACTCTAGGTCATCCCCCATGATCTAGAAAAACTTCTTCTTCCAGTCCTTATGCTTAGTCTAGTTCACCTTCTGAAAAAAGTGGAAGTGTGGCTTAGTCTAGTTCACCTTCACTACCACCAACTGGCCCAAGACCCGCAAGGATGGCCTCATCCCTAGCTAGTGGCAGATCACCATGAACCCCACCATAGTAATGGTGTTCAGCTTTATCTACATCAGAAATACCCTTAGCACCATAAATACTTGCTTGAGTAAAGGATACAAAGGTAACCGCATGCCAAATTCCAGATGCCTCAACTAGAACAGACCCAACTCCGGCCCATAATCATATAAGGCCTCCGACCTTATCGGGGCCAATAGCCCATACTCTTTAGGGACATCAAACCTCATATGGATCATCCTCTTCTAGGCCAGAGTCTCCTTAGAGTGAATCCCCACCAGGATAGCTCATCGATCAAAAGAATCAAACGCCATCTATTGTAGAGATAATCGTCGGAAGAGATAACTGAAAAAAATTTTGAGTTCTCTAAAAGGAATTTGAAGAGGCAATAGCCGCTATCCTTATGGCCTTATTCCTATATGTAGGTAGCTGACTTTACAACCGTCAAAATTTGAACGGCCGGATCAAGCCTTGTCCAACGGCTACGATTAATTCTTAGAATTCAAAGCGCCCTCTGAGACCAAGGCACAACACACTCACCTCGAACAGCCCGTAATCTGCTAAGAAAAGTGGAACTATGGCAGTCAAAAGGAATATATGGTAACGTTAGTCATGTCTAATCTAAAGAGAGTTTTTAATTTCTCATTTAATACACACTCATATCCATCTGAAAGCTAATTTGATTTCACTTGGACCTGGCTAAAGCCAACTCCAAGTGAAAGGGGCCAACTGTTATGGTGTTCCCATTCACCAAAAAGCAACCCATTGCCAAACAACGGACATGTGTACTGCATGCTATGCCCCAATCGAGTTGGCCGCAAGAGACCAATGATGATTCTGACCTCAACTGACTTGTCTAGTAGACATTATTTAATGTCGACTCGAAAGGCGATACCGGTCGACCCTCTTATCGAAGACGACTCGCTATGAGTCCACTCGACCATTTACTAGATGCCTCACGAGGATGACTCAAAAGATGTTATTTCTTGGTGAAGCTAAAGGACTTCTGCCTCGAGCCTCTCCTACTGGTAGCGTGTTAGCATTATATTTAATGCATAACAGGTGCATCATGCCTCTAGACCCGATAGCCTTCATGACTCATCGGAACACGTAGGCACCGCTATGCCACCAATCACTTCTTGTTCAATGCTGAAGTAATCCTTCCCCCAGTGGCCAGCCGACACCAGTAAAGTAGGTGCTGATACAGCAGCCAGCAAATACTTTGCCACCACCATATTTTGCTCAGACAAAGTGACTGATCTGCCCCTTCGGCACCACTATAAATAAGAGGTACTATTCTATAGAATAAGGGGATTCTTTCTGAATTCTTCTTTTGATTATTTTCTGACTTCTTTTGTGAAGATTTTCTCTTGGATAGACTCTTTTGACCTTAAACTGGTTTTGCTATCTGCTTATTATACTGCACACATAAGAACTTTCATAGTTCTTTATTTTTCCCCACTCAAGTTTATTTGCTAACTTGATCATCAGAGGAACCACGGAGAACCAAACCCCTTCCTCTCACGAGTTTCTATTTGTGCAGGCTTCATCCATGCAACTCAAGAACCAGACATAAAGTCGGGGAAGAAAGTGGCACCTCATCAATACTCAATAACCCCATCCAACCACGAATATAACTAACTGTGTGATAACTTAACGTCAACACTTATTACTATTATACAAAAAGTAAAAATGTAGAATAAAAGACTAAAAAAAAATTATATTCTACATCAAATATTACATAATTGCTGAAAATTCTACCCTTGATTTTAAAGAAGTAAAAATGATAAATTCAAAGAAGTGCTTAAATTCTATAAACTCCAAAGTTTTCAATAATTTTCATAGCATTTGAAGGTAGGTAAGAACAGGGTTATACATTTTAAATTTCTAATGTTGATCACACAAAAAATAAGTCTTAGATTTAAACTCAGGTTCCTCATTAATTAAAGTTTATCTTAACACAACCAGTTCTTCTTCAAAAAATTTCTCAAATCCAAGATTCATAGTTGAGGTATGATAATTTAGTTGTTCTATATTTTAAGAAAGAAGCTCATCAGTGAAAAGGTTTTCAAAGAAAAGATCTGAGAAACATGTATCTAACTCATGTAGGGTCAAATTTGTCTATATCAATTAGCTGCAGATAAACACATCCAATTAAGATAGATAACTTTATCTTCTATATCAATCCTATCATATTCACCCTACGGGAGTAGGTTTTATTTTTATATGGGTCCATGGTTTCCAATAATCTCAATGGTCTATTATTAATTACCCTTATTGATGAGAGGAACCTTCGATTAAGAGTCAATAAAAATCATCAAAACAAGAGAAAACTCACAAAGCAGGAATATGCAATAATATTATTTTTTAAAATGATCATATACGTGGCTTAACCAGGGTCATGCCGCCAATATACAAAATTTCATATAAAATCCTAGACTAGAGATATGGCGGTTGAAACTTGGGTTTGGGTTTGACTTGGAGACATGCAATGAAATTTGGACTTTGAACTCAGTTTAGAGACGTGGGGATCAAATTTGAAATTCGGCCCAGTATAACAATATTGTAGGTATCAAAAATTACCTATAGGTCCAAAACTTAGCTTAAGATAGAGAAAAGATGAAGAACGTCATCATCTAAGTCAGAGAAAATCATCCAATGCAAAAGAAAGCAAAAGATAATACAAAACAATAGCCAAAAGGGACATGGAGTTATCTCACAGTTGGTGAGACAGACTCCACTATCTCGCGTATCCGAGACAGTGTTGGTTGTCTCGGATATGTGAGACAGTGAGAGCTGTATCGCCAATTGCGATATAGCCTCTTGTGTTTTTTAACAGTTTTGTTGAGTTTTGCAGGGACCACGTGGATCCATAACTACTTGGGAACGTTCATTAATATTAGTGGACGGTTACATCCTGGAACTACGCCCACTACCCACAAAAATTATGGTATTTAATGCAATTTAAGGTAGTGGACGGGGGTTAAAATACTACTTCCACTATCTTCTTTGGCCGAGACAGTGGACACTATCTCGCCCAAAGGAGACAATGGCCAAGGGCTGTTTGCATTCTTTTCGATGGTTATGTCTCCTAATGGCTATAAATACCGACCTACACACTTGTGCACGGGGAGAGGTGAATTGACCAAAGGGGGGCATAATTGGAGAGCTGATAGCAAAAAAACTAACATTTGGTGAACTTTGAGAGAAAAAGAGAGTTCTTCATCCACTTTCAAGCATCTTACAAGTCTTTCGGTGTTTTCCTTGAGTTCAAGCTTTGACTTATTCTTGAGAAGAGTATTTGTCTTACCTTGCTAAGACACTTACTTCTTCTCTTGTTTCCCCATCGAAACATCACCGTCAAGCCTTCTTCATATCCGACTTGGATACGTTGCTCGGTGGTCCACGGATAACGCATCCCCAACACAGGCAAAGATCCCATGCAAACAAAATCTACTACGTTGGAGTTTCTATGTGTGTTTCTAGGGAGCACGATTTTGTTTTCTTTGTAAAGAAAATAGATTTACACAAGTACAGCTCATTCATTTGTTTCTTTTAAATGATTTAATGGAAGTAGCAAAGAAAATTGTTCCCAAGGCAAACACGCTGGCGACCACAGTAGGAGCCATCTGTCCTAACATCGAGACTGTAGTATCACAGCCGATCATCATTCAAGTCGGATTAATGGTTGAGTACGAGTATAGCCAAGCTAAGTTCAAGGAGTAGCTTTCCTCGTCTTCATCAAGGTCCTCCTCTCCCTGTAAGTACAGGAGGCTCTCATCTTTGAAGAAGGTTTTTCAGTCTTGCACGTCAATGAAGACTAAAGGTGACGACTCTCACCCAACAGTGATGGAGGCTTCCCCTCGCAATGTTGTTTTGGCATTCAATAACGCTAGAAACTCTGCTCGTAACAGCTTCTCCCTAGTTAAGGAGTCGTTCAACAAAAATGAAAGTTCACCGACTCTGACGAAGAGGGATCATCAGAGACAACGCTAGCGTCAAACTCGTCAGTTTACCAAAGGCCTTAGAACAGGTGGATGAAGTTCCCTACTACACAAACTTGGAGTCAAGGAAGCATCAAGTAACCGAGTCACTTTAATAGCGCGTCGCTGACACTTCCTCCAAGCCGTCGACTGAAGAATGGGTTTTCGTCAAGAGGACTCATTCAACCAAGGAGGAGCGCATCCAGAAGTACCATGCACGTGGCGCGCATGCTCATGCCCTTGTGCAAAAAGCTCAAGAATTAAAGGGGAAAGAGGTGGCTAGAGAACCACCAAAGTCCCACAAAGTTTGGATTCCAAAGTCTGAACATGCGCGAAATAAAAACCTAGAGACAGCCAGAAACTGTCATTTTGGTCGAGACAATCGCCACTATCCCGCCCAAAGGGCCTTTGGCTGAGATGGTTTCCACTGTCTCGCCCAAAGGTAGTCTTCCGTGGACACTTCTCCTCCTCCTTTGGCATCCGTTCTAGGTCCATCCTCCACGGTTGCTTCCACCATGCCTTCAGTAAAGCCTAGGGTTAGCCCAGACTTATCTAAGTTCAAAATTACTATGGCCGATCTCCTTGGTCCTCTGCATGAATTTCGAGGTAAAGCACCAATAAAAGAATGCTTGGGTCCAGTGATAAAAACCCAATGAGCTCCTCAAACTGGGGGTCGTAAATGGACTCCTATCAAGCCAACCACTGCTCAAAGGTGTCCCGCCACCTACCAACAAACTGGGGCACCTCAATATACTTGTTAGTGCGTCGTGCACAAAAGGGGTAAGGAGGCCTCCCTTTCTGGGAGAATTCATGTCACCTCCCGCCTAGGGGTTCGTATTGAAGCCCATGAGCCCTTTAAGACTCCGTTCCTGCAAGGGGGTGGTCCTAAATGTGTGACTCATGATATGACCGTGGATCTTTCAAAGGTAATAACAAGTTGTCCTGAGAATGTCAACAAGGCTCAACGTTCCCAAAAGAACATGTGTCTATCAAAAGACAATGTTATACTTAGAAAATCACACCAACAGATGATGAGGTGTTCCGATCATCATGTTGATGAGCTGTACCATCAGACTAGGGGTATGGGCAAAACTCGAAAGAGGAATATTCAAAAAATGAGCTCTCATTGTTCAGGTGAGAGGCTTATTAAAGCAGTGCTTTCTGAATGTAACTGCTCTTAGCAAAAATCCATTCTACGAAGAGTCTCGATGTTTCAAAGACTCTCCACTGAAGCGTCAAAGCCTAAACCAAGAAGCTCCTGAAAGAGAAGACCCACCTTCTAAGATGATGAGTTCCATGAAGTAACCATTAATATGGCTGATAAGGGAAAAGGAAAGTCTAAACGATATTCAACCGACTCCGATCCTGACTTTACCCTGGGAGGAAGAGTTGATCCAAGAATCTCTCAGAGAATGTCTCGGCTCTAGCTAAGATCTACCAAACATAGAGACTATAGGATGATGTATGAAGGAATGTCTTCAGATAATGAACTCTCAGATGCTTGTTCCGCAGTTACTTCAGATGACACGATGTCCAACATAGGGAAAGCTAGAGAAGTGTTCACAATCACTCCTGAGCACATGTCTCAAATACTTAAAGAAGCACTAAACGAGAAGAGATTAGAGCTGAAATAAAGACGGAGATGTAGTTGGCTATGCAACAAATGAGAGAGTTGCAAGCTGAAATACCTCAGCCACCTGAGTCCAGTCAACGGGCTGAATCTAGTCGCTGCACTCAAAATATTACACATGACAGTGATCTCGAAGTGGATGAAGTCATCATTGCTGATGCAACTCCTAACAATAGTAATGCTACAAGCGGGGGTAATCCGGTTGATCCTCCCTAGCACCATCCAAAGAAGGATGTAGGTGAGGACAAGAAAATGATGAAAGAGCTTGAGAGCAAGGTTAATGCATTGATGTCTGCTCTTGAAGTAAAGAAGACAGACATCCAATGTCCATACCCGAGGGAATGGGATTCAATCCTGTACCCATTGAAGTTTAATCTGATTAACTTCATGCCATTCGATGGGAGAAGCTCGCCAACCCATCATCTGATCTACTTCAAATCTCATTTAGATATGATCTCTAAAAATGAACCCATGATGATTTGGTCATTCGTAGGCACCCTTCGCAGGGCTGCCTCGATTGGTACCGACGTCTCAGGCTATGGAGCATCAATAGCTGGGACGACATGGAAAATTTATTCCTCAGCAATTTCTTTGACGACGACACAGAAATGTCGATCGGAACTCTTTTGGATGAGAAGAAGAAAGATGGGGAGTCAGTTGACAATTTTTTTAAACGCTTCTGAAATCGGGTCATGAATTGCAAAGATTCGGTCACAAAAGAGTCCATACTCTAGACATGTCACAATAACCTCTCCCGCGATGTCTTAGAGGCCATAGGGTTTGTACCATTCAAAACTTAGAATGAGTTGAAAATGCACAGAGAACAAGCTGAACGTTTCCTCAAAAGAAAGAAGATTGAGAGAGGCCAAGTGATAGTGAATTCTCCGAAGTCTAATTTTAATCCTCTTGGTAAAGAAAAGGCACCGGTGACTGCTATTGATGCTAATCAAACGTCGTAACGATAACTACTGCAGCAATCGCCACAATAGTCATCATTTCAAGTATAGCCTCAGACACAACATCAACCCTAGAGGCAACAAAAGACTCCTGATCCGAGATTCTAGAGGGTTTACACTTTCAAAGAATATGAGGTTTCAACCATCTTCAAGTACCTCCTAGACAATAACAAAATCAAGTTGCCGCCAATTACAAACTAGGAGGAAGCTAGCAAGACTTCAGATCCAAAGTATTATGTATATCACAGGAGGGTCCATCACCCCTCCAAGGCCTACTTTGTCCTTAAAGACAGAATCCAAGCTTTGATCAATGCCGGCATTATAATAGCAAAATCACCAAAAGAAAAGAAGGTGAGAGCAAACATAGTGTCTATTAGATTCGGATCCATACCTCCATTGTTTATTCCTGCAAGAGCTTACTCCAAAGGTGGAAATGAAGACCATCAATGATAACCCACATGGGCAATGTCATAAGGGGCTCGTACCACATATAGCCTCTAACGGCAAAATCCTATGGGTTCATCCCGATCTTCTCAAGGACGAACAATATACAAGGTCCTCCTCTATGAAGAATTCCAAGAGCAATGGCAAGTCTTGTTATCCTATCTTAGCAGCCCCAGAGAAAGACAACAAGGGCATTCTAACCCATTCACTTTCTCAAGATGAGCATGAGGTTTTGGTAGCTAATGGAGAGCCAGCCTTTGCTACCATAAGTGGGAATGAATACCAACATAAATAACCAAAAATTTCCGATCATAATGCCAAGTCATTGGCTAAACTGGGGGTGGTTACAACACCTCCTGAGCCTTCTGCGAAGCCCTAGAAACAAGCAACTATTAAATAAAAGGAAGCTGAGGCAAAGCGAAAGGAGAAGGAACCACAGCACAAAGAGGTTCAGAATTCGAAGCAGTCTCGGTTTAATTGACCGATTGGGAGACACAAACTGATAAGTTTGAATGTTCCATACAGCTTTGATGTTATGAATTAGTTGTCTAACATCCCGATGAGGATTACCCTTTATGAGTTGCTGCGTCTTTCTAAAGACACCAAGGAGGCTTTACAAGAAGCCTTGTTGATCCTGAGGTTTTCCTCACTTAGATTAAACAAGCCCCCAAAGAACCTGAACCATCGTACCAACATTACAATTTGGCGGCCAAACATTTCCCTTGCATCACCTTCACTCGGGATGACATGCAAGTGAGAAACTCAAAGCATGACAGCATACGCAATAAAAATTACCTTCACACAAAGAGATCTCAAGCCTCACCTGTTTGAGTTGTCCTGCGTGTTCAAAGCAAACAAAGCTTGCTTGCATTCAAAAGGCCAAGCCAAGCTCGCCTGTTTGTTTGGCTTGCCCGCACGAGCCAAACCTTGCCTGTTTATTTGGCTCGCCTACAGGAGCCAAACCTTGCCTTATTGTTTGGCTTGCCTGCATGTGTCAAACCTCGCCAACCTCACCTGTTTGCTTTACTCGCCAGCACGTGTCAAGCTCTCCTTATTATCAAGCTTGCTAGCACGAGCTTGACCTCGCCAGCACGAGCTCGACCTCACCTGAACGCTTTTCTCGCCTACACGAGTCAAACCCGCCTGCAGTGAGTTCACCCGTACGAACTCAGCTTGTCAACAAAAGCCAGCTTACATGTTGGAGGGGCCCAGCAGCCGACCCTGCCTATTCGCCAAGCTCACCTGCAAGATCGTCAGAATGTTTAAGCAGCTCTCAAGCTCGGCTGCAAGCTTGTCAGCCCTGCCTGAATAGTGCAAGCGGTTGCTTGCTCATGGGAGTGGGCCTACCTACTTCCTATATCCTGGGTAATAATGCATGGGTCCCATCACCCCTATAGTTGTCACATCCTATAGCTATAGGTGGTGTATGCTACTCCTTATTCCTATTGGTAGTCACATCCTAAAAATCAAGGGATGGCCCATGCCATCCCTTGCCTATTTATAGGACCCCTTTGCCAACGTAAAACGGGTTCAGCTAGCAATTGGGTGGAAAAACTTGACATTTTCAAGACTCTTCAACCAGATATTGGATCATTTGGAGACTTTCTCTTAAGTCTTTTGGCTTCTTCTTCTTGGAGACTAGCTAATTGGCTCCCTCAAGGCTCTTCAAATAGAGGTTTTCATTAGCTTGCTTGGTAGCACCTTCCTAGCTATCTGCTTATATTGTTGAAGTAGATTCAATATGAACTCTTACATTTGAGACTCATTAGCTCTCTGCAAACGCTTGCATTGTAGCCCTCTCTAAGCCTTCGGCCTTGATACTCATCAAGCTTGGGTATAATCGAACTTAATTACACAAGAGCTTCTACTGCGTACTAAAGCTCAACCGTAATTTTGATCGGATCGTCCAAGGGAAGCAAACTTGACGTAAGCATTCGAGGGAGGCGTCCTATCGCTACCGAAGAAACCACGTTAAACAAGAAGTGCATTCTTTTTGCTTCTGTTATGATTTTGATTTCTTGATTTGTAATAAGTGATTCTTATCAATACAATTCTCCCTCTCTTTCAGAAGAAATCAAATTTTACACCACCCACAGAAGATGGCGACCACAGTGGTAGAAACTATTTCTTCAACCAAAATGGTAGTGGTGAAATTCGACGAAGTTGCGGAGGGGACGATAGCCGAGTCCCTTGTGATTGAGTTTGACGAAGCTAAGTATGAGGAGTACTTATCTTCTTCCTCCTCTAGTGGTAAAGCTTCTTGCTGATACCGTAAAGTTGTGCACGTGGCCCAGCCCTAAGTGGCCAAGGCAGCCATGCTCGAGAGCTCTACCCGAGTAACAGCAGGGGGTTCTATCTCCCCTAAGCCAACCAAGGTGAGCCAAAAGCCAAGAATGCAAGCCAAGGGGCTGATCGTTGGGTTGCTAAGCAATCCACACATTCTATTGACGAAGTTCCCAAAACTAGCAAGCTTGATGTTTCAGGTGAACCTTACTCCAGCAACCAAGTTCTCCATTTGGGCAAACTTGGCAAGACAAGTGAGCCCCCCAAATCAGGAGGGCTTCGCTCTTCAAGCCATCTTCCCAGATCAGGCAAGTTTCCCAAATCAGGCGAGCTCAATGATTTAGGCAAGCTGTGCCCTCAAGAAGGTGAACTCCGCATATCAGGTGAGTTTCACATCACAAACGGAATCCACCATGCAGGCGAACCCAGCAGGCCCGCATAAAAACATGCCTTGGCCAAAAAGGCTAAGCCCTTACATTTCAAGCAAGCGTACCTCGCTTGAACGAACAAGTGGTTGGAGTTCGCCAGTTGGCTGAAGCTCTCCAAAACACGAGACCTCACTTGTCAAGATAAGGTCACCTGAATTCAATGCTTGAATAATTTTTCAAGTGTTCCCACAATTATTCTTTCGAACCTTCTTTGCATAATTGCGTGTTTGGTTCTTCTAACACCGGGGGTCTTAACCATCAACCCATAGGGGATCTCAGGGTCATCTGACTCGTAAGCACACTATTCATAAGTCAAATCCTTAGTGCTACTATGAGAGGCTCATCAAAATAGTGCTTGTTGATTACTAGTGTACCTAGGTGTAGGCATCAAAAATTACCTATAGGCCCCAGCATGTGGCTCGAGATAGAGAGAAATTGATTAATATCACTATTCGAGTCACAGAAGCTCATTTGATGATTAAATGCATGAAATGAGTCGATGGACCATGCGAAGCAACGGAATTTCGGAATAACGGAAACACGAATGAACCGGGAGCTGCACGTCGCTTACGAAAGATGAAGTGCCCCTCGTGTCCTATTTACTCCACATATGATTCAATCATGAGAGCTTGTAGATCTCCTTATCGGCTTTCTGACGCATTCTGGATCATGCAATTCTGAGTTCGAATGATGAAAATACGGTAAAATTTGACGGAACGCGCAGACCGAGCCCTAAGCCAAAGTCAAGACACCTCTTTGATGTCTCGGCCAACCCGAGACACCCAAAGGTGTCTTGGCTTGGTCGAGACACCCCTTGGTGTCTCGGTCACGCCGAGACACCCCTTTGTGTCTCGGCCACACCGAGACACCCACAGGTGTATGTAGACCTAAAAATTAGATTTGGTTATTTTTGGTGGTTTTTCAACCATTAACCGCCTGAATTTTCTCCAACTGAGGATAAGAGAGAATCGGCCATTATTATCTGAAAACGGGGCTCCCGAAGCCTATAAATACAGCTCCAGGGCCTTTATTTTTTTAGACCTGGAATTCTCGAGCGTTGACGAAGCCTTGTCAAAATGAAGACTGAAGGAGCATGAATTTTGGAAAAGAGGAGGAGATCGGAGTGAGTTCGTTAGCACGAAGAAGAAGAGTTCGTCGGATCGGCAATTCTCGTTTTCTTCCCTTGAGATTACCCCGTTGCGGTGATCTCGAGAAGAGTGATTATCTCACTATTGCCGATATAATTACTTCGGATTCTTGATTCCTTCATGAATCAACAAAGCTCCGGATCTGATCTGGTTGCTTGGTAGTCCACGGATATCAACGTCCCCATCACCGGTCTAGAACCCACGCAAGAAAGAGCCGATAAACGATTCTTGTGTTTATTTTCAAGAGGGTTGTAATTTTTATTTTCGTTATTTGAATTCATTGTAAATGATTAAAGTTGTAATGAAATCGATAATGAAGGCAACTTTCAATGAAAACAAGCTGGTGACCACAGTGGGAGCCAACACCCTCTCTGCCGAGGCTGTCGTGACGCAACCGACGATCAAGATCCCGATGAACGAAGAGGTCGAATATGAATTCGACCAGCAGAAGTTTGAAGAGTATCTCTCTTCCTCCTCCTCCAGATCTGCCTCTCCTCCCAAGCGCAGGAAGGCCTCCTCTTTTGGAAAAACCCGCTGGACTTCAGTCTCGAAGATCCAAGATCCTCTCGCCGCCACTGCACTTACACCTCGTGACGCCCCTCCAGCGTCCAACGAGGTCCAAGCTGTAGATCTGGGCCTCCCCTCTAGCAAAATCTTAACTAATGAAGACGTGCCAACTCTGTTGAAGAGAGTACGCCAAAGATAACTCCAACGCCTTGCGTGTCAACTGGCCAAGGCTTTGGAGCCAATGGACGGGATACGCTATGATGTGGATCTAAAATCTAGGCAGTGCTGAGAACAACAATGGCGAGCAACAACCCCTCCTCCAAACAGAGAAGAATGAATGGGTCCGCATCAAAAGAACCCGCTCTACCCTTGAGGTACGAATCCAGAAGCGTTGGGCATTGCTCACGCATACCCGAGTCCTTTTGCAAAAAGCAAAAGAAATGCAGAAGGAAGAGGCGGTTAAAAAATTGTCCAAGCACAAACGGGTGTGGGTGCCGAAGGCAAAGTTAGCGCCTAAGACAAAAGTGGACGAAGTTACCACTCGGCCTTCGTCAACTTCAGATCTCATTTCCCCTATCCACGTACCTCCGACGGAGCCATATGGTAGCATGGATCTCACCAAATTCAGAGTTTTTCTAAAAGACCGCATTGGTCCTCTCCCAAAAGATCGAGGTAAAGCACCTGTGAAGGAGCGATTAGGGCCGTTGAAAGGTTCCCAAACAATAATTCAGGCAGGGGTCATACTAATCCCCCAATAACAATAATAAAGGAAAGACTCTTATTACCGACCGTATCGGATTGCGAGTCGAAGTTCAATAGCCCATTAGAGTTTCATGCTCACAAAAGCATAAATCTGAATGAGTGACTCTTGGAGACGCTAATGAAGCATCGTATCCCCAGAGGGAAATATGTTCGTCTGATGACGACATTATACTTGGAAAAGTTATGCTAACATATGATGGGTTGCTCCGGTCATCAGACCGACAAGTTGTACTATCGGGCTGGGGGTACGAATAAGTCCTAAAAAAGAAATACCCGAGACACGAACTCACACTATCTATGTGCCAAGATAATCAAGGCGGTGTATTCAGAATGTTGTTGCCCTAAGGCCCTACAAAGGGTTTCGGTGTTTGAAAGAATCTCCACCGGAACATCCGAGGCTAAGCCGAGGCATTTTCATAGAAGAAGGTCAACCGGCACAAGTAACGAGCTCTCGCGAGTTACTATCAACATGGTCGACAAAGGCAAATTCGTACGATGCTTTAGTCCTGAACCTTTTGCAGAAGTATCTCAGCGCATGACTTGGCTGTGATCTAGAACTGTCAGACCTAGACCCAGAAGGTCACAATCCTCGGACAACGAAATTTCAGATGCTTGCTCAGTGTAGGACAATCTTACGAATCGTTCATGATTAGCGCCGAACAAATGGCTAAGATTCTTGAGGACGCTTTAGCCAAGTAGAAAGATAATTTTAAATTTGAAATAGAGATGGGTATGTAGGAAATGAGAGATATGCACAGCCAACAAATTGTAGCGCTGACGAACCAGTAAGGGGAGAGTCTAGCCGTCGTAATAATTCTAATCTGGTTAATAGTGATCGGGAAACGGACGAGAATGCCAGTATGGAAACCCCTCCCGTTGATAACAATGTTGGGGGTGGACCTTTAGATGACAACAATACAAAGGTGGACCATGTCACTTCTCCTCGTAATCGCTCGAAGAAAGATATGAGCAAGGATAAGAAGATGAGGGACTTGGAGAGCAAAATCGACGCGTTGATGAGTGCTTAGGAGGTAAAGAAGTCCGGAATACCATGTCCATACCCAAGGGAATGAGAGTCAATCCTATACCCAGCAAAGTTTAATCTGATTAACTTCATGCCGTTTAACGAAAAGGGTTCCCCCACACAGCATATGATATATTTCAAGTCCCATTTAGGGATAATTTTCGGTAATGAACCTTTAATGGTACGGTTATTCGTGGGTACTCTTTGTGGAGTGGCCTTCGATTAGTATCGCCACCTCAAGCCGGGGAGTATCAACAGTTAGGATGCTATGGAATATATATTTCTTACGAATTTCTTCAATGACGATACCGAAGTTTCAATCGGAACATTGTTCGATGAGAAACAGAAGGATGGAGAGTTGGTGGAGAACTTCGTTAAAAGATTCCAGAACAAAGCGATGAATTGTTAAGATCCGGTCAGTAAAGATTTTATCCTCGAGGCTTATCACAACAACCTTTCGCTAAATATCCTGGAAGCTATGGGAATAGCACCGTCCAAGACTTGGAAGGATTTGAAAGTGCGAGGAGAACGAGCCGAACGTTTCCTTAAAAGGAAGAAGGCCGAAAGAGGTCAAACGGCGACTAATACCCTGAAACAGAATTTTATTCCTCAAGGTAAAGGGAAAGCCCAAGCAAATGCGGTGGATGCGAACCAAACGTTCGAATTGCAACCGCAACAGCAATAGCAACCACAAAAGGGGCCTCCACAATCGCAACGGCAACAGAGGTCACAAAAGCCAAAGACTACCGAACCAAAATTTTCGAAAGTTTATTCTTGCAGGGAGGACGAAGTTCCTGGTCTCTTCAAACACCTCGTGGAGAATAACAAAATCAAGTTACCTCTAATCCAGGATCAGGAAGACACCAAGAAGGTTAACAACCTAAAATACTGTGCATTCCATAGATTGATGCATCATCCTACCAAATCATGCTACGCCCTCAAGGATAAGATCCAAACGTTAATTGATGTTGGAGTCCTTACGGTGAAATCATCCAAGGAGAAGAAAGTGGGTACGAACGCCGTGTCAATTTGCTTTGGATCTGTTCCTTTGAACTGGTTCCAGCCTGAGCCTGTGATAAACGTAGCGATGAAGAGTATCAACGATGATCCTCACAAACAACGTCAGAAAGGACTTGTGCCACACACAGCCCTAAATAGCAAGAGGTCTTTGCTACCAGGAGAGGAAATGAGTATCATCTAGGTCCATCCTGATCTGATCAAAGATGAACAATGGGCTGGGTCGTCATCTAAGAAGAAATCAAAAGGGAAAGAAAAGTCCTAGTATGGAGTTGCAGCTATTCCAGAAGAAAATGATGAAGGAATTCCTACTTTCCTACTCTCCAAAGATGAGCAAGAGGTCTTTGCTACCAGGAGAGGAAATGAGTATCATTTCAAATATCCGAGTGCTTCCGATCAATTGGCTAAATAGGGGGTAGCTAAAACCATTCCCTCCAAGATATTAGCGGAAATAGGGGTGGTCACGACTCCCCTGACACCACTTGAAAAGACTTAGCAAAAGCTAAAGGAGAAAGAGCTGTTATACCAAGAGGGCCAGAACCCGAAGCAGTCTCGATTTAATCAACCGATTGGAAGAGACAAACCGGAGAGCTCGAACACTCCACAGCGCTTCAAAATTATGGCGTAGTTAGCCAATATACCAGCTAGAATAACTCTATATGAGCTACTACGTCTTTCAAAGGACACAAGGGAAGCACTACAAGAAGCCTTGGCTAACTCTAACATTTTCTTGACTCAGATAAAACCATCCCCTAAAGAACCAGAGCCTTCGGTGCAGCATTGCAACCACGCGACACACCACCTTCCCTGCATTTCTTTCATCAAGGAGGATAAACAAATAAAGAATTCAAAGTATGACTGTCCCCTATATTTCACCGGGCACATTAGCTCCAGCGTTGTCAACCGGATGCAAGTCGATCCGGGTTCCGCTGTTAGGATCATGCCGCTCCGATTGATGAATAATCTCGGAATACCGGTCAGTAAGCTAGCCTCCACGGGTACTACGATCTACGGATTCAACACCAGTAGGTCCAGACCATTGGGTAAAATCTGGGTAAAGTGCCAGATTGGAGATTTGAAGTCGGAAGTCACATGCTATGTGATTGACGTAGAGACTTCTTATAACCTACTGTTGGGTCGACCTTGGATCCATAGTAACATTATAATCCCTTCTACCCTCCATCAGTGTCTTAAGTATGTAGACACTAATAATGAGGCCAAGACGGTGGTCACGGATAAACAACCGTTTAAGGGGTTAGAGAATTATTTTACTGACTCTCTTCTCTACGATGCTGAATCTGATACCGAACCATAAGCCCAAGGCCCGAACAGCGAAGAAGAATCTGATACCGAAGCTGGGTTTAGTTACGATAGTAGTTTTGTACTTAATGACATTGTACCCATTGTAATCAATCTTGACGATGGAGAGTCATCGAATAGTAGTTGTAATTGGCAACTTGCCGAAGAAGTAGCAATAAATGATAATTTAGAGTACACGTTGTGTCTCGATAATATCATGAAGGGGTTATACAATGACCCTAACTTGTATGTACTACTTCAATCGTCTTGCATGACGAAGAAATATGTTCAGGATTCGTTCAGAACAATGATCGTCATTCCTGTGAAGACAGGAGGTGAAAAAGAAGTCATCTACAGTAAGGGGAAAGAATTTTCAATACCAAATCACTTCTTAGAAGAAGATGACGATGATGATAAACCGGCCCCTTATTTATTCAGATATGACACAAAAGCACGTAATCTCATGGAGAGATACTGATATAACTTCGCACTCGAAGAGGGTCTTTGTTTTGGTCGAGGGCCACGAGTTCCACCTTGTATGGCCTATGAACCAAAAGGAAAACTCGATAACTATTATAGCCACAAAAGAGGTTTAGGCTATGTCTCCTCGTCCGACGATGAGTGTTGTTGGCAGGTCAATGATCAGATTACTAATAAGGGTAAATACGGATATTCTTCTGACTCTTTAACCTGGGACTCCGACGCTAGTCTTGGAGAAATATTCAAAAGGCTAATGTCGAACATGGCTACGGTCGATCCTGCCACAATAGAGGAAGATGACCAAATGCCGATTTGGGAAGACCCTTGGGTTCATTACCTGAATATGCAGTACGATGATAGGTTTGAACAAAGAGAACCCCCTACCGAAGATCAAGTATCCAGGTGAATATGGGTGACGAGGATAATCCGAAACCAATATTCATTAGCAATAGTCTCCTGCCAAATGAGAGAGAAGAGCTAATTACCCTCATTAGGGAATATATCGAAGTTTTAGCCTTTGAATTATGAGGATATGCCAGGGCTCGATCCAAATATGGCAATGCATCACCTCAAGATTAAGCCGGATGTCAAACTTGTCAAACAGCAACAAAGATGGTTTCGTCCATAAATTATGGAGGCAATCGAGTCCAAAGTTAAAAAGCTTATCAACTCGGGTTTCGTCAGGGAGGAGCAACATCCTGAATGGCTTGCCAATATTGTCCCAGTCCTTTAGAAGAACAGGAAAATTAGGATTTGTATCAACTTTAGAGACCTTAACACCGCCTGCTTGAAAGATGATTTCTCTCTTCCCATCATAGATGTTATCATCGACAATACGTGTGGATTCGAGAGAATGTCCTTCATGGACGGATTTTCTGGTTATAATCAGATAAAGATGCAACCAGATAATGAAAAGCATATCGTGTTTAGAACACCCCTCGGCGTTTTCTGTTACACAGTTATGCCCTTTGGCTTAAAGAACGCAGGTGCCACATATCAGAGAGTCATGTCAAAGATTTTCCAGGAGCATCTCCGGAAGACTGTCGAATGCTATGTGGACGATCTAGTTGTGAAAAGTCGTGACAAGAACGATCATATCAAAGACTTGAAAATAATGTTTGACCTGATGTGGACTCACCAATTGAAGATGAATCCTACCAAATCTTTCCTCGGAATGTCCAGCGGTAAATTTCTTGGATTCGTCGTCACCACCAAGGGTATTCAAATCGATCCTAATAAAGTGAAGGCAATTAACGAGCTGCAACCCCCGAGAAACCTTAAGGAACTCAGAGGATTACAAGGACGGTTGGCTTATATCATCGGTTCATCTCAAACCTTTCTGGGGAATATTAACCATTCTCTAGGCTTCCAAAGAAGGGCGTGTCATTCGTATGGGATGAATCTTGTCAAAAAGCATTCAAGAATACTAAAGAATATCTCTCAAGACTCCCTGTGCTCGTTGCACCGAAATCAGGCAAACCGTTCTTGATTTATGTCAAGGCGATGAGCCACTCATTAAGTACATTTCTTACACAAGACGACGATAACAGTCACGAACAAGCAGTATATTACTTGAGCCGGACCCTTGTGGGCATCGAATCTCGGTATCCAATAATTGAAAGGGAGTGTCTCGCCTTAGTACTCACTATTCAAAAGATGCAACACTACTTGGTCGGACAGACTATTTACGTTATTTCCAATGTTAACCTAGTCCTAGTATTCATGATGCAGCCCTCTTTCATGAATTGACAGCTAGCGAAGTGGGCCCTACTTCTATCCTAATACGACCTACACTTTAAGCAATAAAAGTCGGTCAAAGGCCATGCTATTTGCGATCTCCTGGCAGCTAAACCAACTACGGATACTGCCGAGGTGTACGACGATCTGCCAGATGAAACCTACGAAGCCAACATAACTTCCCATTAACAAGTGTGACGTTTGTACTTCGACGGTGCTTCTCGAGCAACTAATGTAGCAAGTGCTCCTAGATGTTCAAAGATTTCTTCCGAAGTTAGAGTTGTCTTAGTTTCCGTGGGAAAACATGTGATGCCTCGAGTTTACTCGCTAACCGAGCCATTCTCAAATAACGTAGCCGAATATAACACGCTGCTTATTGGACTCAGCTTTGCTAAAGAGCTGGGGTTCGAGTACCTTGAAGCTTTCGGTGACTCTCAACTGGTAGTTAAACAAGTTCAAGGGGAGTACGAGGTCAGAAAACAGGATTTGATACCATACCATAGGATGGCCGTTGAGATGGTGGAATCGTTCGAAAGATTCTTCATTGAATACATTCCACGCTTACAAAACGCCTACGTAGATGCGTTAGTAGTATTAGCGATATCTCTGGCACAACCTCCTAAAATGGAACAGTTCATTACGGTAAGAACTCATCAACTCTTCGTACTAATCTATGATTTAGACGACAGAGAAGAGGATATTAAAGAAGTGTATTCAACTCAAGTTGAGTTCGAACCCCGAGATTGGTGTTTCCCTATCATCGATTACGTCTTCAATGGAATTTTACCAGAAGATGTGAAGGAAAGGGACTCAATCCGACGAAGAGCACCGAGATTTTACTATAACACGGAGAGTCGAACGCTATATCGTCGGGGATATGAAGGTTTACTATTACGTTGCTTATCCACTAAAGAGGCGAAAGAAATCCTTAGGGAGATACACGAAGGGGTTTGTGGAACACACTAACCTGGACCCAAATTTATGACCGCATCAGAAGGATGAGATATTTCTGGCCCACCATGATAAAAGACGTAGTCGCGTACACCCGAAAGTGTCATGCGTGTCAGGTACACGCAAATTATATGCACCAACCCCCGGAGCATCTACATCCTTCGGCTACCTCATGGCCTTTTGAGACTTGGGGAATGGACGTCGTTGGTCCTATAAATCCTCCGTCAGTCAAAGGCGATTGATTCATTCTAGCAATTACTAATTACTTCTCCAAGTGGGCTGAAGCGATTCTGCTCAAAGAAGTGAAGACGAACGACGTTGTTGCATTCATTAAGCACCACATTATCTATCGATATGGCGTTCTAAATTGAATCACACATGACAACGGTCCTCAGTTCGTCGGTAATGCCTTCATCAAATTTTACAAGAAATTCAAAATCCAAGACGTCTCATCGACAGCCTATAATCCCATAGCAAATGGATTGGCAGAGGCCTTTAACAAGACTATCATAAAGCTTTTATCAAAACTCGTGAAAACTAATAAACAATATTGGGATGATAAGCTTGGCGCAGCCTTATAGGCCTATCGTACCACGATCCGCACGTCGACGGGAGCGACCCCATATTCTCTGGTATACGGGTGTGAATCCATTCTTTTGTTAGAAATCCAAATTCCATCGCTTCGGATCGCTCTCGGAACAAAGTTGATAACCGAAGAACAGCACCAGAAATGTCTCGAAGAACTCGAGATGCTCGACGAGAAGTGCTGGAAGCATAGCAGCACATTGAGTTCTACCAAGCCAGAATTTCCTGAGCTTTTGATAAAAAGTTCGACAACGGAGTTTTAAAGAAGGAGACTTGGTCTTAGCGGTCCGACGACCCATGATCCTTAATTCTAAGAAGAAAGGTAAATTTAAACCTAAATGGGAGGGGTCGTTCGTAGTAGAGACAGTCTACTCGAATGGCGCATATCGCCTTATTACCAAGGAAGGCACTCGGCTCATGATGCCTATAAACGGGAAATTCCTAAAAAAATAATACCCTTAGTACGTTTGGGATAACCCATGACACGAGAAGTTCCTGGAAGAATACTATGTGGGGTATTCTTAGGGAAAACCCGGTAGTTACAAAAGGTATAAGCAAGAAATCCCCATTTGGATTCTGAATATCCTCAATGATGGAATCTATCTCATGTTCGGGATTAAATTCACCAACTTTCGTGAATAGTTTCGTTGAGACGAGATTCGATCACTTTGATAAATCAATCTTCCCTCACGAAACCCCTACTGGTGTTTGACAATTCATAATCATTCACCACAAAGTCCCTCACTGATCAAGCCAATTGATGGTGAGTCCACCAAAATTCTTATCGGTTAAATCCATTCAAACCATCGCCGTGTTTGTGCATTTAACACTCGTGTTGTTAAAACACTAACACGGCACCTTTTCTGCCAATCTATGGCAATTTCAAACTTTGCGTGTTAAGTACTAATCACTTGGCATCGAAATCCTCCATCAAGTGTCAAGTATAAATCGGCATTTTCACTGCTATCTGTATTCCACTCTCTCTTTTTTCTTGATCAAACCTATAAAAGTTAAGGCCAAAACCAGAATCCCCTCTCGATTTCTTCCTTGAACGAGGGGTCCACTTTTAATTGAGCAATCAAACCTATAAAAGTTAGGATTGCCTCAAACCTACTCGGCCAAACCTAAAAAAGTTAGGGTCAAACTCCGAATTTCACTTTGATAAACGAAGAGCTCTTTTTAGTTTAAGCAACCAATCCTATAAAAGTTAGGGTTGCTTGAATCTTCCTGATTCTCAGAGTGGAGATCCCACTATTAGTTTCATCTTTTTAGATTCTTAAGGTGAAGATCCCACCTTGAGTTTCCCTCGGAACTAGAGACAGGGTAAAAAAATCCTTCCTCTTTAGTTTTGAGAGATAGAATATAAAATTCTTCCTCTCCCGCTCTGGGTTTGTCTTTACCCTTAGAAAAGACACATTTCTCAACTTCAAAAGCGCGCACTTCATGCGTGGGGGATTTTATCTCAAACCCTAAAAGAGAGATAAGTCTGCGTCTAACACACGTTATCAGTTTAGTCTTTCACCGAATAAAAAGACACCACAATATGAGTTTGGGGACTTTTATTCTGAATGCTAAGTAAGGATGAGTCAGCGCCTAACACGCATTGCCGGGTAGTCTATTCCCGTGATAAAGATAAAGTCTATGTATTCAAAATCAAAGCACCAAGTCTAAGGTAATCAGCTCTCTTAGTACAATGTCACATGTGAGACGTGTTTTAATAATTCATATGCTAGCCCGATTCAAATGGTAGTCAGTAAAGGCACATCAAATCCGTTGAAGGATGAGGATTTCCCAATAATCCTAAGCTTATGCCTAACACGCGTTGCCGGTTTAGTCTTTCACCGATTAAAAAAGACACCAGAATCGAAGTCTGGAGATTTTTATCCCGAAGGCTAAGTAGGGGTAAGTCGGTGCCTAACACGCATTATCGGTTAGTCCTTGATCGTAAAAAGGACAAAAGCCTACATATTTAACATTATGGCAGACCGTTATTAATAACGCCGAAATCCGCACCTTACACGCGTGAGGAACTTTATTTCAACTCCTAAATAGAGATAAGCCTATGCCTAACACGCGTTGTCGGTTTAGTCTTTCACCGATTGAAAAAGACACCAGAATCCAAGTCTAGGGACTTTTATCCCGTAACCTAAGTAGGGATATGTCAGCGGCTAACACGCATTATCAGTTAGTCTTTGACTGTAAAAAAGACAAAAGTCCACATATTCGATATTGTGGCAGGCCGTTATTAATAACGCTAAAATCCGCGCCTCACACGTACGGGGAATTTTATTCTGAATCCTAAGTAAGGATGAGTCAACGCCTAACACGCGTTACCGGGTAGTCTATTCCCGTGACAAATACAAAGTCTATGTATTCCAAATCATAGCACCAAGTCTAAGAGAATTAGCTTCTTAGCACAACGTCACATATGAAACGGGTTTTAATAATTCACATGCTAACCCGATTCAAATGGTAGTCGATAAAGGTACGTCAAATCCGTTGATGGCTGAGGATAGGTAAAAAATCCTAACTCTATGTCTAACACACGGCACCGGGTAGTCAATTCTCGTAAGAAAGACAAAGTCTACATATTCAATAATCGTAGCATTAAAAGAGTTATTTATTTTAGCATAATGTTACATGCAGAACAGACTTAAACAATCTGCATGCTAGCCCGACTCAAACGGTAGTCGATAAAGGCTCATCAAACACGTTGATGGCTGAGGGTTTGCCAAAAATCCTATAAATGCAAGAGTCATTGACATATCAGCTTCATTAGTTGGTCTCATGACTTGAGCATCCAACAACCTTAGGATAAGATCCATACATGCAGATGAATCAGCTTTAATAGTTGGTCCTACAGCCTCGACATTTGGGACTGCCATGCTCTAACGTCTTAAGAGCTTCAACTGTGTAGACTCCAGTAAACGTACGAGTATAAACTGTGCTAATACCGATCAACGTGTTGTGATGAAAAGTCAACGCCGAGCGATCCGAAACCCTAAGGTCAATGCCGATCAATGCCTAACACTAGGTCAACGCCAGTCAACGCGTTACGACCAAAACTCAACGCCGGGCGATCCGAAACCCTAAGGTTAACACCGATCAACGCGTAACCCTAGGTCAATGCTAGTCAGTACGTTACGACAAAAGTCAACGTCGGGCGATTCGAAACCCTAAGGTCAACACCAAGCAATCCGAAACCCTAAGGTCAATGTGTAATCCTAGGTTAACGCTAGTCAACGCGTTACGACGAAAAGTCAATGTTGGGCGATCCGAAATCCTAAGGTCAATACCGATCAATGCGTAACCCTAGGTCAATGCCAGTCAACACATTATGACGAAAAGTCAACGCTGGGTGATATGAAACCCTAAGGTTAATGCCGATCAATGCGTAACCCTAGGTCAATGCCAGTCAACACGTTGCGAAGAAAAGTCAAGGTCGGGCGATCCGAAAACCTAAAGTCAACACTGTTCAGAGATAGTTAATTCTGAGTCAACTCGATGACACGAGCTAAAATCAACTCACCAATTTCGATTTGCGACTTCGATGACGGCTAGACGATAAACGCAGCGCCGGAAGAACTTTAGCTATTCATCAAAATATTGAATAGACTAAAAATCAAAGAATTCAAAGATCGAAGCTGACTATAGGTCCTTTTACACCGACTGAAGGTTGGACCGATCATATCTAAACTATTTCAGGTTCATCTATAAAAGAAACGAGACTGAAACACTTTGGAGGGGGTATCTGTAGGTGTCAAAAATTACCTATAGGACCCCACACGTGGCTCGAGATAGAGAGAAGATGATGAATATCACCATTCAAATCCTAGAAGCTCATTTGAGGATGACAAACTCATGAAATGAGTCGACGGACCATGCGAAGCAACGAAATTTCGGAATAATGGAAACACGAATGAACCGGGAGCTGCACATTGCTTACGAAAGACGAAGTTCCCCTCATGTCCTATTTACTCCATATATGATTCAATTATGGGATCTTGTAGATCTCCTTGTCGGCTTTCTAACGCATTCTGGATCGTGCAATTCTGAGTTCGGATGATGAAAATACGGCAAAAACGGATGAAACACACAGACCGAGCCCTAAGCCAAAGTAAAGACACCTCTTTGATGTCTCGGCCAACCCGAGACACCCAAAGGTGTCTCGGTTTGTCCGAGACACCCCAAGGTGTCTCGACTTGGCCGAGATATTCACAAGTGTCTCGGCCACGTCGAGACACCTATGGGTGTCTGCAGACCTGAAAATCTAATTTGGCTATTTTTCACGGTTTTTCAATTGTTAACCGCCTGGATTTGTTCCAACTAATAAAATATCATCCATGAATGTGATTAAGTGGTTACAACTGAGGATAAAAGGGAATCGGTCATTCTTATCCAAAAACGGGGCTCCAGAAGCTTATAAATACAGCCCTAGGGCCTTCATTTTTTCAGACTGGGAATTCTTGAGCATTAGCGAAGCCCTGCCAAACTACAGACTGAAGGAGAACGAATTTTAGAAAAGAGGAGGAGATCAGAGTGAGTTCGTCAGTACGAAGAAGAAGAGTTCATCAGATCTGCAGTTCCCGTGTTCTTCCCTTGAGATTACCCCGTTGTGGTGATCTCCAGAAGAGTGATTATCTCTCTATCACCGAGATAATTGCTTTAGCTTCTTTATTCCTTCACGAATCAACGAAGCTTCGGATCTGATCTGGTCACTTGGTAGTCCACGGATATCAACGTCCCGTTACTAGCCAAGAACCCACGCAAGCAGGAGCCGATAAACGATTCTTATGTTTATTTTTCAAGAAGGTTGTAATTTTTATTTTCATTATTTGAATTCATTGTAAATGATTAAAGTTGTAATGAAGTTGATAATGAAGGTGACTTTCGACAAAAACACTAGGCACCGAAACCTTCGGTGTTCGAAAGGCTTTCTTAGCAGCTTCTAGAGTCAAGACTTCCTCACCGGAGACGCAATTGCCAGAGGAGATAGGCTGCTAATGATTTGGAACTCCTAGCCGCTATGATTAACATGGCGGGGAAAGAAAAAGCTAAGTATTCAGATTTACCAGATTCGGACTTTTTCTCGGGATTCAAATACCTCCCCATTGAAAGTGAGGGTGTCTACAAACACACCCGCACTCAAATAGGAGTGGCCATCCCATTTGATTATACCCGCTTGTCACCTATCTATGACAATGAGGATGAGACATGCTTAGCGATGGCAACGTCTTAGACCTCAAGTTTAGCTTATGACAAGCACGCAAGAGTGCACATGGCGAACGACTCTGATGACATTGTCAGAAGAGTCGAGGAGCAGCAAGCAACCATCAACTCCTTGAAGGGAATGATTGAACCACTTCTGAACAAGAAGAAGAAGAGGAACTCACGGAACCGATGAAGATCCTTGAGGAACTAAGAGCGGGAGCATACTCTTCCTAACACATCTGAAGAGGAAGATAATCGCAGATCGCATTCGGATTACTCATCCAAGTTTTCAAGAAGAGCGTCACATGGTGGCAGCACTCCTCAGGACAAGAGGCATGATGAGTTCCAAAGTCAACTCAACACCCTGAAGCTCTAGAAGCTGGGGGTGGTCAGACTGTATCTAGTCGAATGTGATATAGTCCCCTACCCGGTAAAGTTCAAACCAATGAGCTTAGTCTAGTTTGATGGCAAGGGATCTCCGTCACAACATATCTATTACTTTCTGTCTTAAACATGATTTCTCACGGGGAATGATCCTATCCTCACTCGACTGTTCATCACCACCCCGAGAGGGGTAGCCTTTAAGTGGTTCTGCAAGTTAGAACCTGACTCTATCAAAACATGGGCCGATGTGGAAAAGCTCTTCTTGGCCCATTTCTTCGATGATAACACAGAAGTGTCGATGGACACTCTACATGCTAAGAAGTAGAAGAAAATGGAGTCAGTCAATGACTTCGTGAAGAGGTTCAGGAATCGGTCGCTCCATTCCCGGGACAAGGTCTCTAAAAGCACTTTGATCGAGATGTGTAGCAACAATCTCTCGATCGATATTCTATCCAAGGTCGGCATGGTAGAAACCCAAACCTGGAAGGAACTTGTTCACCAAGGTGAGTAGGTGAAAAACATGATCAATAGGCTGGAAGCTGAAGAGCCTCAATCTAAAAGAGGAACTTCGGAACCGAGTGCTCCTAGGAACCCTTCTCGGTTGAGGGGGAAGGAGATCATGGCAGTCAATTCTACTCCAGCCCCCAAGTCAGCTCAGAGATAGAAGCTCAAGTCTTTTGAGCAGTGCCCTCTGAGGCAATATGACTTCAAGGAAGACAAAGTTATAGCTACCTTCGATACTCTCCTTAAGAGTAGCAGGATCAAGCTGCCAGAGATCACGAAGCTTGAAGACATGAACAAAACAGATGATCTGAACTACTGTACGTACCATAAGTTGTTGGGTCATCATACCTCTAAGTGCTATATCCTTAAGGATAATTTATAAGCTCCTTATGACGCGGGAGTCCTAAAGAAGGAAAAGGTGCAGAAGAAGGTGACTATGAACATGGTCACTTTGAAATTCGGGACAGGTCTTCCTAAAGTCCATGCACCAGTAGGGGTTGTACCATCCCTAGGGCGAAGCTAAAAATTGTTAATGCTGATCCTCATAATCAATGAGAGAAAGGCATGGTGCCATAGATCTTGAGAAAGGCATGGTGCCATAGATCTTGACATCAGGACAAGTAATGTGGGTTCATCCTGATCTCCTCAATGACAAGCGATGGACTTCCAACAAGTCCAAAGAAAAGCCTAAGATCTGTAACTTCGTTTTGGCAATTCCAGAACATGACAAAATAGAGATAGCGACCCTCACTGATTCCGACAATAAGGTAGATGCCTTGATTACCCAAGCAGGAAAGGATTTTGCCAAGAAATACCCTCCGACAATGGAAAGTCTAGCAAGACCACCAGTGGGACCATCACCAACAGTCCAACCTAAACCCGACAAGCCGAGTTTAAGCGGTCAACCTTTTTGGTTAAGCCTACTCGCATAGCTGAAGAACATTCCAGCTAGGATCACCTTGTATGAGCTCCTACGGCTATCTAAGTCTACCTGGGAAGCTCTATGGGAGGCACTAGCCGACTCAGAGGCTTTTGGCACGCATTTCTCGCCTACTTCAAAAGAAGACGTGAAGAAAGGGTGTCCGCAATGCTGCTAGGCATCCAGACAGCAGATTCCTTGCATTATATTCACTCCTTAGGATATGCTCATCAAGAGTACATCCCACGATCGACCCCTGTACTTCACGGGATATGTCAACTTCTCTCGAGTGGACATGATCCAAGTAGATCCGGGGTCTACACTGAGCATTGTACCCTTGAAGCTCATCAAACACTTGGGGGTACCTCAAAATCGGTTGTCCATAATGACTACCACCATCTTTAGCTTTAACGCCACCGGAACCCGGCCGCTGGGGAAAATCTGCCTTAAGTGCCGGCTAGGTGATATAAATACTGAGGTGATCTACTAAGTCATCGATGCGGAGCCTTCCTACAATATGCTATTAGGTCGACCATTGATCCATAGCAACCGGATAGTCCCATCCACATTGCATCAGTGTTTAAAGTATGTGGATGACCATGATCAAGTAAAGACGGTGATTGTTGATAAACAGACTTTCAAAGAGGTTAAAAACTACTTCACCGATTCTTTGATCTACCAAAACTCTGAACAAGGCAACAAGCCACCGGTCGAGGAACATGGCAGTGACAATGAGGTCGATAGTGAGTCTGAGTACAATAAGGGTCTTGTCTTGAATGACATTGAACCTATTCTAATCGGCTATGGAGGCCTTGTTGTAACTAACGCTGCTGAGGCATATGGGTTTGTCCTAAATGAAGATCCTGACTTTGCTTACTTGTTGTCTAGTTTAGAGTTTAGTAATGATGAGTTTAGCAATTTGGTTATAGAGTTATATAATAACTCTTCCTTGCACTTGCCTGTGTACTCATCGTTCATCACAGACAAACAAATGACCGAGTCCTCGCAAGACATCTTTGTTGTACCCGCTCGAGGTAACTATCAGAAAGATATTATATTTGGAAGGATAGATTGGCCTATGCGTACAATATGGGACGAGTCAGATGATGATGAGCCCACTCCTCAATTCTCACATTACGATCAGATCATGAAGCGTATGCTAGAGAGCATGGGTTATGACTTCACCTGCAAAGAAGGCTTGAATTATGACAAAGGGCGAAAGACACTCGTCCAACCTGCTTATGTTCCCGAAAGAAAGCCTGACAATTACTTTGGAAAAACTCAAAGAGGGCTGGGTTACACCTCCTCTTCATCAGAGTTATATTGCAATTGCGGTGAAGACTCTGAAGATGATCCTTCATGAGAGGATGACTAGACCCCTCTTTATGATAGAGTACGGGATCGCCACGTTAGTGCCCAATGGAGTGGTTGGTTTGAACAACATGAACCACCCACAGAGGACAAGATACTCCAAATAAATATAGTAGACGAGGCTAATCCAAAACCTATATTTATCAATGACAGCTTACCTCCCCAGGAGACAGAAGACCTTATATCCCTCATCCGAGAATATATTAACGTCTTCGCCTGGAATTACGAGGACATGCTTGGACTTGATCCCCAAATCACCATGCATCGCCTCAACTTTAACTCGGATGCTAAACCTATCAAATAACAACAATGAAGGTTTCATCCACAAATCATGGAGGCGATTGAAGCTAAAGTGAAGAAGCTGATCGAGTCAGGCTTCATCAGAGAGGAACAACACCACGATTGGGTGGCTAATATTATTCTAGTCCTAAAGAAGAATGGAAAGATCTATATCTACATTGATTTTAGGGACCTCAATGTTGCATGTCCAAAGGACGAATTCCCTTTACCCATCACAGACGTCATCATCGACAATACTTGTGAGTTCGAAAGGATGTCCTTCATGGACGGGTCTTCAGGATATAATCAAATCAAGATGCACCCTGAGGATGAGAAGCATACTTTGTTCAGAACTCTGATAGGGGTGTACTGTTACACGTTTATGCCCTTCAGACTTAAGAACATCGGCGCAACCTATCAGCATGCTATGAGCATAATTTTCCATGATCATCTATGAAAGATAGTCGAATGCTATATAGATGACTTCGTTGTGAAAAGTCGCAGCAAAAAACGATCATCTTTAAGACCTGAGAACGATGTTCGAGCTGATGCAATCCCATCAACTCAATGAACCCCACAAAGTCATTTTTAGGGATGTCGAGTGGCAAATTCCTCAGATTCGTCATCACAATAATGGGAATTCACATAAAACCCTACAAGGTGCAAGCTATTCAAGAGCTTCAACCACTCAGGAATTTTAAGGAATTTAGAGGACTACAATGACGTCTGGCTTGCATCAGAAGATTTATCTCAAATCTCTCGGGTAAGTATCAACCCTTCTCCAAGCTAATGAAGAAAGGTGTTTCTTTGGTAAGGGACAAGCCTTGGCAGCAAGCGTTCGATGAGATCAAAACTTACTTCTCAAATCCACCGGTCTTGGCGGCCCCAGTCTCAGGGAAACCCTTCCCAATTTATGTGCAGGCAATGGAGAATTCTCTTGGCGTCCTCTTAGCATAGAATGATGATGCCGACCACAAGTAAGGCATCTATTTCCTAAGTAGAACCTTGCAGGGAGCTGAACAACGATACCCCCATAGTCGAAAAGGAGTGTTTGGCCTTGGTGTTCGCTATCTAGAAAATACGACACTACCTGGTGGGTCAAACCATACATTTCATCTTTCGGATGAATCCCATCCGAGTCTTCATGACGCAACCCGGGTCCTTAAATTAGCACCTGGCAAGATGGGCACTCCTACTGTCTCAATATGACATACACTTCATGCCGCAGAAATCCGTCAAAGGACAAGCAATTTGTGATCTCATGACCAGTCATCCGGTCGAGTTGACGACTGACCTATTCGAACCTATGCCGAATGAAACCCATGAGGTTAATGCAACCTAACAGGAATAAGTTTGGCGATTGTACTTCAATGGAGCATCTTGCCTAGGCACAAGCGGGTCCATCGTCATGGGGGTGGGGGTAGTCTTGGTTTCTCCACAAAACCACATGTTATCCCGAGCTTTCTCTTTAACTAAGACGTGTATCCATAATGTGGTTGAGTACAATGCGCTGCTTATCGGACTCGACATTGCCAAGGAGTTATGGGCGAATCATCTTGAAGCTTACGGTGACTCTCAGCTCATCGTCAGACAAATGACAGGGGAATACGAAGTCAGAAATGACGACTTAATCTTATGTCATGAAGGGGCTATCAATCTAGTCAAATCATTCAAAAGCTTTCGCATTGAGCATGTGCTTCATTCTAAGAACACGCACGCGGATGCCCTAGCATCATTGGAAGCTAACCTAGCTTAGCCACTAGGAACCAGTCAACGCGTCACCATCGCAAGCCGACAACTCTTCCCACCGAAGCACGTTCTGGAAGTGAATGCAACTCACCAGGCTACGGGCTAACTCAAGCTCAGAGATGGGTGTTTCCTAATCATCGACTACGTCTTATACGACATACTACTCGAAGACGTAAAGGAGCAAGATTCTATCCATAGTCTCACTCTGAGGTTCTACTATGATTCAATAATAAAGGTGTTGTATCGTAAGTCCTATGGCGACATGTTGCTTCGGTGTCTCTCAATGACAGAAGCATAGGAAATCCTGTGGGAAGCCCATGATGGTACCTGCGGTGCTCACAAACTCGAACCCAAGCTCTGGGATCGCTTGCGAAGAATGGGCTATTATTGGCCTAGAATGATCAACAACGCTTTCGCTTATGCCAATCGTTACCATGCGTGTGAAATCCACACTAACTACATTCACAAACCACCCGAAGACCTGCATCCGACAGCAACTTCATGGCAGTTTGAGATATGGGGGATGGATGTCATTGGACTGATATCTCTACCATCAGCCAAAGGTCATCGTTTCATCCTTGCGATAAATGACTACTTCTCTAAGTAGGTCAAAGCCGTTCCCTTAAGAGAAGTCAAAATCGGTGATGTGATTAAGTTCATCAAACATCACATTATCTACTAATACGGTGTTTCAAGACATATCATTCATGATAACGGATCACAATTTGTTAGTCATGCATTCACTTGGTTCTGTGACAAGTTCAGAATACAGAACCTGGCATCCACAACTTATAATCCATCAACAAATGGACTAGCCGAAACTTTTAACAAGACGATCATCAAGATCTTAACCAAGCTGTCATCCAATAGCAAGCGTAACTGGAATGAAAAGCTCAATGAAAGCTTGTGGGTGTATCGTACTATGCTTCGTACATCGATCGGTACCACACCTTATTCACTGGTATATGGTTACGAAGTTGTACTACCGTTGGAAATTCAGATTTCGTCCCTACGCATCGCACTCACAACAGAGATGATGACTGAAGAAAGTCATCAATGATGTCTCACAGAATTGGAGGCGTTAGATGAGAAGCAGCTCGAAGCTTAACAACACATTGAGTTCTATCAAGCCTAAATATTCAAGGCTTTCGACAAGAAAGTCAAGCACAGATCTTTCAAGAAAAGAGAGTTGATCCTCGCTGTCCGACGACCTATGATACTCAACTCTAAAAAGAAAGAAAAATTTTAACCCAAATGAGAAGGACTATTCGTGGTAGAGACAGTCTATCCGAATGGAGCTTATCGCCTCGTCAAACCAAATGGCGACAAGATCCTGATGCCTATCAATGGCAAATTCCTAAAGAAGTACTACCCATAGTCTTCCTTCAATTCTTCATATACTTCGACAAGTATATAAGTATAAACTGCTTCTTCATACACTCCGATAAGTATACAAGTATAAACTGCTTCTTCATACACTCCGATTACGAGTATAAACTGCTTCTTCATACACTCCGATAAGTATACGAGTATAAATTACTTCTTCATATCCTCTAACTGGTACACGAGGCTCAACTGCTCCTTCCCTTCCACTAGTTTATGAGGCTAAACTATTTCTTACCTCCGACTAGTATACGAGGTTAAACTTCTCCCTACTCTTCCACTTTGGTCAAACCTACCAACAGTTAGGACCAAAGTTAAAATCCCCTCTCGATTCATTCCACGAATGAGAGGTCCACCAAATTGAATGATCAAATCTCCAAATAGTTAGGATCGTCTCAAACTCCTACTTGGTCAAACCTTTAGATGGTTAAGGCTAAAGCCGAATTTTCCCTATCGATCCTCTTCAACAAGACAACGGGCCCACTCTCACTTTTACGTTAACAGTCACCTTTGACAATCAACTTGCAAATCCTCTTCAATATGATGGTAAAACCTCATAGTCCCTCCGATCGTGACAATCCAATTCCCTTACCAATCCTCTTCAATACGATGGTAAGTCCTCATAGTCGCTCCAATCGCGACAATTCAATTCTCTTACCAATCCTCTTCAATATGATGGTAAGTCCTCATAATCTCTCCAATTGCAATAATCTAATTCCCTTACCAATTCTCTTCAGTAGGATAGTAGGTCCTCAAAGTAGCTCCGATCGTGACAATCCCGTCACGTTAATACTAAACCTCTGACAAAACCCCCCACCAATCCTCTCCAATAGGATGGTGGGTCCACAAACTATCACCTTAATGATTACCTCTGATAGTCAACCTCATCATTCTCACAAATAACATTATCAAATCAGTTGTCATACTCCTATGTCCCTAAACGATTTGATCTATTCCATGTGTTCTAATATTCTTAGAACAATCGATAAATAGTAGCCTACCATGTGATGGGCTACTATATCAATCAATTGTCACATTCATATGTCCCTAAACGATTTGATTCCCCTAATGCTATCATTCTCGCAAATGACATTGTTCTCGATAGTGGCCTACTTAGTGATGTGTCATATCGACTGCTATTCCCGAGTAATGACCTATCAAGCGACGAATCGTTATTTTGACCCTCGAACGATCACTTATACAAGTCGTCACTTATTTTTGGGCCATGTTGTTATATCTAACAGCATGGCCTAACTTAATTACGACTTAATTGTTGTGATTAATCTAACCCAATGCCTCAAACGGCTAAGGGTAGAGAATAAATTTTAGCGTTAAGTTTAAAAGAAACTTCTCGACAACCCATCATACTAAGGGGAATAGTATGGCTAGCCCGATTCAAATGGTAATCAGTAAAGGTAAATCAAATCTATTGAGAGCTCAGGGTTTGCTAAAAATCCTAAGTGTTGGTTTACGAGGGACAAGAACAAGAGTATATGCACAAGAAGTTGGACAACAAAAGTATAACTTTGTTCATAATAAGCAGATTTTGAAACAATACATTTGAACAAAGTTACGACAATACATCCGCATACATCCAAACAAAAATAACAAAAAAAAGTCTCAAAATCAAAACAACATCTCAGATTCGACCATCGGAGTCCAGCAAGCTGAAGGAGGCAAGTTCAGCCTTGACAATGACTAGCTCCTTCGCCCGGTCAGCTCGGAGCTGCTCCTCAGCTTCCTTCTGGAGCTTGGCCTCAGAAAGAGCAGCAGCAGCAGCCACTGCGTCTTCTCGACGCAGCGCATGGAGAGCTCTCATCTCTCTTTTAGCAGCGCTATGGACTTTGGTACTCTCGAGCTGAAAGGCCCTCAGGGTCGACTCTCCCTGGGCAAACTTGACCCCTGTACGAGTGACGATAGAGGCATAGGCATCCATCTTAGTCTGCAAGTGACGGTGCTACTCCACCAAGTTCGTGACGATAACCTCCTGCTCTGATATCCTCTTCTCTCGAGCTTTACACTCACGAGAAGCTTTGATCTGAGCTTCAATTATGAGTGGCACTACCTCATCATGCGGGTCGGAGAACACCAGTCCTTCCAAGCGGTGCATAATTTCCTCCAGGTGAATGAGGTTTTTCTCACAGCACCTAGCTAGCCGGATATCGCTCATACGTTGGATGTCCTTCAAGCTATCTACTATGAAGGGGTAAAAGTAAAAAACAGGTACCCCACCCAATGCTAACGATAGAGGTTGCTTGTTTCATAGCATTCTCTAACCATTGGATGAGGCCATGCACGGATCTAGGGTCTGGAGAAGCAGATTCTTGACCAGGGGCTATCATAGCAATAGACTGGATCCATGGGAGTGGCCCTTCGTCATCAACGGGCGGCCTCCACCCATAGCCCCCGATGTTGGTCGGGTCAGGGAAACCAGACTTAGTTTGGGTATGTGAGGGAAATTGCAAAGCAGGTGTTGGAGTGGGAAGTTCTTCTTCATCATCTGAGATTAGGATATGCTCAGATTTGGTAGGCTCAGATCTCGCTGGACTCCTCTTGTGGGCGTTCGCCTCATATCGGTCAGCTTCCTCAGCTGTAAGAGGTCTCTTTCTGAATGACCTTAGTATATGAGACCTAACAATTGGGACCTCCTCTCGAGCTACAAAATGCAACAGAAAGAAGTTTGAAATTTTGACTCAAAAGGTCAAAAAATTTCTAAGGCTTGAAGACAGGCGGCCTGCGAAGTGCAGGCGAGCTCCATCATGTGAGCGAGCAAACAAAGCTCACCTGACAAAGACAGAAGCTCACCAGACAACCGAGCTTTCCTGACAAAGGCCAAAGCTCGCCAGGCAAATAGAGCTCTCTAGACAAGCAGAGTTCGCCTGGTGAAAGCAGAGCTCATCAGATATGCAAGTTCGCCAGAATAGCGGAGCCTCACCTGAGTTGACGAAGTTCACTAGAAGATGAATAGGAGTCTGTTCGTCTTCTTCATTTTCAGTCCCCTGGACTTACCGCGGTGTGTTTGAGCCACGCTAGGGGTGGTAGTGGCAACTGTTAGACCCTAGAGGGGGGTGATTAGGGTCTTATGCTAATCTAATCAGATTTTATGCCAATTAAAACTAATTAATAAATTATTCTTGTAAGATAGATATACAATATGTTACAAGCAAGTATAAGCAATATGAACAAATGAATATATCCTAGCAATGAGATATTACAAATATATGAGCAAGGATATATAAACTAACACAATGGTAAAATAAACAATCTACAAAAGAGATAGGGCAATATGAAGAGCAATACACAAAGGCGATATAAGATAAGAACGCCAATGCAATCACAAACAAAACGATATGATCACAGAGTTCGGTCTAACCAATTGACCTACGTCTCTGCTCCTCACCTCGAGGAGATATCCACTATCACAACCGGGTTTTCTACGTTTACCCGAATAACGTTTACACCACACAATACAGTTTTCTAGTTTACCGAAAACTCTACAACTAACATACTCTTGTAATCCCACTCTATACCCTCTTAAGTGTTGAACTAGATGTGTCTCCCTTAAGTACTCGGATACAACCTCTCCCTAGGTTCGTCAACCGACGCCACTCCTCTTGGGACGATCTCCGACTCTCGCCACACACTTCTCTCGGTGTACAAGTGTATTACAAAGTGAATCTCATAATAAGCACAATACAAAGTGTTTGTTCTCTACAATGATGAGAACGAATTATAAGCTCACTCTCTAAGTTACACAATCCCACAATCCAATTATACTATGAATGTAAATACAATATGCTCAATAGTTGTGTATGTGTAAACAAAGAGAAAATAAAATCAACTAAACTCAATATGAACACTAGCTTAATAAAATGATAATCAAACAATATAAAATATAAAGCTAGATTGAGTTTAGAAAACTTCTCGATAGATCAAGAGTGGAAGGAGAAGAGTTGGATGCTCAAACACCAATAGATGATCTCCTCAAGCTCTTGTGAAATGGATTTCACAAACTCAAACTTCCAAATGCTTAAAAGCTTCTTAAACAAACTTAAACCAAACTTAAACCCTTATTTAAAACTCTTTAAACTTGTTTTAAAAACACTCTCTTAGGTGTGAAAAATAGTTATGGCAAAGGGGTATATATAGGGTAGAAGAAAACAACCCAAAAAAATCTCAAAAACCCACTAAAAAACCAAAAAACAGAAGTTGCCGTTATTGTTCAACGGTCGGGTTCTACAGTAACAATGGTCGACCGTGCTACAGTGCGGTCGATCGCACTGTTCACAGCCAGTTTCGGTTTTTGACAGATTCTGGAATTTTACGTATCTGACTTTGTAAAATCAATTAAAAGTAGTAAATCAACTCCAAAAATCATGAAATTTTGAGAAAAGGTTCTAGACATGTAGATAAACATTTTAGGAAAATAATTTATAAAATATCACTTCCCGGTTGAGAGAAATAAATATTTGAACACAGATATACAGTTTCTAAAAAAACTACAGAAAATATGGTTTTGTAAATTCAATTGAAAATAACAAAACAACTCCAAAAATAGTAAAACTTGGGAAAATGTTTGTATATATGATGATAAACATGTAAACAAAGAAAATTTTCAAATCACATTTCCTAATTGTGAAAACGCATCAGTTTTGTAAAAACATGCACGAACATGTGCACGAACATGAGCTAATTAAAAACTTGATTTTGTAAATTCAAATAAACATAACAAATTAATTCCAAAATTAATAAAACTTTGGGAAATATTTATAAACATGAAATTGAACATGTTAGAAAAAGAATTTATTAAATTGAGTTTCCCATTTGTGAAAACTCATGTATTTTGTAAGTGTGTCCAAAACATGAAAATGTGATATACATGAAATTTGATGTTTTGACATAAACAATGTTTTGAAACCTTATAAAATGATTTTATAGACTTAATAAAATATGTATACAATAATTGTTAAGTCCATAAACCAAAACTTGTGTGTATATATATAACTATATATATAAAAGCTAAATGTGTGTGTGTGTATATATGATTGAGCTTAAAGTACTAACACACATAATATAAAACCTAAACTAAATATACCCAAGCTTGATTGATCTTCGATATAGCTCAACTTGGTACACTTGCAGATGAAGCTAGAACTTGGATCTTCAATTTAAATTGCATTAGGCTTCACTCCACAATTCCGCCAACCTCCATTGGATATGATCGTGAATGCGCAATTCCATCCATCCTTCAACGCGTTGTTTGTCTATAATAAATAGAAATCCACAAACACTAGACAAACAACATTAGTGATAAATTATTTGTTAAACATCATCAAAATAAAGAGGCCAACAGCAACGTTAGTAGTGGCAGAGGAGGAAGAAACTTCCTTCTTCCCCTTGGAAGTAAGCACTTTAGACCTTAGGGCAATTATAAAAGCAAGACGGAAGAAAGAGAGGTTCTTTGAAGGCTTGAAAATTTCGAATAAAACAATAGTCTCCCGATGAGGGAGGCGAACGTCTTATATAGGTGAAATCTCAATGGTCGAGATTCGCCAGTTCTGTCGAGACAAGCAGCTCAGATCGCCTGCAATGGTTCGATTCAGCAGTTCGAATCGAACGACCACAAACGAGGCAGAACATTTGGAATTCCAAAACGAACGGCTAAGATGAAGCAGTTTGACCAAACTACCATAATCTCTCATCGAATCGATGGTTGAGATCAAGAGCGCTACCAAATAAATGACTCAGATCGAACGCATGAAGACGAGGCGCCCACCTTAGTTGGCAAGCGCAAGAAACCGCCTGTAGACACGTAGCTCGCCTACCACTGACTTAGGCCTCGCCTACAGTGATCCAGCTCACCTACAAGCACAAAGCTCACCTAATGACAGTTAAAGCTCAGCCACACATTGGGAGATCACCAGCCAAAGATTTGAGCTTGCTTTAATATTCGAGCTCGCCTACACTTCATCGAGCTCACCTGAAGAGCTTAACTCAACCAAGGGGCTCAAATTCGCCCAAACCAATAAACAGTGATCTCTTTATTCAAAGTGTTCCAGACCACATGCAACCTGATTTAGGTCTAAAAACTTTGAAGGGGGTTTTGTAGGTAATAAAAATTACCTTTACACAAAGAGAGTGCAAGCCTCACCTGTTTGAGTTCGCATGCGTGCTTAAAGTAAGCAAAGCTCGCCTTCATTCAAGAGGCCAAGCCAAGCTCACCTGTTTGTTTGGCTTGATTACACAAGAAAAACCTCACCTATTTGTTTGGCTTGCCTGCACGAGCCAAACCTTGCTTGTTTGTTTGGCTCGCCTGCAGATGCCAAACCTTGCCAACCTCGCCTGTTTTCTTGTCTCGCCAGCACTAGTCAAGCATTCCTACTAGCGAGCTCGACCTTGCCTAAACACTTTGCTCACCCGCATGAGTCAAGCCCACGTTTAGTGAGTTCATCCACATGAACTCAGCTTGTCAACGAACGCTAGCTCACAAACTGGAGGGGCTCACCAGCCAACCCCGCCTGTTCACCAAGATCGCCTGCAAGCTCGTCTGATCGTTCAAGCAAATCTCAAGCTTGTCTGCAAACCTGCCAGCCCTACCTGAATAGTGCAAGCGGCTGCTTGCTTGTGGGAGTGGGCCCACCCACTTCCCACATCCTGGGTAATGAGGCATGGCTCCCACCACCGCTATAGCGGTCACATCCCATAGCTATAGAGGGAGTATGCTACTCTTTACTCCTATTTATGGTCATATCCCACAAATCAAGGGATGACCCATACCATTCCTTGCCTATTTATAGGACCCATTTGCTAATGTAAAAGGGGTTCAGCTAGCAATTAGGTAGAGAAGCTTGACATTTTCAAGACTCAACCAGAGGCTAGATCATTTGGAGACTTTCTCTTAAGGCTCTTGGCTTCTTCTTCTTGGAGACTAGCTAATTGGCTCCCTCAAGGCTCTTCAAATAGAGGTCTTCATTGGCTTGCTTAGTAGCACCTTCCTAGCTGTCTACTTGAATTGTTGAAGTAGACTCAATCTAAACTCTCAAATTTTAGACTCATTAGCTCTCTACAAACTCTTGCAGTGTAGCCCTCTCTAAGCTTTCGTCCTTGATACTCATCAAGCTCGGGTATAATCGAACTCAATCACACAAGAGCTTCTACTGCGTACTGAAGCTCAACCGTAATTTTGATTGGATCGTCCAAGGAAGCAAACTCGATGCAAGCATTCGAGGCAGGCATGCTATCGCTACCGAATAACCTACGTTAAACAAGAAGAGCATTCTCTTCGCTTCTGTTGTAATTTTGATTTCTTGATTTATAATAAGCCATTCTTATCATTACAAATCTCCCTCCCTTTTGGAAGGAATCAAATTTTACACCACCCACAGACAGGCCTTTGTATTTCATCGGGTACATTGGCTTGACTGTTGTTAACCGAATCTAAGTTGATCTAGGTTCTACAGTTAGCGTCATGCCACTCCGATTGATGTATCATCTTGGAATTCCTGTCAGCAAATTGGCTTTGATAGGCACTGTCATATATGGGTTCAACCCCAGCGGCTCCAGACCATTGAGAAAAATCTGAGTAAAGTAACAATTTGGAGAACTGAAGTCAGAGGTCACATGCTATGTTATTGATGCAGATGCCTCCTATAACTTACTATTAGGTCGACCCTGGATACATAGTAATGTTATAGTTCCTTCCACACTCCATCAGTGTCTGAAATATGTTGACACTAATAACGAAGTCAAGACGGTGGTCGCGGATAAGCAATCATTCAAGAGGTTGGAGAATTATTTCACTGATTCCCTTTTATGGTATTGAATCTGATACTGAACCATCGGCCTATGGCACAGACAGTGGAGAAGAAGCTGATACTGAAGCCAGGCTTGATTACAACGAATGTCTTGTATTTAACAACATAGAACCCTTTGTAATCAATCTTGATGGTGGCAAATCGTCAAATGGAAGTTGTAACTGGAAACATGTTGATTGTAGTTACATAACAAATGATGATTTAGAGTACGTACCTTGTATTGATGATGTAATGTAGGGACTACACAGGATTCCCGACGTACATATGCCGCTTTAATCGTCTTGCATGATGAAGAAACGTTTCCCAGACTCATTTTGGACAACTTTTGTCCTTCTTACAAAGGCAGGGGTATGGAAGAAATAGTCTTTGGAAAGGGAGAATCATTTCCGCCAATGAATCCCTTCCTTGAGAACAGCAGTGAGGATAAAGGACCTAGTCAAAATTTCCTCAAATATAGCCCACAAGCACATAACTATATGAAGAAGTGGGGATACAATCTCACACTCGGGGAAGGTCCTCACTTTGGTCGAGGTACTCGGGTTCCACCCCAACCTTCCTATGTACCAAAAGGAAAGCCTGATAACATTATGAGCAAAGGAGGGGTCTAGGGTACATTTCTTCGTCTTCCGATGAGTGTTGTCGGTAGCTTAATAACTATTCGTCTAATGATGGACATTAATCAGATTCTTTGATGTAGGACTCTGATGTCAGCCTTGGGGAAATGTTCAAAGGCCTAATGTCAAATATGGTCACTATTGATCCTATAACAGTAGAGGAAGATGATCGTTTGCCAGTATGAGAAGATCCTTGGATCCATCATTTAAACATCCAATATGGAGATAATTCGAGCAAAGAGAACCTCCTACTAAGGAAAAGGTGGCTCAAGTAAATATAAGTGATGAAGCAAATTCGAAGCCCTTATTCATTGGCGATAATCACCCACCAAAAGAAAAAGAGGAATTGATTATCCTCATCAGGGAATATATCGATGTCTTTGCATGAAATTATGAGGACATGCTAGGACTCGAACCAAATGTGGCTATGCACTAACTCAACATCAATCCAGATGTCAAACCTTTCAAATAACAACAAAGACGATTTTGTCCGCAGACCCTAGAGTCAATTGAAGCTAAGGTCAAAAAGTTGATTGACTCAGGCTTTATCAGAGAAGAGCAACATCTGGATTGGGTGGTGAATATTGTTCTGGTCCATAAAATAATAGGAAAATTAGAATCTACATTGATTTCAAAGATTTGAATACCGTCTGCCCAAAAGATGATTTCCCTCTTCCCATTACAGATGTCATCATAGACAATACATGTGGGTTATAGAGAATGTCATTCATGGATGGATTCTCAGGGTACAATCAGATTAAAATATATCCAGATGATGAAAAACACACATTATTCAGAACACCGCTTGGTATCTTCTGCTACATAGTTATGCCATTCGGCCTAAATAATGTGGATGCTACATATCAATGAGCCTTGATGAAGATTTTCTAAGAACATCTTTGGAAAACCGTCGAATGCTATGTTGATAATTTGATCATTAAAAGCCAGAGCAAAAATGACCACATTTGTGATAAATAATAATAAATATGTTATATAGTTATAAATAACATATTTTGATGTTTGAGTATGCTAGGATTTGATTTGAGATCAAATAAATGTATATATATGAGTATAGAAGAGAATCATGCACGAAACATCCATAAGCTAAATCTGTGCTCTTAGTAGTCTACTACTAAACTTAGTAGTCAACTACTAAGGCCATTAGTAGATTAGTAAGGGTATTAGTCGACTAGTCGGACTATTTCTAGATTTCTTATGGGTTTTGGGTCGGATTCGTTTTGTTTCGAACCCAATTGTATATATATATATATATATATATATATATATATATATATATATATATA
>BQKN01066176.1:951310-968962 GCA_022839385.1 Asparagus kiusianus
ATATATATATATATATATATATATATATATATATATATATATATATACTCATTTTAAATCTATTTTTACCCTCTTTCACATAAAAACACAGCCACCCTCTCCCCTTAAACCCTAGACCTCATTTTTGGTGTTTCCACGAGGTGATTCGAGATGTCCATTGAGCAGAGGGCGAGATCGTGGGCTTTCGGTTGAAGAGGAGATCTTGCAAGCATGTCCAGGAGCTGTCACAGTGTTAAGACAAGATCATCTCCCTCCAAACCTTACCCATAGATTAAATCACATTTTTGTGAAGTAATATGATTAACATGATGCTTAGATCTTGACCTAATATGATAAAAACTTAATTTTTGATGATAAATCTTAACTCAATGCTAGATCTGTAGTTTTTCCTTGTTGCTCTCCTTAGATTCATGATCATGGTCATTAGAGTTACTTTTAATTTCGTTTTTAACATGTTAGTCATGCTATAATCATGCTTAAACCCTAGTTATGCAATTAATTGAGTTTACATATTAATTTAAAGTTGCTAAAACCCTAGGTTTGTGATACATAAGTTCTGTAAACAAAGTTAAATGAATTTATATTTGTTCTAAGTTAATTTGCAATCATGCTTATGCTAATCATGTTAATAACTCATGTTTTAAATTGAGAATTTTGGTTAATTAGGATGTTAACCATAATTTGATTACTTTAAGAGTTTAATTATAGTTGAGATAATCTCTGTCAAATAATTATTAAGTTTAAATCTTGTTTTATGCTTCATGATAATAGAGATTTGTTTTTGAACAAGTTACAATATACAAAACATGCAAAAGCTATATTTGTGTTGTTAGTAGTCGACTACTAAGCTTAGTAGTCGACTACTAAGCTTAGTAGTCGACTACTAAGGTAGTTTTCCTATATACAGAGTTTGAATAGACTCAGTATAGTCGACTACTAAGCTTATTAGTCAACTACTAAGACAGATTTCCTAAATATTAAGTTGTACTGTTTTAAGATGTGATCGCGAGGTTCGAGTCACACGATAGTACACGTACAGTTATGAATATACTAGAATAGTGTCATAGTATACATATGAGTACTCCAAGGGGGATTATGACAAGTATTGATCCGTTTGTACTTGAGATATAAGATATATACATAGTTACACACTTGTTGGATATCGTTGATGAGCTTAGCTCAGTACTATATGATATAGTGTGTTGATATATCAGATATACATAGTATATATATAAGATGGATATCGTTGATGAGCTTAGCTCAGTACTATATGATATAGTGTGTTGATATATCAGATATACATAGTATATATATAAGATGGATATCGTTGATGAGTTCAGCTCAATACTACATGTGGTAGTGTGTTGATATTCTATTTGTACAGGCCATTGAGTTGGGTTTGGATGCTTTGTCTAGCAGTCCGTCTGTACGAGGGTTTGATGAGGCTTGTGAGCCGACTTTTAGGATACATATATGGTAAGTCGTCCGGCGCTCATGTTATGCATTGAGATCGCGATTAGACTAATGAGTCGTGTACACTAGTTAGGATACCGATCGGGTAGTCCGTCCTGTATGATTATGCGATGAATTAGAATCTTACAAGAATTGACATTAAGACGATTATTGTTAGCCTGAGTCTTCGGCGGATGCTATTTATGTATATGACTCATTGCTGAGATATATGACCGAGGTACTTTGCCTTTGAAAATACACGGGATTATATGCTGATATTTATCTTATCTTCCCAGTGATAGTGGAAGATATTATAAATACGATATTATAAATGTCTTTACTTTATACATTATTTTATTATATTCTTAGGTTAGGATTAATGATTAGCGATTCATAATTTGAGACATATGGTATATACATGAGGGTTTCCTTGTTTGGATTATTTCGCTTGACGTATTAGTCTCGTATTGTGGGTTTCTAATTATTGATTTCATTTAGATTGTTTATCTCTAGTTCGGTATTAATTTTGGGTATCTATAATTGAAGATATATGGTATATACTTGAGGGTTTCTTTGTTTGATTATTTCATTCGACGTACTACATCTCGCATTATAGGTATCTAAATATTAATTCTATTAGATACGGGAAAAATGATCTAGGTAGACTATGCTTAATAGATAGAGCATCCACTTTATCTAGCAGCCCTTCCCCTAGGGGCGGATGGAGTTGATCTTGCTGTAGCGCTCTAATGGTCTTCTTCTTGTTCTTTTTGTTTTAAATTTTCCTTTCAGGTAGCTCAGAGTTTAGGAGAGCTGCAAGATGATAGAATTCTAGCATAATCGTCGTCGTGCATTTTAGTAGTTGAGACTCCACTGTAGTTTTATGTTCTCATTTAAATATTAGAGTTTTGTTTTCATATTGTAAAGGCAGTGTGCCTTAGCACGCTTTTTAGTTGAATCATGTTGAGACATTTTTATTAATTATTCCAGATATCAGACGTATTTCAGTTGAAACATGATTTTTATTTATGAGATATCTTTTTCTATATCATGTCTATTATTTTTATTTCCTTATTTTGCATGTTTTGTATATACACTTATATTTGATTGTACTAGAGGATATTACTGTGATTGGTGAAACATGTTTATGCACAGTGTGGGTGCATGATAGGTTTGGCATCTCTAGATTCATATTGGACTGTAGCCATGTGTGAAACTAGGGGTGTCACATTATCCTCCTAAAAATTTTTACCTGTTCACGCGTTTTATGATGATAGAGTTAAAATTCGAGCTCTTATTTCATGATAAACTTCATGACGAACCAATCAAAATTATTTTTTTTTCATGTTGAGTTCAAAGCCGCAAGAAGGGATCACTGACCTATTGTCATTATTTGGATTAATGCTAGCTCATAATTCCAATTCCACTAAATTGCACCGACCATCATATTTTCTGATTCTTTATTATTATTTACATCTATTTCAACATCATTTATGTCTCCACTTAATTATCATGATCTCTAGATTGTTTTAAAATTTGTTCAAATAACTTAGCTCCTTCCTTCTGAAAGACTTGATCTAATCCTAATACATCTAGTACTTTCAGCTCCTCACTGAAGATCTCCTCAAATCTCATGTCTGAGTTTCTCTCTTCTTCTGACTCTTCAGCTGAATTTTCCTGGATATAATTTACTTCTAGAGGTTGATCAGTTGGCTGGTTCTCTAGATTAAAAATATTGAGATCAACAATCATATTCCCAAAGGACAGCTACATTTAACTTGTCCTACAGTTGATTAAAGTATTAGAAGTGGCTAAGAATGGTATCCCTAAGATTACAGATATCTAACCTTGGGGATCGAAAACAGGCTGTCTTTCCAAGACTATAAAATCTACTAGAAAAATAAACTCTCCAACCTTAACCAGAACATCATCTATCTCTATCATAAGGACTTTGATAGATCTATCAGCTAACTATAAAGTACATCTGGTTAGTTTTCTCCACCAAGTTACTGGCAAACCGAATAAAAAAGTAAATTGACACTAGCCCCTAAGTCTAAAAGTGATTTATTAATGAAGGTATTTCTAATGATACATGAGATGGTTGAACAATCAACATCTTTAATGTTCAAAGGTACGGACTTTTAGAGCATGTCACTGATATTGGCAGTAAGAAAAATCATTCTTCGAAACATTTACTATTCTTTTCTTAGTGCACAAATCTTTAAAAAAAATTATATAAGCATAGATTTGTTTAATTATATCTAAGAAAGGAATATTGACCTTAACATGCTTAAAAGTTTTTAGGATTTTCCTACTTAGGGTGAGTTCTTCCTTGTCCCGAGTCTATCTGGAAAGGGTGCAACCGGTTTAAACCTATCAAAATTGAGCTCAGGTTTGAGTTCAGGTTCTAGTTAGATTCTTGGTCATCGGAAGGTGATGATTGTTGTATAGAGTTATGAGAATGAGAGAGTGTTTTTCTAGATTAAAGAGTTTGTATCACGCCCCGCTTCCCAAAATACCAGGGAATCGGAACGTGAACAAGCCCGCGACGTATTAGATTGAGAAGAAATATATACTATTATTTTTTTCTTCTCAATCCAATACGCTAAGCGTCAAATATATAAATCTTAGTCACAGGTCCCCGATCATAATAGTAAGAATATAAAGACAACCCAGAATAAGAAATAAAGATATCATCAACAGATCATCCCAGACATAAAATATGGGTTCATCATACCCTTACTACAACAACAATTCAACTAGGAAATAAGAAATACATAGTCCATAATAAAAGAAAATACTAACGAAATAACCAAATTTGTCACCAACTAAAGAAAAATACTGTAAGAGTGTTCTATCAGCTACTACAGAAAGAAAAGCACATCTAGGCTTCGGTTTGTTTTTTCACTCCATCGGAAGGACACTCTGGCTGGGTATACACCGGCTCTGCTACCTCCTCGAACTGGACCTGGTCATCCCCTAAGTCTGACGCACACCAGAGAAAACAAGTGTACGTCAGCGTGCATGGCACACGATAAGATCTCACATGGAAAATGAAACGGTTGTATGACCCATGCTATGACAGTAATAATACAAATAGAAAGACAATGACACATGCAACTGGAAATCTAAATAAATCAAGATGGAATCCTATACTAAACATAATAACATACAACTATATACATACAGTAACCGGGTCCGATACTAACCATCCTAAATCTCACTGGTCCACATCTTACAGAGAGTCATCGATCATATCATTGGATAACTGACTGTTCACAAATCCCCTACGTGCATCCAAACTCGCGAAACGGTTCGGTGAGACGACAACACGCAATCCGATTTCGGCCTGGTTCGAACTCAAGCAAAACTCGGGTGACAAAACGATTTTACTAACCAAGTGCGAAACGGTTCACTTGGCCCAACAAACTAACCTCAGTGCGAAACGGTTCATTGGTGCGAGTCTGGAAGATATATCAACAGTCTTATCCGATCACATGAACCATGTCTTCCCCATCCCAATTCTTCTCATTTTTCTAAGTCAACTATAATCCTCATTGGAACTCGGGTTCACCACCTAAACTCAGTCAACACACTCACACATGTTACTAGGTCTGTTCATGACGCACGAGACCACTAAGTCATGAACTACTATGGTTCTTAATCACAACAGGAAGCAATAAATAAAACTAATTCTATACAATAATAACATGGCATGTCGCACATGATTAAACAAGTTTGTAAAGCATGAATAAGCACTACATTAAAACATGGAATGCATAGACCGCCCACCACAGTATAAATGCACCCATGGATAGGTTTCATTAATAACCTACTATCAGGAGTCCAAACTTCTCATGTAAGCTAATCATAATTAAGTATTTTGCACATGAAATATCGCGTATTCTTTTTCCAAAATTATTCTTTAAAATTATTTCTCATTATAGCTAACTTGTTATTTAATGTCCGTAATTTCTTAAAATATAATTAACAACCTTATTAATCTAATTTCCACCCGCACGCACGTCATTTCATGCTTGTCAACTTCCAGATATAAGCTAGTATCATAACTCCTCATTTCACGCAGATATTCAAATACTCACATTAACTACTATAATGATATTAATCAAAATAATATATCTAACCAAGATTTTCAATAGTAACAATTATAAAATAATACTAATTAAGCGGCAAGATCTTGCCTCGGCGTGTCGAATAGATCGACGTTGACGGCACGGTCGGATCTGACGCGGAGGAGCACAACGGCAAACTTGGGAAGAGCTCCGGCGAGGGCTGTTCAGCGACGTGCAGCGGAATCTGATGTGAGCGGCAATGTCGGGGATCTCACGGGGAGGTCAACGGAGAGGGGAACTGCTGCAGAGGCGGTTCAGGCGGGTTTGAAGGCTGGGCGACCTGGCGGGACAATGGCAGCAAGCTGGGCGGTGCAGGCAGGAGAAGAGCGGCGGTTGCGGGGTCTCGGTGGTGGGTGTTGGCGTGGGTTGAGGGTGGTGCAAGGGGAGGTGCGGGGGTGTAGGCAGCAGGGTTTGGCGGCGGCAACGGAATCGGAGGAGGGCTTGGGTGCTCGGGTTCGGGTGGAGGAGCTACAGGCAGCGGGCTTGGCTCTGATAGGGCTCGCCGGCGGTGATTTCGAGCAGCTGAGGACGGGATGAGGGAAGAGAATGGAGGAGATGGTGTTGGTGGGCGTGGTGGTTAGGCTTCATCAACGACGCGGTGCAAGGAGCTCGTGGCGGCGACTCAGGTCAGGTTGGAGGAGGATTTGAATCGCTTGGGAAGCTTGAAGAGAGAGAGAACGATAGAGAAAAATGAGAGAGATGAAGAGGGAGCTCGTTGTGGTTTCTTGGGGAGAAGAGAGAGATTAAGAAAGAGAGAGAGGGGCTGAATAAGAGAGAAGAGAGAAGGAGAGTGAGGGGAACGTGGGAGAGATGAAGAGGAAGAGGGGATGATGGTGACAGGTGAGGAGAATGAGAGAGAGAGAGAGAGAGAGAGAGAGAGAGAGGAAAATGTGGGCATGAAAATCGAGGATGGGAGGTGTTATATACTGGGTATTTATATAGGGTAGGGTTTGAGATTTAAATCAATAAAATAATTAAAATAATTAATTACAGTATTTAAAAATTAAACTAATTACAAAATAATTTTCTACAAATAAAAACGTACCTGTTGTGATAATACAACAGTTGATACGAAATAGTTAAAATATACACATATTATACAATTAAACGGGAATAATTAATAATAAAAATATATTTACTTACATTTAAAACTAAATAATTATGGGAAAATTACCTATACGATAAAACGTACCAGTTATGCTAATATGACAGTTGATACGCAGTAATTAAAGTAATACAATAATTTACACAAATAATACGTAATCAATAATTCAACATAATACACAAAATAATACATAATAGTAACAATAATACAACGTATTATTTAAAATAATACGTAGTAGTACCGATAATACAATAGATTAATTTCATAAATTCTTACCATACAAAATAAATTTATAATATTAATATCATTTAAATAAATATGAAACTTGGACATTAAATCATAGAAAAAATATCTAGAAAATTAAGAAAATACAAATACTCTTTTAAAAATCATATTTAAATATTTTTAAATACTAGATAATTATTTTAATTAATATCAAAATTTTACGGTCTTTACAGTTTGACTTTGAAGTATTCTAACTTGATTATCGACTTGTTTTCCTGACTGTAGTGAATGAATTGTAATCACTTGAGCTTGGTAAGTTGAACTTGATTCCATGTCCTTAGGTTGGCCATAGGTTGACTCAAAAAATTTTCCTTCTCTCTCGCACTCATAGCACTAGCTAGTTAATCAAGTTGGTTTTCTAACATTGCTATGGCTTAGGTGTTGGAATTAAGCATTTGTCTGGTTGTTTTCATAAAGGAATTCAAAGTATTGGATGTCTGAGTCAACAAGTTGGTGATCTGTGTAGAAGCTTTAATCATGGCCTAAAACCCTTTTCTATGACATTAAGATGTTTATCATGATCAGAACTGAGAGGAATATTATTTACAAATTAATGGTGGGGAGGCTAATTTAGATAAGATAAATTTAGTTGTTGAAAATTATTTTGTGAACTGAAAGAAATTGTGTTTCCTCTAGGAAATTGTTAGGTTGAAGCGGGAGTGAAGTTTTAATTTTCGTAGTAGCTTCCTTGATTCCATGCAAAGTTTCGGTGATTTATCCAACCTGGATTATAGATTGGAGAAAGTAAATCATTCACAAGATGGTGGAATACAGCATTAACCTAACCTTGTGGTTGATTGTTTCCTAAGAGAGGACATTTCTCTGAAGCATGAGTTAGAGAAAGAAAATTATGACAACCTGAGACAGAAACTTGATTGATTTGAGCTGAAACTCGTTCTTTAATTTTCTAAGGTTTCTAACCTATGCAGGATTGTAGCCATATTTGCTTCAGAGGCTATGTTAAACTTTAAGGAAAGATCACTAGATTTGGGTTGGGAATTGATGAAACTTTTTCATTACAGTGTTCCCACTGCATGGTTTTCTCAATAAACTCTCTAAAAATTTCCAAGCTTTGTTAGCATTTTTCTTCTTAATATCCTTAATAGATGATTTGGCGTAATCGCTATTTTTCTAGACCACTGTGAGGCCATTGGATAAGAAAATTCTTAAACTTATCAAAATACTTCCAAAAAGGCTCTCCCAAGACTATTTTAAAATTATAAATGTTTTTATTTAAGCTTAACCGTTTAATTTATAGGAAAACAAATTTAGAATAATAGTAACAAATTCCTCTCAGGTTGAGATAGAATTTATGGATAATCTATACAACTATTTCTTGGATTTGTCCTTAAAAACAAATGGAATAAATATAAGAGTAATCTCATCCTCAGATAGTTCGCTAACCTTAATCATAAGACAAACTTCATCGAAATCGAAGATGAAAATGTACGCGTCTTCGATTTTATTTCCTAACAATTTCAGAAGCATGTTTATAAAGTGCGGCTAAGCTCAAAATTAGTTCCATTAACATCAGGTAGCTTTGCAAGATGGGATTATATTCCTAGTGGGATAACATGTATCTTGAAGAGCAGACGGATGGGGATTAGGTATTTCTTTGTTCTCAAAAAATGATTCAACATGGATTAAATGATTGGTATTATCCCTAATCCAAACTTGCGTATACCAAAATATATTCTTTTTAGATTTTTTTTAATTACAAGGAAAAAATTCCAAAAAGATAAAAGGTAGGTCTTTTTAATAAGAGAAAAACTAAAAACCTAAAAGATAATGAGAAGAAGGAGCAGAATAAAAGAAAAAGCTACTAAGATAAATCACGAGCAATCACTGGGTATTAATTACCCTTAATTCTAGGGTTACGCATAGACTCAACTAGACCAGCTCTTAATCAAAAACGTATTTAGTAATAAGATTGAAGTAACCTTGCCATAGACACCAACAAATTCTAATAAACTTAAATCAGTTCGCTTAAGGATTTATTGTCCCTTAATGAGCTCGAGTCCTTAGTAGCCAACGTCTAATGAGTTTTAAAAGGCTTAGGTTTATATAGTGCGTAATTAGTGATTTGTGGGCTAAGAAAGGGGGTAATAAAACTCCTCATCTTATCTTAATTAGTGTGTTTTTGCCCTTAAGAGTATTTTCAAGTGAGTGCTTAAATCAAAATGCTCAAATCATTTTGATGAATTACTACTATTATATACAATACAATCCTAGGAATTAAAAGCAACTACAAAATGATGTAAAAATAAAATCTTTTTTATTAAGGTTAACAATTTAATAAATAGGAAAAAGAGTGCTCTTGTTTGAATTCATTATTTTTGTTAGTAATTGTCAAGTGGAGGGTGAATTTCATTAGGGATGACAAAAATAAATTTTTTTATATCCTAATTGTCTCTAATTGTGAGAAATTAAGTAAATGGGTGGAATTGAAAATACTAGAAAGAGGATTTACCTTAAGCAAATCTTCAATCCTTGATCTTTAATCTTCAAAGTGGTTCTTTCACAAGAAAGCACACAAATTAAAAAACCAAAATAGAAAAATCCTACTTATAAGCACCTTCCTCAGCAACGGTGCCAAAAACTTGATTGGTGGTAAATAAAACCTAAGTTGTAAGTGTATAACTATCAAGTTATAATATAAAAGATATCGATCCCATGAGGAAGGTGTTGTAGGAGATAATCAAAATTGGTTTCTAAGTTGCATATTGTGTGGACAATTAAGAGATACAATTATGGAGAGGTAAGAGAGTAGGTGTGATTATTTTCACATAAAACGAAACTAGATTAAGATGGGAGAAGAAACTAGAGGAAATTAAGAACCAAATAAAGGAAAATCAAGAAGAAAGAGGAAAATCAAGAAGAAAGAAGAAAATCATAAGTAAAAGGTGGAAGAAAACAATTAGAGAAATGATAAATTTAGAATTAAATTCACTAGTAAATTTCAATTAGAATTTATAAACTATTCTCATTTTACTTTAAATTTATTAAGCATAGATTATCAAACCACTTAAAAAACATAACATATTAAATTATTATCTAAATAAAGTTAGAATTCATGAAATGACAACAACTAGATATTAATTCTAGAACTCATAAGCGTAACCTATTGAACCACTCAAGATAAGCATACATTGTCAAATTCTTCTTTTACCAATTAATTTTCTAGTTAATTATCCTATACATGATCATTTTAAGCACAAGAGGATAATTCACATACCACAAAAAAGAAATCAAACTAGTTTCATACAATTCTAGAATTCCTATAAGATTTTAGTTCCATATAGAAATTAAAAACAAAGAAATAAATCTAGATTATAGAGAATAAAAGAAAGAGAATGAAAATGAAAACTAATTACGAAGAGAAAGATAAGAACAAAGAAGAAAAGATCTTATATTATGAACATAAAAATAAATCTGAACTATAAAAATAAAAATACAAGAAAATAAATCTATAATACCAAATAAAAATGCAAGAAAATAATAAATAGTAGAGAATATGAGTAAATCTACTCTACAATGCATCAAAATAAATTTATCTATCAAAAGAAAATAAAAACCTAAAACATGAATATTTAAGCAAACATAAAAGAATAAAAGAATAAAAGAAAAATTTACATTGCAAGAGCGTTCTAGCCCCTTAAAGGCAAATCTTCATATTCATCTTCATCTTCATTAACAAATAAAGAGAAGAAAAGAAAAATATGAAGCGGTAAAATTTTTTTATTAATTGCAAATAAAGTTTATAATTTTTAAAAATTTTCTCAATTAAGAGTAACCGTCCTCTCTGAATGGAGTTTCAAAAAAAATTCACACTCAAACCCCTCATAATCTACCCCTCTTTATGGCCTGCAACAGTGAATGAGAAATCTTTGATTTTTCTTGGAGAACAAGGATTAAATCTCACACAGAAACTGTTTCCATTACAAACTAATCGGTTGACCAATCAATTGGACGATTGGTTGGCCAACATTTTAGTCATCCAGTTAGCTAATCGGCTGGCTGACTGGTGGTTTACAACATATTTTAATTTTTGTTAATTTCTTGAGCAGATTTCTTTATGGATCCTTAAGCTTTTTTGGGCCTTCTTTTATCTTTATAGTTGGATTTCAATAAATGGTAGAAAATCAGGGAATTTAATTCTTTTGGGTTTTTATTCATTGATTCTTTATTATCATGTAAATTAAGATAAAATATATCATTAATGACATATTTATTTAAATAAAATAGATAATAAGGGTATAAAAATATAATAAAAATGTGATTATCAAAACCCAGAAACAAAATTCGATCCTATGAAAAAGTGCACTTCTAACAATTGATGAACAACTGATTCTAATGAAGGACAACTAAAATAGCCCGCAAGTGGTTGACATGGTCCTCTGCAATCTTGCTATAGATAAGAATGTCGTCGAAGGATATGAAACTAAATTTGCTAATAAAATGACCGTAGAACCTGTGTCATCAAATTCATGAAAGTACTCAGGGTGTTCGATAGCCCAAAAGGAATAACAAGACACTCATAGAGCCCCTCTTTCATCTTGAATGTTGTCTTCCATTTATCCCCAGGGCAGATCCGAATCTATGGTCGCCACTCCTCTAGTTTATCTCAAAAAATAACTGTGATCTAGAAAGCATATTAAGCATAATAATTGGTATTCAGAGACAAGTTATTTCCTGCTATGGTCACCACTAATAATAAAGTTCATCACCCACCCAATGATCTTCCATAGTGAGTTGATACCCTAGATCGGCGTGTTGAAGAAATCGTCAAGTGATGAGGAACTTGACTACTACCGTGAAAGGAGGGATCTAGAATGAAGTCAATGACGAGGTGCATGCCAGGCATATTCCCCATAATCAACCAGCTAGTGGCTGTTATTCATACTCAGGGTTAAAATCAATAGAATTTAGATCTAAAGGATTATCACACAAGAGTTAAGGATATTCCTCACTTTTTAGGTAATCTTGCTATTGAAGAATTTTTAGGTTGGTTGAACAATGTTGAAAAGTTTTATGAGATCCAATCTATCTCATATGGAAAGCAGGTTCTTTTGGTGGCTTATAAGTTGCGAGGTGATGCTGTAGTATGGTGGGATCAACTTCAAATCAATCAAATTCTCTAACACAAATTGTCGATTAGTACTTGGCACCACATGAAGAGAGAGTTACGACACAGATTTTTGCCTATGAATTACAACCTAATCTTATTTTCCCAATTTCAAAATTATTGCAAAGCAATTCAATTGTGAAAAGAGGTAAATTAGACAAATATAGCATTGAATTTTGCTCCTGCTAGTAGAGTTTCTATAGAACATAATTTATTTGATATTGAGAACAGCCATGGTTCATTCAAAAAAGCTAGCAGGACAGCTATAATTGCACAAATAGACAAGCAAATATCAACAGATACAGAAAGGAGACAATAGGTAATGAATCAGTTCTCTTTAATTGGCTATTCAAAGATTGTTATTGAGCACCAAGATTGCATTGGTGCTTTCAAAATCAATGAAATGTTGAGAGTTGAGATACAACACAGTTTGCCATCTTAGACAAAAGTATCAAGCTTGAGACATTGTGAGAGGACTTGAAACTAAATGTTGTTAACTTGGTTTTTACGAAGTTCATGGATCTAGTTAATCTATCAAATGATGATGAACTACGATACTCTAAAAAATCAAAGGATGTAACAGAGAAATTTGACTCGGACATAAGTCCTTATATAAGAAATCCTCAAGAGGCAAATTCTTTATTTAGAAGCCATCTACAGAACCGAAAGTGTCATATTCCTCCAAGTGATGGTTTTTGATCTGCACTTGCTCCTTTGCAAAATGAACCAAGAGTAGATTTGTGAAGCCGAATGTTGGTTCTTTTCTGTTTATACAGAGTTCAGACACTAATAAGCATCATCGTTTAAAATTATTTGATGAGGGAGGATCATATCTTTTTACTCACTCTGTAGAATCTTTATTATTATATCTTTTCACTCGCCCATAAAATCTTTTTTATTGTATGTTTTTGGAAAACTCAGGAAGTGCTCAATACATAAAACTAATTTATGGTTCTTGATAATATTTATGTTTAAAGATATTTGTTTTTAGGCTCAATTGCGCATGAAATTCCAAGTCACTTTTAGTTCTAGTTTTTATAGAAAGTTTTTTATGTAAAGATTTCTCTTAGCTTTAGAAAAAAGATAGTTTGGTACCTTTTTTGTACCCTATATAAGAGGAATAAATTTATGTAGGGTTTAGATTGGTTGACTAATTTTAGAAGTTTTCTATTCTTAAGGTTTCTAGGGCTTATGTCATTTTACTCATATAAGAACGAATAGTTATCCCTTTTGATTACGCTTCCTTTACATCCTTCCCAAAAAACACTTTTATACTTGAGTTTCAAACTACAACAAAAATATACCCCGAGTTGTAAAAAACACAATTTGCTATCTTCTGTCAAGTAACTATGAGAATATTCATAGAATATTCCTATGTGTTGCTCATGTGACTAAATTTAAGTGCAAATTACCCTTATTTATTGAATTATTACTACTTTACCTACCCATTTCTACTTATTAAATACTACTTATCCTCTTCTTTTTCATCTTCTTCAATCTCAAGCTTTGCAATCTCAAATTGGGATGCATAGTTGTTTTTACAAAATCCATTTGTTTGATGTTCGTATTATACAAGAAAAGAAGCCTAGAGCAAGATTATCATATTTGTACATGTTTTTATTCATTTCCATCATCAAAACAAAAAGCTTGAAACTCTAAGCAACTCAAAATCTATGAAATTGGAGCGTCGACTTTGATTTGGGGAAGATAAATTAGGGATCGTATGATAAACAATAACAATTGGGGGGGGGTTCACTGTGGGGGTTTTTACTAATAGAGGCATTTTCGTCTTTTTGGTTAAATATAACGTCTTTTAACAAATTCACACGACAAACAACTCAGGATATATTTTTGTTCTGTTTTCAATTTTGTGGTATATAAGTGATTTTTTGGAAAACAATAGAATATTTAATGCAATATAGCCTTTTTTAAAAAAGTTTAACACCGTAGGGTAATCATAATACTAAGAGATACAAGCTAAATGATTTTAGCGAGTCCGAGTGACCATCATGTGTAGGATCACAAATATTAAATCCGCTATCAAAATGAATACGTACTTTGATTAAAGGGGACACATGATGTAGGACACATCTATTAAATATGTAAATAATTTAAGAAACTATATAGTCTTTAATTAGATACAATGCATGCTCTAACTACAACAACGATGAGTTATACTATCGGGTTGGGGGTACGAATAAATCTCGAAAGAGAAGTACCCAAAATTAGAATCTCACCGTCCTTGTGAGATGTTAATCATGGTATTATTATCAGAGTGTAGCTGCCCCTAAGATCGCTCCACTGAGGGTCTCGAAATTCAAAAGAATCTCCACCGAAGAGTCCAAATCTAAATCAAGATGCTTCTACAAGAAGAAATCTATCGATCATGATGACCAGCTTCCAAAAGTTACCATCAATGTGGTCGATAAAGGAAAATTGACAAGGCGTTACAGCCCTGACTCTTTCTCGGAGGCATCTCAGCACATTGCTTAGTTACGGTCAAGAACTAGACGACCTAGTCCGGATAGAGGACACTCCTCGGAGGATGAAATATCAGACGTTAACTCCGCGATCGCTTCTGACAATACAGTATCCAGCACAGGACAATCTCGTGAGGAGTTCATGATCAACGCTGAACAAATGGCCAAAATCCTCGAAGACGCTCTAGCCAAGCAGCAAGAGAATTTCAATTTCAAAATAGAAATGACTGTGCAACAGATAAGGGAATTACATGATCAACAGATTTAAGCCTTATCAAATCAGATTAGTGAATCTAGTCGTCGCAACGCTACTAATCAAGTAGATAGAGATTCAGAAGTGGAAGAGAATCTCAACGCTGATACCCCTCCTATTAACCAAAATACTTGGGGTGGTCCCATCGAGGATGACAACGCTGGGGGTGGTCCAATTGTTCTTCCTCGAAATTTCCCGAAGGAAAATACGGGCGAGGACGAGAAAATAAAAGACTTGGAGAGCAAGATCAATGCACTGATGTCCGCTCAAGAGGTAAAGAAGACTGGTATTCCATGTCCCTACCCAAGGGAGTGGGAGTCAATCCCATATCCGACGAAGTTTAATCTAATTAACTTCACTCTGTTCGACAGAGAGGTCTCACCCACTCAACACCTAACTTACTTCAAGTCCCACTTGGGTGTGATCTCCAGTAATGAACCTTTGATGGTCGGGTCATTCATTGGCACCCTTCGCGAGGACGCCTTCGATTGGTCGTCGTCTCAAGCCAAGAAGTATCAATAGCTGGAACAACATGGAAAGCTCGTTCCTCAACAATTTCTTCGATGATGACACCGAAGTGTCGATCGGAGCCCTTTTGGATGAGAAGCAAAAGGACAGGGAGCCAATTGATAGCTTTGGTAAACGATTCTGCAACAAGTCAATGAATTACAGGGATCCTATCACAGAGGAATTTATTTTGCAGACATGCCACAACAATCTCTTCATTGATGTGCTGGAAGCCCTGGATGTCATGCATCCACAATATGGAAAGAACAAAAACTGTATGGGGAACATGTCGAACGCTTTCTCAAAAAAAAAGCTTGAAAGAGGCCAACCGACGACTAACGGCCGCGGGCGGGGGCACCCACCCCACTCAAAATTTTCTTCTCGTGGTAAGGGAAAAGCACCTGCAGCGGCTGTTGACGCTAATCAGACATCACAACAGCAACCTCAGAAGCAGCGAAGAATTTCGGATTTGAGACTCCAAAAAGAGTACTCCTTCAAGGATGAAGATGTTCCAGCTATCTTCAAATACCTCCTTGAAAACAACAAAATCAAGTTACCACCTATTACAAATCAGGAGGAAGATAACAACACTTCGGATCCAAAGTACTGTGCGTACCACAGGAGGATCATTCACCCCACCAAGGCTTGTTTCACTCTCAACAACAACATTCAAGCATCGGTTAATGCCAGCATCATAACATCAAAATGAACCGCATGATAACGTTCTCCTCCGATGAGTATAAGAGGTTAAACTGCTTCTCTCATTCCTCTGACGGGTATATGAGGTTAAACTACTTTCCTTATTTCTAACAACGGGAAGTTTCTAGAGAATATTACTCTTAATATTCTTAAGGATAACCTGATAATGTGGCCGAATACAATTGGATTCAGGTTCGCTAAAGAGCTGAGGGTGGAAATACCTTAATATGTTCCAATAGGAAGTTCTAGAAGAATGCTATGTATGGTATTCTTAAGGATAACCCGAGAGCAGCTGGTTATTCAAGGTAAAAACTAATCATCTGAATAATTCATCCTTAATCATAGATTAGAAGTGATTAAGAACCTCCCACGATGGCTATTTAATCATTTCCAAGATGATTAAAACCCTTCCATTGTGACTTTCTGAGCACTTTTTCATAGACATGAGATGTAATAACCTCATTTGGTCAATCTTCCCTCATGAAACTCCTATGATGTAACTACAGGGTGCTTGACAATTCATGGTCCTCCACCACAAAGTTCCTCACTGATCAAATTAACTAACAGTGGGTCCACCAAAATTCTTTCGACTGATTCCATCCAAACTCCCATTGTAATGGTGCACTTAACACTCCTAATGTTAAAGTCTCAACACGGTATTCAAAAATTATAGCTGTTGTGTAGGATCGCTGTAATGGCACTCAAACACTAAAAGGGGAGGTTGAATAGTGTTTATGAAATCTAATGCGGAAACTTTAAATTTCAATAAGATAATAACACAAAGAGTAAGAAGGATCAAACCAATATGTAGACAATCACAGAAAATTGCAAACGCAAACACACGGATTTATACTGGTTCGGTCCTCCAGACCTACATCCAGTCCCCAAGCCTCGCTTGAGATTTCTCCACTATTTCCACTTGCAAACTCGCAAGCAAACAGTACAACTTAGACAATCTCCAATTGCCAATACCACAACAATCTCTTCTTCCAAGAGATTATCAAATCAAAAACAAGATGGTACAACTTTCTCTTCCTATAAGCCTTGATGTGTAGATGTGAGTGAATTTCAATAGGCTATAGGGATGATTTTTGTTCTAGAGTAGTGGAATTTTTATCAAGAACAAAACTGAGATTTTCAGGCAGTTTTTCTCTTCAAAATGATCTTAAGAAATGAAGGAGAACTCAAGTTTGTATGAATGGATTGTATAGCAAAATTTCAGAACTTAACACCTATTTATAGGTGAAATTTTCGTTCAAAAACATTCAAAAATAACTGCCAAAAACGTTCAAAAAACGTTCAGATTTATTTGAAAAATATGACAGTTAGACTGGCTGTCTGGTCGACCATATTGAGGCCTGGTCGACCAGACAGAGAAATTCTGAAGGTTACTGTCTGATTCTGGAGCCTCTGGTCGACCAGGTCCTCATCTGGTCGACCAGACAGAGATTTTTCTTATTCTCTGTAACTGGCTGAACTATCTGGTCGACCAGAAGGATCCTTGGTCAGCCAGAAATGATATTTTTGATATATACAATAGTTTAAAAACTTATTTATATGTTGATTAAAATTAGGATTATACTTAGAATATTTTTTATGATTTTCTAAGTAAA
>BQKN01066176.1:976289-1004616 GCA_022839385.1 Asparagus kiusianus
TCTCTCTCTCTCTCTCTCTCTCTCTCTCTCTCTCTCTCTCTCTCTCTCTCTCTCTCGTTTCTCCGTCCGCCGTCCCTAACCACACACAGCCTCGTCCCCATCCGCCACTGCCTCTGGTTGCCTCCACCGCTATCTCAACCTTTGCCGCCTCCAGTCACCGCCACCAGCGCCCAGCGCCGCCAAACCCCCAGCCCGTGCCCTCCTCCCCTCCGTGGTCAGCTGGAGCTCCGCCACCTCCTGCACATGTCGCCGCTCCGACCGCCCCCATCTCCATGCTCCTGACAGCCGAGCCCGATGAACCGCCGCCCGTTCCTCCCCCTCCTTCTTCCTCGGGTCCGACAACGCTTCCCTCTCCCCCTCAGGCCGTCGCCAGTGCCGCCACCACGAACCCATGCCGAGCACCACCTCCAAACCACCACAGCCACCACCTGAGATCCGCCGACCTGAGCTTGCCCCACCGCTGTCCGCGTCGAGCCCACTGCCAGCGCCTCCCCACGCCGTCGACCAGCCCACAGCAGCCCCCTTGGCCAACCTCTAGCAGCTCCGCACTGAGCTCTTCGCCGCTGTCGTCCAGCTCAACCCGTCTACCCTCGCCGCTGTCCGCCCCCTCGTCGCCGACGAGTGTCACCAAGATCCCGCAGCCCTCGCTGGAGTTCCTTCTAACACCGCGCTCCTCCGTGTCCAATCCGACCCGTGCCGTCAATGTCGATTCGTTCGACGAAACCCCGAGGCAAGATCCCCTCTCTTGTCTCGTGTTAAAATTATTTTTGATTAATTAATAATATTGAATATTTTATTTCATATGATAATTACGTGTGGAATTACTTGTGAATTGATGAATATAAAATGACAAATTTATATTTTTAAAAGTTGGATAAAATTTATGAGATATTGTGAAAAGAAAAAAATAGAAATAATTTATAAAAAAATAGTTACTGTTCATACAGTATAAATAATAATATTGTTATGTTTTAAAGATTATTTTTGAATAATTTATGAGAAATAAATTAAAAGGATTTGTTTTTGGAATTAATGAATTTATGAGCATGATGATTGGAAATTGCGACATTTCATGTGTATTTATTTGATAGTTGTAGTTTCATCTTGAACTGTTATTAGTAGTTGTTCATATTTTCTGTTCATGATTCATGACACTGTTATATAGTATTTATTGTATTTATCATCCCTTGTTATAATTGAGAATCGTTAGGATTTTATGGCTATAGTGACCTGTGTGACATGAATAAGACCTAGAGGCATGTGTTGTGTTGACTTAGAAAAGCGAGAAGAGTTGAGATGGGGAATTCTTGGTTTAGGAGATCGGATGTGATTGTTGATTATTTCCAGGCTCGCACCAACGATATTCCTGTGTAGGGGTGGGTCTGAGGTGCAGTGATATTGATTGTTGATTATTCCAGGCTCGCACCAACGATATTCCTGTGTAACGTTGGGGTGGGTCTGAGGAGATGTGATATTGTGATTGTTGATTATTTCCAGGCTCGCACCAACGATATTCCTGTGTAGCGTTGGGGTGGGTCTGAGGAGATGTGATATTGTGATTATTGATTATTTCCAGGCTCGCACAAACGATATTCATGTGTAGCGTTGGGGTGGGTCTGAGGTACAATGATAATGATTATTGATTATTACCCCCGCACCAATGATATTCCTATGTAGTGTTGGGGTGGGTCTGAGGTGATGTGATATTGTGATTGTTGATTATTTCCAGGCTCGCACCAGTGAAATTCCTATGTAGCACTGGGGTGGGTGTGAGGGGACAGTGAAACGTTGTGTGTAGATGATTTTGTGAACAACCGGTTATTCGTGAATATGAGTTTTGACTATATGTGAGAGGTAGACCAGTGACTTGTTATAGGATGGTTAGCTACATGACTTTGTTGTTTGAATGTTTATGGGTTCTTGTGAGATGTGAACCAGTTATATTTCTTTCCATACCGAGATTAGGATTAATATTTAATTATCTACAATTTGAGACATATGGTATATACATGAGGGTTTCCTTGTTTGGATTATTTCGCTCGATGTACTACGTCTCGAGTTGTAGATTTTTAAGTATTAATTCTACCTAGGGGTATGTTCTTGTTATGCGGATGATTATGGATTCTTATGATCGTTATACTCTAGTGATGGATTGCATCTAGCTTGTTATTCCAGCTATATGTTTCTATTTATTATTATTGTTATTGCATTGGTCATTCGACCGTTCCTATTTTCTTTGTGGGGTCGGGTCTTGCCGTGCACCATGCACCTGACGTACACCTGTTTCTCTGGTGTACGTCAGACTTAGGAGAAGAACAGGTTCAACAGGAGTCAGAAGATTCTTAGCAGGAGTACCCTGTAGACAGAGCAGAAGAAGGAGTCGAAACCTATTCTTTTCATTTATTAGTTGATGGTTCCAGTTACTTTTGTAGTTCTTTCCATTCCTGCTTGAACGATGTATTTTGTATCTCTTCAGTATTCATTTGTTCATTTTGTATAAGGGTATGTTGGACCCATATTTTCATGTCTGGGATGATTTACTGTTGATGATATGTCTATTTCTTATTCTGGGTTGTCCTTATATTCTTACTATAGGGATTGGGGACCTGTGCCTTTGCATTGTATTTATTTTTAGACGCTTAGCGTATTGGATTGAGAAGAAAAGAAAAAGAGAAAAAAATAATAGTGTATATTTCTTCTCAATCTAATACGTCGCGGGCTTGTTCACGTTTCGATTCCCGGGTATTTTGGGAAGCGGGGCGTGACAACCGGATAGTCTATGCTCGTCACAAATAACAAAGTCTACGTATTCGATATCATAGCATCAATTCTAATAGAGTTTATTCTTTTAGTATAACGTCACCTACGGAACGGACTTAAACAATCTGCATGCTAGCCTGATTCAAACGGTAGTTAGTAAAGGCTCGTTAAACCTGTTTATGGCTGAGGGTTTGCCAAAAATCCTATAAGTATTATGGTTATTTATTCTAAACAGAATGAGTAATCGTAATAAGTTACAAAAGTCACTGACGCACCAATTTCACCAGTTGGTCTCGTGACTCGAACTCCCAGGAGTATACGAGTATAAACTGGTCTTTCCCGCTCTAATACCTTAAGAGCTTAAACTGTGTAGACTCCAGTTAACATATGAGCATAAACTATGTTCACACCAGCCAACACGTTACAGCGTAAGTCAACACCGATCAATGCGTTGTAATGAAGATCAAGCGCTAGTCAACATGCTACAACGAAGGTCAAATAATGGTCAACACGTTACGATGAAAGTGAAATGCTGGTCTACGTGTTGTACTAAAGGTCAACACGGGTCAACCCATTGCCATGAAGATTAGCACCAACCAATGAATTGATAATTTTGCCAAAATAAGGCTCAGATCAATTCCATGTCAAAGGATAATCCCCAAGGAGCTCAACCGCGAGTCAGTTATAAACTCCTAGTAAAGATTATCAGTTCAACATCGATTCAACGACACGAGCTAATTCAGATATCAACACGCCAGTCTTGGTTCAAGATTTCGACAACGGTCAAACGATAAACGTAGCACCGGAAGAATTTTGGCTATTCGACAAAATAAGGAATAAACTAAAAGCTAAAAAGATCGACGAATTAAAGATTAGAAGTATCATATCCAAAGTATTCCAGGCTCCTCTATAAAAGAATGAGATAAAAATACTTTGGAGGGGGTATCTGTAGGCGTCAAAAATTGCCTATAGATTCCCGCACACAGCTCAAAGTAAAGAGAAGGTGATGAACGCTATCACCTGAGTCAAACGAGATTATATGATACTATAAAAGAGCTAACGAGTGCATGAAGCAAGTCAACAAAGTGTATAAGTCAACAAAATGCACAAAACGGCGGAACAAGACCAAAACAAAAAAGCCCCTGGCAGCCGAGTCACATCAAAATGACTCGGCAAAGTCTAGGTAGCTCGGCCTCGGCCTTGGTCGAGCCACCATAGGGTGGCTCGCATAGTTCCGAGCCACAATAGGGTGGCTCGTGTCCAAAAGTGCCCAAAACACATTTTTGACAGTTTTTCTGAGGATTTTTTCATTTGAGAGTCTCCTAACTGCTTTGATATCATCTTTAAATGTGGTTAAGCGGTTATTAACTGAGGAAAAGGTCAAATTATCAATTTCTATCCTAAAATATTGTATCCGAAGCCTACAAATACAAGCCTAGGGTCCAATACGTAGGGGATCTAAAATTTAGGTGAGGTGTTATCCCTGTGAAGAGTGAATCACGAATTTCAGAGAGGCTAGCAATCTTGGTGAAGTTCTTCAGCATAAAGAGAGAGAGAGAGTTCAAGAGATCTGAGGCCCATTCACCTTTCCTATAGATCAAACTTGGTTTTGATCTCGAGAAGAATCGTAATCTCACTTGGTTGAGATTATCACTTCGGCGATTGTTTCCTTTGTGAAGTAAGAGCATTGAATTTTCGTTCTATCAACCGGATCTGATCTGCGATAGTCCACGAACTAACGTGTCCTCGGTACAGGCAAAGATCTCACGTAAGCAGTGAGTGATAAACGTCCTCTGCGTGTGTTTGAAGAGAGTTGTAATTTTTTATTTGTGTAAGCGAGTAGTCTTATAAAAAGATTAACTCTTTTGAATTCATTGTAATCGATAAACGTGTAATGGATTTGACAAACAAACCATCTTTTGACGCAAATAGCATCCAACCTTTGAGCGCACACGCTCAGCTTAAGAAAATGGATTCTTTTGATTTTGAGAATTTGATCTGTTGAGCTTATTTTTCTGGCTTCTTTGGTTTTCTTGCTTGGATTATATTATCAATTATGCAATAAAGCTTGTTTTTGCCATCTTGAGATAGCGTAGATGATATATTAGTATCTTGGCTATAGTTCCATGATTATATTTATTTCTTTAAATTTATGATAAATCCTTGTTTAAGTATACAAATAAGGCACGTTGTGCTATGTTATTGCATAGTGATATCGAACGTTCTTTTTGTGTTGTGTTATATCATGTTATATCTTGACCTAGAATTCACGAACATTATGCATGTAAGCCTAGGTTACACATTGGACCTGTGTTTGCTTGGTATGTTATCATAAGACTTGGCCCTGGGATTATGCATGATTAGGAATGATGAAGTGGTATATACATGATGGTGATAATTGCCTATGTTTGGATATTGAGTGTGTCCCTTATGACACTAACTCAAGAATGTTCTATATTTTGAAATCAAGAAAGTTCTCTATTCTGAATACATTATGATCGTGAGTAGAGGCTTGTGATTCTCCACCATAAAAAATTTGATTAAGTATAAAAGGTCATAACCCAAGAAAGAGAAACAAGGAAAGGAATCAAGTATTAGTGTGTATCAAGTCATCATGACTTGCTTTGGTATTTAACAAGTGTTTTATTTGCTTTGCAAACCCAATCAAGGAGGGCACCTATGTGATGAATATTCTCTATGGATTGAGTTATTTCAGGCCTAGCGCATAACATATCATGTATAACCAAGTAAACAAAAGATTTGTATGAGTTAACTAAGAGAAGTGATCTAGATATCTCATAGATAATGTGTGACCCTGAGGTTGTGTTTGAGTGCTAGTATCAGATGACTTTGTGCACACAAACAAAGTAAAGTAAAAAATCCAAGTAACATTCTCAGTAGATACACCAAACACACATCATCCCGTGAGAGCTTTTTTTAAATTGGATTAAGTAAAAGATATTAGTTAGATGCATACACTACCTTTGCATTACACTCCAGGAACTAGGTGTATTCTTGTTATTATCTTTATGTTGATGTTGTTCTGGTTATCTACATTTATTTGTTCTATGTTCTAGATTTGTTAGGTACATGTTCTTCTATGAAAGCAAGCAAAGTGATACAGTTATGTTGTCTCTCTTATGCTTAAATGACATGCTTAAACTAGTCATGCATTCATGATACATGTTACATGTGTACAAACCATTCATTTTACCACTTGCTAGACGGCCTTCTGACTGTCCTGCTTTGCACATTGGTAGCAAACTAAGACATCACACCCCTACTTTAAGACACGCAAGAATCCAATGATCTTTCATACATGGATTTTCTATCGACCAGCTTGCCTATCCATTTATTTAGTTCTACTTCAGCCTTTACTAGACCTTATTGTTTATATTCATCTTTTTGCTGTTATATAGTGAATATAACGAACTTGACAATTGTAGTAGTTATTTCAGATTTATGAGACCATGTGGTTTGGCTTTTTTGCATCTAAGTTTATAACATTGATATCAGACTCGTGATATCCTTTATGTTATTCATTGTCCATGGGACTTATTGATATTTGCTCAGTATCTTACTTCTGCTATGTATTTGTACTAATACTTGTTTATGCTATACATTAGTTCCTTGTATTTGCTTTTGTGTGGTTCTATGATTCTATTCTGAGTATGGTGAATAAAATGTACGTACTAATCATTGTTATAGGTTTAAGTATATGCTTTTGATTGGTGTTTGGCTCGATCATATATGATGTCTAGCCTACTCATGTGTTCATTAAGTTCTTTTGAGACATCGTGCGTGCCAATTTTACTTTTGATAGGATCATGTACATATTGATATCTTGATGTTAAAACATGCACCTATGATTTTTTTCCTAACCCTAAAACTATAGAATTTTGAGAAAAATCAGTAGACTATGTTATGTGCTATATTATGTTGGTAATAAGTGTCTTTTTTCATGAATGGGCAAGCTTTACAAAGTCTTGGGAAGTCATATCAAAACCCTAGACTGTGAAAATCTTATTTTTGCATACCAAAAATCCATGTTTATAATTTATATACATGTTAGACTCATATTTTCATGATGAAAGGTATAGGAAAGTTTCCCTAAGAATAGCATGAAAAAGCTACGAGAAAACCTTAGGTTGAAATATGTGAAACTTACTAAAATCTAGATTTTAGACAATAGATGACAAATTCAGTCATCTGGTTTTAAAATCAAATGTCTGGGAAAATTTTCAATCGTCTTTGTAATTGTTGATGACTAAGATCACATAGTCAATCGGATTCAGGAGAGGATCAATTTGCTCTAGTCCTTGCTTAGAGTGAGGCAGAGAAACGAGCTGCTGCCATGGAGGCTGAATTGGCTCGCAAGGAGGATGCTTGGCATTAGGAGCTGAATGAAAAGGAGAGTCTCCTAGGGGGTTACCAAATCTAGTGTTCCAAACTGGTGGGAGCCATCAGGGATATTCAAAGAGAGATGGCTCATCTGAAGGCTGAGATCGAGTTCGAGAAATGTCGTAGGATGACAGCTGAGGTGGAGGCTCGATCGAGTCATCTTTCCCTTGAGACATCGAGGAAGGAGTTGGAGGATCAGCAATCGAAGACTCAGGCATCCGCGGCAATTGTTAAGGAATTGGAGGATAGGCTCGATCGTCTAGAGTTGGAGCATCACAGGAAAAAGATAGTCAAGGACTGGCGCCATGGCCTCTTAGGAAGAGTTGAGGTGGCTTTAGCGTGCAAGGCTGGGGTCGACTATTTTGCTTCGCTGATACCTCCTAGCCTTCATCCTTCTCTGGGTCGCTTTTATCCTCCCAGTGTCTCCTGCTATCTCAACCTATTAAGGGAGGTTGAGAGGAGTGGAGGGGATTAGATTTGAAAGCAATCGATGATGAGGACGAGCCAGGGGATGGTGTTGCTGCTGCCGAGGCCCTTGGTGAATCTTCTATTTCTGCTGCCGCTAAGAGACCACCAAGTTCAACTCTCGGATCTGGTCAAGAGCTCTGAGATCTTGTATCTCCTCTTCTCTCTTTTTTTTGACATGCCTTTTTGTAGATAAATATGGATGTCGTAATAAAGTAATGAACTTTAGGAATGAAAATTGACTTTGCTTATTTTGGAGTCTATCTTTCTATTCCTTGTTTTTGTTTAAAATGTTAGCTAGGGTGAGTTAGTTGTGATGTGTTGACCTGTAATGGGAGACAAACAACTAGTTCACCTAATGCCTTGTGATGTCTGAGTGCTTAATTCTCCAATTGTTAAGAACTTGGTGAATACGGTCCTAAGTTTTTGTGTCGAGAAACAATTCAGCTGAGCATTTAGAATTTGTACCTTAGGCTTGTGTAGGATGACCTGAAGCCCTTTTTGGTAGAATGATAACCTTGGGGTTGAGTGCCTAGGTCTTACGTGATGCCTAGGTCTTCGATATCCCCGTATGGTCAGAAGACTGTTGTTGGTGTTAACCATAGGGTTGGTGCATTGGGTTTATTCCTTAAAAGGTACCAATGGCTTAGAATTCGACTAAGGAGTCGAATGCCTAGAACTCAATAGAAGTTGACTAGGTCTTTGGCAGCCTTGAGGCTGAATAACAACCCTGAGGTTGAGTGCCTAGGTCTTCAATATCCCCGAATGGTTGAAAGACGACTGTAGGAGTTGACCATAGGGTTGGTTCCTTGGATTTATTCCTGAAAAGGTACCAAAGGCTTGGAATTCGACTGAGGAGTCAAATGCCTAGAACTCTATGGAAGTTGACTAGGTCTTTGGTAGTCTTGAGGCTGAATGACAACCCTAAGGTTAAGTGCCTAGGTCTTATGTGGTGTCTAGGTCTTCAATATGCTCGTATAGTCGAAAGACAACTGTAGGAGTCGACCATAGGGTTGGTGCCAAGGGTATATTCCTGAAAAGGTACCAAGGGCTTGGAATTTGACTGAGGAGTCGAATGCCTAGACTCTATAGAAGTTGACTAGGTCTTTGGAAGCCTTAAGGCTGAATGACAATCCTGAGGATGCGTGCCTAGGTCTTATGTAGTGCCTAGGTCTTCAATATCGTTGTACGGTCGAAAGACGATTGTAGGATTCGACCATAGGGTTGGTGCCTTGGGTTTATTCCTGAAAAGATACCAAGGGCTTATAATTTGACTGAAGAGTCGAATGCCTAGAACTCTATGGAAGTTAACTAGGTCTTTGGCAGCCTTGAGGTTGAATGATAACCCTGAGGTTGAGTGCCTAGGTTTTATGTGGTGCTTAGGTCTTAAATTCCCTGTATGGTCGAAAGACGACTGTAGGAGTCGACCATGGAGTTGGTTCCTTGGGTTTATTCCTAAAAAGGTATCAACAGCTTGGAATTCGACTAAGGAGTTGAATACCTAGAACTCAATTGAAGATGACTAGGTTTTTGATAGCCTTGAGGCTGAATGATAACCCTGAGGTTGACTGCCTAGGTCTTATACGGTGCCCAGGTCTTCGATATCCTCGTATGGTCGAAAGACGACTGTAAGAGTTGACTATAGGGTTGGTACTTTGGGTTTATTCCTAAAAAGGTACCAAGTGCTTGGAATTCGACTGAGGAGTCAAATGTCTAGAACTCAATGGAAATTGATTAGGTCTTTGGCAGCCTTGAGGTTGAATGATAACTCTAAGGTTGAGTGCCTAGGTCTTCGATATCCCTGTATGGTCGAAAGACGACAGTAGGAGTCAACCACAGGGTTGATTCCTTGGGTTTATTCCTGAAAATGTATCAAGGGCTTGGAATTTGACTGAGGAGTCAATGCCTAGAACTCAATGGAAGTTAACTAGGTCTTTAGCAGTTGTGAGGCTGAATGACAACCCTAAGGTTGAGTTCCTAGGTCTTATGTAGTGCCTAGGTATTCGATATCCCTGTATAGTCAAAAGATGATTGTAGGAGTCGACCATAGGATTGGTGCCTTGGGTTTGTTCCTAAAAAGATACCAAGGGCTTGGAATTCGGCCAAGACTTGGCACTTCAAAGTGCGAGGCAGGAGTCAACCCATGTTTAGTAAGAATTTCATTGATATTGAAATTTACATTGTTTGGGAAGTTTTCACCACAGGCATATGATGCTGAGGGTCGTTGAATACTTGATGTTTCTCCATTATGTTTGTTCCGAAGCACTACAAGAAATTACGTCTTTAATGAAGGAATTTCCCTTCGTTAAAGAGGTGAAAACCTTCATTATTGTATGCTAACAACAGAAAAAATCCCTTCGTCACCCGTCGTTGAAGCATTCTTCGCTAAAGTGTCACGAAGGTTATAATACATGTCGTTATAGAGTCTATAACGACGAAATGTATTATCACCGTTCCTATCTATGACGGTAATTATCACCGTGGTTACCATCAGTGACGGGGGTTTTCCCGTTATTCATATCTGCAACGGTAATTGCCACTGTCGTTATCATTAGTGATGGGGATTTTTTCTTGTCGTTACTGTAAAATGATGGTTTGTCATTCTCGTCGTTGTTGTGCAATGATGATTTTGTACTCCCGTTGTTATTGTGTAACAACGGGTGACGATCCTCATCTTTGAAGACCAATTAATGACGGTTGGATATCGTCATAGAAGTCCTCATGGTGGGTAATTAGTAACCCATCAACGATGGTGCTTTCCCTCCGTTGATGTACTAAATACGGTTTATAAAACCATTATTGTAGACTATAAATTTCTAATATACATTAATGATAATTTTTTCATTCATAGGCAACTATCATAGAAAACCTTCATATTATTCTCAACATAACACTAAGATTCACAACACAAATATATTAAAAATATCCAATAATAAATAAAAGGGAAAATAAAAACTCCATTTTATTAATAACATCAATAAATAAAATTCCATCATCCTTAAATATTCGATACTAATAACAAGAGTCAATATCCTAACTGTTTCAAAGAAATATATGTGAAACTATCTAATGTAAATTAAAATAAAAGTTACAGAAAGACACATCTTTTCATCTCTAATCAATGTCAAAAAGAAGACTCGAGCTACCCCCTCTCCTAAAAATTAAAAAAAATCACATAATTAAGACATATGAATTAAGCAAATATTATCTTATTAAGTAAAAATTGCATTTTCTCTAGTGCATGGAACAAAATAAATAATATTAGGAGATTAATACCTAAAATTTTGAACAAAAATAATGTTCCTTAACTAGCCAATCCCAGTCATCAACACTCACTTCTACAGGTTTATTTCTAAGTGCAACTTGTAATGAATTTTTTTCACATATTTTCTGTGCATGTCACCATACCACCTATTCCACAGGTCGTGCAAGTGTCTCACTACTAAATCTCGCTTTTGCTCCATATCCTCATCATCAAATTTATCCTTAAAATTTGAATCAAAATTTAATTTATAAGAATTAAAGACCAATTGAAAAAAATTAATTTTTAAATTACCTAATGGATGTCCACATATGATCTTTATTTTGTTATGGTATTTTGGCCTAATTCTCAATAGCTATTACGAAAATATTTCTATCACGATTAATAATGCCAAGATATCATGAAAATTTCGGTTCAATATCTCTATTCTGATAAAAAGTAATGATCTTTTTTCCCCTGTGGAAAATTATTCAACTTTATACACTTATTACTACTACGTGGTGGAATTTTCTTCTTTTGAAGATTATCAGCTACATACATCATATCATATATTAGAATCAAGATATAGTTAAAATCTATATTCATCATTCGTCTTTAGCAAGTGTCGGCAGTTAACACTGACAAATCCATATTTATCTACTTTCAAAGTGGTCTCTTTTCCTTTGTCGTGCACATCCCACCACTTATAATGAAAAAGAACAACCTTTCTTCCACCAAGATACTCTAATTCGACAACTTCAACTAAAGCACTATAATAATTTATATCTCCACCATCACTAGTATCACCAACAACTGCAACCCCACTATTATGAGTTGACAAACAATTATCTCGACTTTCTGTATGAAATCGGTGTTCATTTATGACAAATCCAGTAAAACATTTGACAATCTTATTTGAACCACGAGATAATAAAAGTAAGTCATCATCTTCTCGATAACTCTGATAAACCTATACAAATCAAGATATGATCAGGTCATGGAATGTGTAATAAAATAAACCAAAAGAAAAAAATAAGACAAAATATTTACTAGAGATTGGAACCACTCGATAAAGTCATTATCTCAATCTTTATCATCATGATGATTTGTTGGTTCACTCACGAATTCATTGTAATCCTTACATTAAAATATCATAAATATGATTAACGTTGACTAACTATAGTAAATTTATTAATAGAATATTAAACTTTAGTCACTTGCTCAAAGTGTGATTGCTCTTCATCATAGTTCTTTAGAACATAAATATGAGCTTGCAACCACTTATGTTCATTAAGGTATCGGGTGATAGCGGCACCCAATGCCCACCCATGTTGTCTCAAAATACATAGTTGTCCTTCATGACATTTTCTATTGTCATCTTCATAATTTCTTTCAAGGAGATTACACTTTGTCTCGAAGCCTTTTAGATACCTTGAGCAAAGAGTCATGCATTCATCTGCTATATATTGTTTGGCAATTGATCCTTCTAGACGTGTCCTATTTCTAATATATGACTTATAAGTATAAAGCTGACGCTCTACTGGGTACATCCATTAAAATTGAACAGGCCTTCAAGTATGGGTTCATATGCTAAATGAACTACCAAATACAGCATAACATAAAAAATTATAGGTGGAAAAATCTTCTCAAGCTTAAATAACGTAAGTGGAATCTGCTCATCAATTTGCTTTAGTTCATGTACCCTTAATGTCTTGGCATATAATATAGTGAAGAATATAGAAAGTTTAATAATTGGTTCCTACACTTTTACAGGAAGAAGGCCACGAATCGATACAGGAATCAAGTGCTGTAAAAGAATGTGACAATCATGACTCTCTAACCCCAAAATCTTACGCACTTTATTGAGAAATATTGGATGAAAATCTATCTAGAACTTTTAACTCTTTAGAAATCGGATAAATTTGCTTTCCTCTTCTTGGGATAAAGTATAACAAGCTGCTGGCATCACAACTTTATCTCCTCTCTAGATTGGATGTAACTCCGGTTTTAAACCAATTGCTTTTAAATCGAAATGGGCTTTGATATTATCCTTTGTCTCTCCTTTAATGTTCATGATTGTTCCCAGCAGACTATTATAAATATTCTTCTCAATATGCATGACATCTAAATTATGTCGTAAATAAGAGAGTTCTTTAATATGGTAAATTTAAAAAAAGTACTTTTCTTATTCCATGCCATATGCTACATATGCTATATGAAACTTTTGAATTTGTGAAAGGCTGGAAACCATCACTTGCAAGACCAGGCCTAATATTTCTGGGCTCTTCGACAAAGCTTTCATGTAGCTCATTAAAGTTTTTCCAAACCTCAGATCAGCTGGATGCCTCATCACTCCATCTTCGACTTGTCTTTCATGGTGCTATCTCATATCAAAAACTATCTTCAAAGACATGTAAAGCCTTTGTAGTTGTAGCTTCAGAGGAAAGTATCGCAATGTCTTTTGTAGTATTTTTTTTTACCATTTGCCTTGTGCTTGATCTCTTTTCCATGTTTATCAAGTTTTTACCTAGATGCACCACATCTCTGACACATATCAAGACATTCTTCACTTTTCCAAAACAACATGCAAAAGAATGGACACGAATTAATTTTTTTCATATTATAGGCCAAGGTCTCGGATCAAATTATGGCCTCGTCATACGAACTAGGCAGTGTTGATTCCCCTGGCAATAGCTCCTCATTCAAAAACTAGAGCAACATTGTGAATGATTTATTACTCTACCTATTTAGGCTCTTTATGTAAAGCAGTTTTACTAAGGTAGATAACTTTGAACATTTAGAGCCTTCATACAAAGGTTTCTCAGAGTCACCTAAAAGACTGTAGAATTGTTTTGCATGTCTATCTAGTTCTTGCTCAAGAATATCCTGACTCGACGTGGCATCAAGTGCAATAACGCTAAGTAAATTATGAAATAAATCTCTAATTATTTCATTTATTTTATCGTCACTATGGCTATCTTCTACCATTTCTTCTTGTTCTTCATCAGACTCTGATATGGACTCACCCTGTCTTTCGCTGTGATAATACCAAAATCTATAGCTTTTAATTATTCCATGAACAATCAAGTGGGTCTTCACCGACTCACGATTATTAGACTTCACATTGCTGTACTTAACACATGGATATCGAATTTCAAAGTTCCATTCTTTTGATTGAAACTATCCAACAGTTTCTCATATGCATAATCTAAAAACCTATCAATCCCTTCTTCATATTTTGGATTAAGTCTATCATCATCTACTAAGTCCATCCAATCTTTATTCGGCACCATTTCAAGCAATATACTAAAATTTCCTGAAAAATATTTTAACCTCGTCAAAAACTAAACACAAAGAAATATGTAATTTTATTTTGAGACTCAAATGTTCAGATATAGGGTCATTCAAAAACTATTTATTTATATAATCATGGTCAACGTAGAACTTATACAAAAACACCCTCACAATGTTGTCTTTAGTGTAATGTATAAAGCAAACATAGTCAATAAGGCATTGTTTGGTGGAAAATTTGTGAAATAAAAATGAAAGAACTGTGTTTGATCTTATTCTCTCTAACTGCATAGATAAATAATGTTTACAAATCTCTCAATCTCAATTACAATTTGGATTTCCTGATTATAAAAGAGAAGAGAATTGATCTGAATTCTCTCTTTTGTTTAAGTCTGGGTTCTTCACGGTGGCGATGAGATGCCTCCTTCGAATGCTCACGTCGAGTTTGCTTCTTATTGACGATCCGAACGTCTTGTTTCACTAGAACGTTATCTTCTCCTCACGATTTGACGCTGTGAAGAACTTGCATGGTAAATTTTAAAGAACTCTTGATGAGTTGATAACTCTGAACGAGTTTAAAACTCTATGAAAGAGTTGATTTAATCGAAATCGGTTTGTAAGCCAAGGATAAAGAAAGCCCCTGTTTCCGATCTCCAAAGCTCCAGCAATTCCCCCAAAAAGCCAGGCGAAGATCTCTTCTTTTCTGCAAAAACCCAAGCCCCAAACTCAGTTAAGTTTCCCCTATTTATAGGGGATTTAGAGGTGTAACCACCCCCTTAAATCTCTCTTTAATGAGAGTTTAATGGGGTGTAACCACCCCCATAAATCTCTCCATGATAAGGTGGTAATCCCCTCAAATAGTAGGGAGAAAACGGTTTCTAGAACCGTTCAACTCGTGTTTGAACGAATCAAACGTCAAAACTGGCGTTCTGGGTCTGAACTCTACATCTTAGACCTGAAACGCAGAGTTGGGCATGTGTTTAAGGCTGAAAACACAGTGTTCGCACAGCGTTATGAATCTAAGATGCAGAAATAAACTCTGCATTCTGGACCTGGGACGCAGAGTTGGGCTCTGCATGAACTCTGTGTTTTGAGTCCACGAACTCTGTGTTTTGAGTTTGGAACACAGCCATGAACTCTGCGTCTGGACTGAATGCTAGGGATGAACCCTGCATTTTGAACTTGAAATGCTGGAATGACCTCTGTGTTTTCAACTAGAACGCTGGGGATGAACCCTGCGTTTTGAACTTGAAACACGGGAATAACATCTGCGTTTTCAACTGGAACGCTGGGGATGAACCCTGCATTTTGAACTTGAATGCTGGGGATGAACCCTGCATTTTGAACTGAAACACAAGCACGACCTTTGCGTTTTGAATCTGGGATGTAGAGGTGAGCCTCAGGCGGGCTTGGCGAGCTTCAGGCTAAGTCCTATGTTTAGACGAAGTCTAGTCTTACAGATAGACTAAAGAACATAACTTGCTGCGAAGAACAGGTCATAATTTTTAAATCGTAAGTCAGAATTGGACAAATTATATATGAAAATCGGCTATCTCGACGAGACGAAGCCGACCAAGCCTACCCTATAGGGTTCAGTTTGCTCCGTCCGTTTTGCCAAATTTCTTACGGTTTGAGAGATATATGTGTTTTGATTTGAAGAGACCGTCAATTTGTAGTCTCTTTTGCTAGAGCGTTGCAAAGATCATCACCTTGTAACCTTCGTCTTGGCTCCTTGAAAATATGAGAGTTATTAGATTGTCACTCACGATGTTGATTATGAAGGTTGTTGAATAGAGTTTTTATCGGTTGTTGTGAAGGTCGTTAGATTGTAACCTTCATCGGTCTAAATGAAAGTTTTCAAATTGTAGTCTTCTGAAAGTCGTCAAATTGTAATTCCTATCATTGGTGTTTAATGGGAATAAGCTATCTGCAATAATTTTTAGACAGCCTACAAGCATCATGCATGATTGCAAATAACATTAATTCACATAATATATTTGGTTATTACACATCAAAATGATCTAAACAAGTGAAGGGATACAATTGCAAGTTTTTATAACTTAGATAAGGTCTAAACAAACCTAAAGCAAAGAATCTAATAATGGTAAAAGAGCCAAACAAAAATTCACCCAGGGTGTGCCTCTCCCAATATTGTACATAAGCGCTAATAAGTGATGTAATGCAATAATTCAGGGTCTATTGCAATTAGCCCTTTGTTTATTAGTTTGAATAACCATAGGAAATTAATTTATTGAGAGTCCTTGAGAACGTCTAAATTACTTATTCATGAGTTAATTTTTTTAACACATACTTTCGACTAGGGTCAAGCTACATTGGTGTAAACAGAATAGGTGTACGCAAACATATTTGCTTATGTATTTTATTGGATATGTATATCCATTAAATATTCCTACATGCAAGGATGAAAATACACGGGTCAATTTTTTAGGATATATAGAAACAGATATCTGAGTACCCGAATTGACTGAAATTGAAATTATTTTGGTATTACACTAGTGGATTTGAACTTGATTTTGACAATTCATGTTTTTATTGTAGATTTCAGGTGTGTCACACACGTGAATGTTTTTTTTAGTCTACAAAGGAAGGCTTCAAATATGTTGTTTTGTTCTACTTATTTTAGTCTACAAAGGAAGGCTTCAAATCTAAAATTTATCCTATGTGACCTTTATTATTAAAATGAAACAAATCTTGATGTGCAAAAAGAAAAAGGAAATTTATAGATGAAAATATATAGTGCATGGATCCCTGTAAAATTACTATTAACATTATGTTGTTGGTGCTTAAAGATACTTGTATATTTGTGTGTCTGTATGTCACTACAAGAAATACGGTATTTAACGACCAAAATTAGTAAAGGGACCAGTTGACCGTCGTTAATGTGCATATAATAACGATGGGTTTTTAAAGCCTTCGTCGAGTGATTACAAATATTATATAATGATGTGAGATGGGATAACGGTTTTCAAATCCCTTCATTACTTTAATCATAATACCGTCGTTATTGGGTCTCCTTAAAAACGAAGGGGTCCATTACCTTCATTAATCATAACTCCTGATCATAACAGGATTAATTAGTAATCAAAATTAATATGAATAACCCGAAACCCAAAACACCCTCTAACCGCACCTATATATATATATATATATATATATATATATATATATATATATATTAAAATAAACACTAGATTAATTAAAAATTACACTGTTCATCATCTCTTTTTAATTCACCTTCAACAAACAAACCCTGGTCCCTGCCCTAGCCGCCCCTTGCGAGCGCGTTTTCTCCAACGCACCGATCGTTGGCTGCGCTGAGTTAGCTCGCCCCAACGCCGCCATTTCCGACCCTCGCCGCTAGTGCCGTCGACACCGCAGTTGACCCTCGTCGACGCCCCAGCTTTAGCGGTCGTCGGCCTTCGCCCCAGCAACGTCGTCGCCCGACTAACCTCTTCCCCCAGTCTTCGGTGTCGCCCCAGCAACGTCGTAGCCCGCCACATCATCGCCCCAGCAACGTCGTCGCCCGCCACGTCGTTGTCGCCAGTGCCGTGAGATCTAATACTCATACTATCAACCGTCATCGTGTACCTACACGATTTCGATCGCCTCTGTTTCTCCTAGATGATCTAGTCGAGTTCCCCTTTTCATAAGGTATTCGACTTATACTTTCTGGCTATAAATGTATTTGAGATTGCATCACCATCTCCAATGAGCACGATAGAGGAAAATCTAAAAAATTTGGAGAAGACTGGTCTTGAATTTGTTTTTAAATTTGGTCTTGAAAATGATACTTTGACCATTAATCTCTATACAAAGTTTAGCTTCACATTTTTCATGATGCATTTGCTCGCCAAATGTTTGCTATTATGCTTGTTAGAAGCGCGGTTTAATTGAAAATTGTACTTATTGGATAACCACTTATGGGGATGAATCAGATGTATCTTAGACTTTCTGGCATTCTCTTTGTCTACAGGTTATTGATGCATTTGATGTCTGGAGGCTGAAAGGAGGTTTATTATGTATTTTTAGTTATTGAGATTAGTAATATTACTGTGTCAAGTGCTATGTTGGCTAGCTTCTCTAAGCATGCTTGCATACTTGAGGCTGTACTGTCTGTCGAGAATATGCAGAACGTGTGCATCTGCCTTTTTGCCATTCTTTTTTATTTTATTTTTTTCAAATCATCATGGTCTAACATGTGGACGTGCCTGAATGAAGTTACTTAATGCATCTGTCATCTCCGTATTCTCTCGTGATGGATCTGTAGATGAGGGTTGGGCACATTATGGAGCTTAATGTCATACACAATGCTTGCGTGGTTGATGCTCTCGATCGGCTGTTCTTGTAAATAAGCTTGGGATTTTATCAAGGGAATGCTATTGAATTTGGACACTCCAGTTCATGGTAAGTTGCTTGGCTAATGTAGGATTTATAGCTAATGCATGTATTATGGCTAAAATTTGCAGCTAAGCAACTTCTTGAGATGAAACCTAAGCGGAGAGCTCAAAGTGCCATCAATCTATTGCTGTGAATAGCTCCACACGCCGGATAAAGAGTGCATGCATCTTGAAGGATTTGAACATCTACTAGTGTAAGTGCTAGGGTATGCTAATTGTTATGCTCTGAATTAAATCAAATATACTATTATTTGGTTAATGTATATCTAAAGTATTAGTTATTTAGTTTTCTAAGTGAATACTAAATTGTAGTTAATCTCCATTTAACTAAGGGATTTATATGGACTAGATCAATTTCGTGTCCTTCCTATGAAAATTGATGCACTTGAGCAAAATATTTTGACTTAGATAAACATAATGTCTTGTTTATATTACTCTGTTGTGGAATCTAATGTTGCCTTCATTCATCTTCATTTTCATGAGATCTTCGTTCCTCTTCATTCAATTCAGACAAAATACCTTAACAAAATAAAGATCATATGTGGGCATCTATTATGGTACTTTAAAATTTAATTTTTTTCAATTAGTCTTTAATTCTTATAAATTAAATTCTAATTCCAATTTGATGTAGGATAAATTTGATGATGAGGACATGGAGAAAAAGCGAGATTCAGTAATGAGACACTTGCGTGATCTGTGGAATAAGTGGCGTGGTGAGATGCACAAGAAATACATGAAAGAAAAATCATTGCAAGTTGCACTTAGAAATAAACCTGCAGAAGTGAGTGTTGATGATTGGGATTGGCTAGATAAGAAACATTATTTTTATTCAAAATTTTAGGTATTAATCTCCTAATTTTATTTATTTTGTTCCATGTATATTGCTCAATTATTGAAATTCTCTTTTAATCTTAATGTATCAAAAGCAAGCCAACGAAATACACTTGAGAGAGGCAAAAGAAAGATGCTCGACCAAACGGGTAGTAAACCCTTTAGACAAATTGCGTGAGAACTGGTATACATTCAAAACTAATTTTCTATTTATTTAAAACTACTTTGTTTTTTAGTTTGATGTTGTACTCATTTTTATTTAATATTTGAATAAGGGTGGCAAGTCAGGAAATCCACCTAATGTGGCAAAAATATTTCATAAAACCCAAAAGAAAGCTAATGAAACACTAGATATTGGGGATCGAGATAAATATATAAGTAGAATATATATTTAAGTTTGATAATGATGCATTAAATAGTACTAACATATGAATTTAATTTTTATAGGATGAAATCGTTCAAGTCAAACAAGCATCACTTTCAGACATAGAGATAATTGAGAAAATTTAGGGGAAGCAATCTCATGTTCACATCATGTATTTGGTGGCGGGACTACTTTGAAAGATTTGAGAGGACCGCTTCCTAGTCGATCTAATCTGAAAGCACGTGTTATAAAAGAAAAAAGAAAGAACCAGATGCTTCAACAACGCTTAGATGAGCAGGAGCAACAACAACATCAACAATAACAAAGGATGCCTGACTTAGAGTCACAAGTGAAAGCTATGCGGGAACTTTTTTTAAGGCAACCATCTTCATTGACCCCTCAAACTCGAGAACATGTGCAAGACTAGGTAATTATTTTTTTTGTAAAATATCTTATATACTTTTATGATTGACTACTTGCACTAGAGAAAATACGATTTTTACTTAATAATATAATATTTTCTTAATTAATATTTCTTAATTATGTGAATTTTTAAATTTTTCAGGCTATACATGCAAGATTAAGAGGGGAGTAGCTCGAGTGTTCTTTTGACGATGATTAGAGATGAAAGGATGTGTATTTTTCAGACTTTTATTTAATTTATTTTAGATAGTTTCACGTATTTTTCTTTGGAATAATTGGGATATTAACTCTTGTTACTAGTATTGAATATTTGAGGATGGTGGAATTTTATTTATTGATATTATTAATGAATAGAGTTTTTGTTTTTTCTTTTATTCATTATTGTGTATTTTTAATATATTTGTGTTGTGACTCTTAGTGTCATGTTGAGAAATATATGTTAGTTGCGTATGAAGGAAAAGATTGTCATTAATGTATATTAAAAATTTATAGTCTATAATGACGGTTTTATAAACCGCATTTTGTTCATCAACGAAGGGAAAGAAGCATCGTTGATGGGTTACTAATTACCCACCATTAGGACTTTTACGATGGTATCCAACCATCATTAATTGGTCTTCAACGACGGGTTTGTCACCCGTTATTACACAACAATAACGGGATTGAGAAACCGTCATTTAAAGTAACGACGGGAAATATCCCCGTAACTAATGGTAACGACGGGGAAAAATCCCCGTCACTGATGGTAACGACGGGAAATATCCCCGTCACTGATGGTAACGACAGGAAAAAATCCCCGTCACTGATGGTAACGACGGTGATAATTACCGTCGTAAATATAAACGACGGTAATATGTTCCGTCATTATAGACTCTATAACGACGGGTATTATAACCTTCGTGACCCTTTAGCGAAGAAGGCTTCAACGACGGGCGACGAAGGGATTTTTTCCCGTCGTTAGCATATAATAACGAAGGTTTTTAGCTCTTTAACGAAGGGAAATCCCTTCGTTAAAGATGTAATTTCTTGTAGTGTGTGTTTCGTAATTAATCTTCAATTTTTGATTAATTTGTTAAAATGTACATATGCATATACTAGAAATACATATGTAGACTATGAAGTTATCTAGTCAAAGTTCTGATTTAACAAGAAAGCCTCATATTCAAAACCTATCATCTCATCTTCTATTATCTGAAAGGAACAAAACTAAATCTACAGGGGGGAAAATACATATATCACATGGATCTCTAAAAACTAAGTACTAATAACATATATGTTGTTGGTCCTTCAATCAAGCATGCAGGGTAATAACAAGAAAATGATATTTTCATTAGTTTAGTGAAAGACCTGTCATATCTATTTCTTATAATACAACAATTCATACCTAATGTATAGGGTCCTTTATGGAAAAAGTACAAAGTCGGCTAAACTATAGGGACTTAAGTGCAATTACACCAAACAAAAGAATAGCGGGCAGGGGTAGCAACGAAGGGCTACGACGGTGATCTGGCGGTGCTGGGGCGACGCTGACGATGGTCGACGATAGGGCAAGCACTGAGCAGCGCTGGAGCGACGAGGGTGTTGAGTCGGCGTTGGGCAGCGCTGGAGCGACGAGGGTGCTGAGTCAGCACTGGGCGGCACAGAGCGGCGCTGTGGCAGGCAGAGGCAGCGTAGGCACGCTAGCACAGAGGCACTGGGCAGGGTCGGTGCCGGCGCTGGGCAGAGGCGGCGCTGGCATAAGGAAGAGAAAGTAAATACAATAGACGTGATGTAGAAATAGATATCTAATATATATAATCATGTTTCAACTGAATAAACTTAATACAACTAAAGTCGGAAATAAATGTGAAGTATCTCAATATGAGTCAACAGAAAATAAACTAAGGCGCACAGCCTTTACAAAATAAAATACAAAACTCTAAATGTCTAGAGATAAATATCAACTATGGTGGAGTCTCATCTACTAAAATTATTTGACGGCGACTATGTTGGAAGTTCGTCATCCTGTAGCTCTCCGGAACTATGAGCTGCTGCCTGAAAGGAATTAAAAAAAGAGAAACAACAAGAGCATTAGAGCACTACAACAAGATCATATCCATCCGCCCTCAGGGAAAGGGCTACTAGATGTGATGGAGGCTCTATCTATTAAGCATAGTCTACCTAGATCATTTACCTTATATCTAAATGGAATTAATATTTAGAAACCTATAACATAAGATGTAGTACATCGAGCAAAATACTCCAAATAAGGAAATCCTCATGTATATACCATATATCTCAAATTATAGATAACTAAATATCAATATCGGACTAAGAATAAACAATCTAAATAGAATCAATAATTAGAAGCTCACAACATGAGACTGGTACGTCAAGAAAAATAATCCAAATAAAAAAACCCTCATGTATATACCATATGTCTCAAATTGTAAATTGCTAATCATCAATCCTAACTAAGAATAAAGGATAGCAACATAAAAAAGTAAAATCATCGTAATATCAGACCAAAAATATCTTCCACTATCCTTTGAAAGATAATGTAAACAAATGCATATAATCTCACGTACTTACAAGAGTAAAGTACCTCGGTTATATATAACTCAGCGATGAGTCATGTTCATAAATAGCGTCCACCAAGACTCAGGCTATCAGATAATTATCATAATACAAATCCTTATAAAATTTATAATTCATCGCATTATCATGCGGGACGGACTACCAAATCGGCATCCTAAAAGTGTACACGTCTCATTAGTCTCGTCGCATCAACGTGCAGGACGGACTACAAAATCAGGCATCCTAGGTATACAGCTCACAAGCCTCATCGCATCTACATGCGGGGCTGACTACTAGATCAAGCATCCTAAAACCCGATTCAATGGCTTGAACTAATGGTATATCGACGCACTAGCCCAAGTAGTACTGAGTGGTGCTCATCAATAATATACATACAAGTATATAATGTTTAAATAATTTATATCTCTAGTGTAATTGAAACAATAACTATATTAATCTTCTTTGGAATACTCATGTGTGTGCTATGACACTATAAGATAATTGTATGTGTATCATCGTGCACCTCAAACCTTGCGTTCGAAACAAAAAGGTGTAAAAACAACACTTCAAACAAAAGAGAACACAGGTCGGTCGATCGCCCCTAGGGCATCGATCGACCGAACGTAAACATGCATAAAGTGCACTCACAAGATCTCACTGGTCGACCAGCTAGCCTTGGTCGGTCGACCGGCCAGAGAAGATCTTCACAGATCAGGTTTTGGCATTTGTATTTTTGTGATTTTATTCAAAAACTTAATTTTATTAACATGAGGCATATAATAAGATTTAAACTTTTATATTTGCTTAACAGGGATTAACTCAATATGATTTAAACTCTTGAATTAATCTAGTTAGGGTTTAGCATCTCAATTAACCAAAATTTCTTAAATAAGACATAAATTATCAACATGATTAACTAAGCATGATTGGAACTAATCATTGAAAAGATATAAAATAATTTAAACACGTTCACATCACTTAGGCTTCACAAACGTAGGGTTTATACATCTTAATTTAACAAGAAAACTTAATTAATTATTAAAGTAGGGTTTAAGCATGATTTAAGCATGATTAATAAATTAAAATAAAATAAAAGCAACCCTAATTATCATGATCATCAAAATAATATAAACAGTAACTAAAACTATAGATTTTCACATTAGTTTAAAGATTAACATCATAAACTAAGATTTTAAAATATCGGGTTAAGCTTAAACATGAGATCCATCAATTAAACATATTAAATTATGAATTAACTATAGGCAAAATTTTGGAGAATGATGATCTTGCCTCAAACGTCGTGTTGAACTCCTAAACACGTGCGTACAAGATCCCTCTTTACCAAAGTCGTAAGATCCCGCCTTTCTCTCGACAAACGCCTCAAAAACTCTCCCAAATCTCACAAATTATGATTAGAGTTTGAGAGAGAGGAAGAGAGGCTGCTAGGGTTTGGAATACTGATGAAAAAGATGTGTTTTCATGTATAAATATGTACATATATAACTGCAAACCCGAATCAAAACAGCACAAACCCAAAACAGGAAACCATGTTAGACTGGAAAAATAGTCTTTGATATTTTAGCTATAACTTTCACGTTCGACCTCAGAATGAGGTGATTTAAGATGCTTTAGAAAGCTATTGAAGATACCTACAACATTTGTCTTTTGAGTTTCTAGATTCGAACTGTATAGGTGTTTAAAGAATATATACTCTTAACTAATCGTTTTTCCAGATTTTTCCTTTGTGCATATTTAACCTTTGTATACTCTCATATATACTCTTAATTAAGGTCAAATCAATTATCAGCATAATAATTCATCCATAAATAATATTCATTATAATTATAGCTCATTTATCAATGTAATTCATACTACTTTCCAAAATTCACGGGGTTTTACAGTATAAAACCTCTTTAATTGGATTTTGCTTTTACGGTAGCAAGCGACTCGTTGCTAAGTGATAATGAGTCATAACTCTATTTGCCATCTCATTTGCCAAGGCTCCTCTGAGTTCAAATCTTCACCGAGGTCTTGAAGATAGACGATTGGCGTGTCGGCTTTGGCAAAGGAACTGCCCATATGTCATAAGTTGTCTTGGATTGTAAAACCCCAAAAATTCATGTTAATATAATTAATATGAGATTAATTATGATTTATGGATATATGTTCTGATAAATATAGTTAAATGGTATACGAGTATGATACCATGTATTTTGAGTATGAACGAGTTCATATATGAGAGAGAAAAGGATCGAAACATGCACAATGGCCAAAATCATGAGAATCTAGAAATTCTCAGTCCGGTCGACTGCCACGATCGACCGTGAAACCTGCAGAGACTTGTTTCCTGTTTTGAGTTGGTTTTGGTTTTCTAAAGCCCATATCCGTTTTCTGGTATATATATATATCATATTTTCATGATATTTTCAATTTTCTAAGAACCCTAACAGCCACTAAAACCTCTTTAAATCCTATTTTGATTCTTGGAGAAGTTTAGAGGCTTTCAAGTGGATTCTTCGCGGGATTTTTGGCGTTTGGCTTGTAGATCTTCTTTGGCTTGGCTTCTTAAGTGTTTTTCTACAAACCCCAGTCGAGTTCATCTCTGCTAATCCCCTTCCCAGTTTTTATGACATTTTTTAAAGAGCTTTTTAACATGTTTATTAGAGCCAAATTGACTAGTTTATGTATAGAAGTTAATTCTTTGTATTATGTGTATAAAGACTAGGTCTTTCCATGTTAAAAAGTTTGAGAACAATTTTTACAGAAGTAATTAAGAACTGAAAATGATTTAAAAGTGGTTTAAATCTGATGAAAGATGAATTGTGTTTTATTTCAAGCTCATGTGCATGAATTAGGGTTTTTGATATGAATTTTATGCAAATAATCATGCTATATACGTTGGATTTGTTCCCAGAAATTTTTTATCTGCTGTAGACATATTTTCATGCAAGTTTCATGTTATTTTAATCATGTTTGAATCACCTAATCATGACATGAACACGACACACAAAACCAGCTTGAGAACCTGTAAATTTAGCCCACGATCGACCGCGCCCTAGCGGCGGTCGACCGCATGCAGGACCGAGACCTGGGTAAGCCCAGGAATCAGTCACGGTCGACCGCCACATAATCGCGATTGACCGCCAACCTGTAAGTGGTCATGTACATGTTTTTGATGACTGTTTGAGTTATCGAGCGAACCCCTCGACCTTGTACTGTTATGATACCATGTTTATGTGTTGTTTAACACCTGAGATGTCAGTAAATGCTAGATATGAACACGCACACCGAGATATGTACACGAATGGTTAGAATTTGTTATGTTAATGTATTTTTGTCCTAATTTAAGTAGATGAACATGAAGAGCATAGCACATTGCATTGTATTCCGGAATAGGGAGATAAAACCTAATTCCGCCGGGCGATTGAGTATGAGTAATACAAAAGTATCATCATTTCATTGTATTCTGGGATATGGAGATAAAACCTATTGTCGCAGAGTGATTGAGTAATGATATTACAAAAGTATCGCTATTACATAAGGAGATGCACACATGTAAGTACTATTTGTCGTATTTTGATTTCATATTGGGTCTCCATGAGTAGGGTACTTTCTTTGAGGTCGTGGCTTACATGATATGGCTCATAGTTGATTTCTGTTTTGGGTGAGATCCCTCTTATGTTAGAGTTGTCTTTTCGAGTATAAATTAAGATGGATATTTGTTTGAGGTTTGGAGTGTTTCCTTTTTGGTTTACTGTTTTTCATTCATAGAGTTCGGAGTTAGTATTTAGGGAGTCATAATTTGAGACATGGTATATACATGAGAGTTTCCTTTTTTGGATTATTTCGCTCGACGTACTAACTCTCGTGTTTTGATTTCCTAAATATTAATTTCCAGTTAGAATTTTATGAATGATTTTATATGTATATGTATTTACTCTATTTTTGTATATTCCTACCCCCTTTCCCCTAGGGAGAGATGGAGATGATCTCGCTATAGCGCTTTGACGCTTGTTATTTTCCCCTCTTTCAGGCAGCGAGTCCGACGCACGGAGAGTCGCAGGTTGATGGGATTTCTTCATAGATTCCATCTAGTTATTCATTATTTAGTAGTTATTTCAGAACTCCACAGTTAGTTGTTTATGTTCAGATTCTAGACTTGTATTTCATTTTGTAGAGGCTGAGAGACATAGTGATACTTTATTTGACTCTTTGTACTTGAGGTTTATTTCAGACTCAGATGTACTTCTATCTTATTTTGTTGGTCTCACTGATGGTATTTTTTTTATGCTTCTTCTGTGTATATTTGGTTTTGCTCTATTTCCATTATTTGCACGTTTAGTACATTCGCCTATTTGTTGATTTTACTAGAGAGATAGTGACTGTGATGGTGAAATATGTCGTAGCATGGTGTTTGGTGTTTGGCAGATTTGACAATCCGGGTTTCACATTGGACTGCAGCCTTGTGTGAACCCTGGGGCGTCACATGAATGGTGTTCTCCCAGTCAAGTTTGTGAGCATTAGGGGCGCGACCAGAAGATACTAGACATCTTTTGTGATGGAAATTCTCTTGGAGAGAGAATCCATCAGCTAGTATTGTACTCCCTGGAAATAGCAAACTATAATGGTTTTCTTGAAGGAACGTCAAGAGTAGTGGGAGCTAGACCATCCTGTGGATGGAGAGGTCTCCATTGAGGGGATTATACGAGTCACATGCTTCGACCACAAAAACTTAAGTTACTTTTACAGTGGAATTTTTCTGAGAGATACTCAAGAAACCGGAGTTGTTCCTTCCAACAAGCTTGACCAGCTGGTGAGCTTCGAGTTTTTCCCACAATCTCATCCCCGGGGAGCTGGAGTTGCTCTCTTCGGAACCATGATGGTTTTCATGAAGAAGCATTAGAGGTAATGGGAGATCTTCCATTTTGTAGATGGTTATCTCAACAATTTCTCCCATTATGATTGTTATGGATGTGGGGGAGTATGACTATGTCGACTCTTCATAGTCAAGACCAAACCTCCTTAGCTTGGATGATACAACTCTGAACTCTGTTTAACATAGATGGCACAACTTTGGTGTTTTTCTTCAAGGTGTGCAAGATCCAACCTTTATCTAGAACTTGGTGTGCCTTCTCGAAAAAGAGTGAAGGCCCCACGGTAGGTGCCAAACTGTTGATGACTAAGATCACATAGTCAATCAGATATAGGTGAGGATCTGTTTGCTCTGGCCCTCACTTAGAGTGAGGTAAAGGAGATTGATGAAGGGGGCTTCCTCCTTTCCTAACTTTACACGTGGTTCTTGAATTGGGGTATCCGATCATGCTGCACGGACAAAGAAGAACTCGTGAGAGGATGGGGACCGGTTCTCATGTGGTTCCTCTGACAATCAAGTCAGATTAAGAGCTTGAGTGGGGAAGGGGAAGGTCAACGAAAGAACTCATGTGGTTCTTGTAGACAATGCATCCCCGGAGGGGTTAGATTGCTAGAGCTCTTGAGAGCCACACCCCCCCCCCTTCCTCAGTTAGGGTCATATGTGTGTGTGTGTGTGTGTGTGTGTGTGTGTGTGTGTGTGTGTGT
>BQKN01066176.1:1005016-1031072 GCA_022839385.1 Asparagus kiusianus
TATATATATGCAGGTTGGTCCTCTTTTGCTATGCATAGGAGGGCGGTGGCAAGATGTGAGTTGGACGTTGAATCAGTATTTTTCTTGACATGTGTCGGCTGACGAGTGGAAGAGAAATCACTTCGTCATGGGAGATAAGCTCTCCGTATTTTTCAGGAAGTGATTGGTCGTTGTAAGTGAACTATTGAGTTAGCCTTTACTTGACAGATATCACCTGGTGGTTGGGTGAGAAGTCACTTCGGCATGGGAGAGGATGTCCCCATGTTATCTGGGAAGTGATTGAGAGCGTGGTAGGGGCATGCTGACTATTGAGTCAGGAAGACTGCCAGGGCTAGGGTCATGATGGGACCTGTCAATGGGAACTGTGGTGCTGACATATTGTCAGAGGTGGGAAGCCGAGGTGGTTATTATCCTTCGGGATGAATAATAGGTTCCTCCTTTTAAGTTGCCTTTATGAGGTGTCGAATAGATAGTCTAGTGGACTTCAGGCGAGTCGTCCTTGATGAAAGGGCCGACTAGTCCCGCTCTTAGAGTCGACACAGGTGGTATTAGGTCAACGAGTCGGCGGAGTTGGGACCTCTGTTTGGACTTGGTCCGCTAAGTGGATAGGGGGGCCGTGTTTGCCTAAGCTTGCTAGTTGCTTTATGCGTGAGTTATATTTTGAGCGGGTGGGAATACCATAACAGTAATGTTCACCAAAAATTAATTTTCTATTATTTCAAATTTAGACGCTTGGTCCAAGACATCAGATGTTTGGTTCACAAATCAGACATTTGGTTTAATATTTCTGATGCGTGAAAACGTCCACAACCTATTTTATTTCATGAGTCATTTGACTCCAAAACTTTTTCATTTGCCTTCCTTTAATGTTGAAACTTTATGACCACTTTTGTTAGTGAGTTTTGAGCGTGTTCAAAGGTTTGTTCAATATTTTTTACTTATGTTTCCATAATTTTGTAGTTGAACCAAAATTTCTAAAAATACGATTTTTGAAGTAGAATCTTTAGCTCAAAGTCAATACGGAATCGTTATCAATATAAAAATGAGTTTCTTTGCAATAATATGAGCTATATAATGAATCTTGTGATATGTTTCGAATATCGATGATAATAACTGTATTCCTTAAGATTACACATGTGACCTACAGGAATTAGGAGTTTACTTATCAGATGTATGTCTCAATCAACGTGGTAAGCTTTTAGCTGAGATGGTGGTCGGCGTAAGAGGTGTAAACTTATTGCCTATGGGTTTGTGGATGTGATACATTGAGAAGAGATAACAACATCAGATAGTTAAAACCTGATTTTCTCGATCTCTTAGAATTTTTATATTTCTCGCTAAGTACTGAGTGATGATGTATAGAATATGAGTATGGGGATTTACAACCTCCATGCTTTTATGTTTTGATTTTATTACTTAATATTTAGTCGTGCAATTTAACAAAGTTGACATTAGACAACATCGCCTGTAATCGTCTTAAAATGGGTTAATATGAATTTTGTGTTCTAATTGGAGGAAAATAAATAATAAATTGGACTTTTAAGGTGTAAGATATTATTTGGCTGTATTATAAGTTTTTTTGGAGTTCTATTTTGGATTGTCGAATTGTGATTTTTGTCGTCCACCTTAAATTGATCTAATTATTATTTAATATCAAATAACATATAATTAACTTAAGTCTGTTAGGAACTATAATTTGATTACACAAGATTGTATGGCATATATGTGATGAGTAATGTGATATTTTTGTCGTTTATATATCAGTTCTCTATAGAATAGGAATACCTGTATAATTTGATTACACAAGCCTGGCAGTGAGGTGGTCACTTCTCATCCACTCAGTCAATAAGTGAGTAAATAAATGGTGACCATTTTCAAGTGGTAAATCTTTAATGTGGATGAGATCAATTGACCATATCACTGTCAAGCACTAATTTTGTGTTTGATGAGAAACATACTCATCCTCCCACTCCATAAATTCTTTTTGAGAAGTAGATCAAGTAGGGATACCTCGACACGGATTGGGAGTTCATTCTTGCTTTAGTATCTGCTCAGTCATGTTTATCCTTCTGTATTCCTAGTTAGTTTTTTTATATTTTCTCAGTCATTAATGAATATATTTTATCGAGCTTTCTTTCATTTGATTCTATTTATATAGTGATTCATATTTTCATTATTCTGTCCTTTGGATTCTATCCTTTGGTAGTGCTTGCTATTATCCACTCTTGCGGATTTATTTAGTTATTTTTATCCTTTTTCTTTTTCTTTTTTAGAAGGTTGGTGTATTTCAGAGTAGAGAGCTAGTTGAGTTAAGAATAATAGTTTCACAGGTATATGTTGAATTTATTTTGACTTTCAAAAATGAATTTCAATTTTAAATCTTTTTCTGACAGATTCTTCGACTAATGAAATCTTATACGATGTATTCTGTAAAATTTATATTTTGAAAAGGAAAAGGTAAGTGCAGATAAGATGTTGAGTATATTATTTGGATATTGTTGTTATCCAAGTGGTGTGTAGCTCACCTAGCCACTTGCCATTAAGGTCTTGAGGGGTGAAAACAAAACTATGAGCTTGATCCTTACTCTCAGTAGCGGAGCCAGGGGCAGAGGGTAGCCATGGCCCCCTGGCTATTGGCTACAAATAGCATATAGGTGTTGCATATTAGTCCTTAAATCTTTCATATTTTGATATTACTCTCTCTACTCACTAAATTTCCTTTAGGTCTTACTCCCTCTACTCATTAAATTGTCATTAGATCCCTCAATTCTTAAGTTGTTTCAAATTAATTCTATTAATAGCTACAGCTACTCTTAATAATTGGACGGGTTGATTTCAAAATAACTTAGTGAGTTTCAATGATTTGAGGGAATTATTCACAATATGAAAGATTTAATGGACTAGTACTAATGAAAACTATCTAACTATAAGTTGTTGTAAAAGAAATATACTAGGTATTATATAAGAAAAGAGTTATGGGCCAGGGGAAGAGAATGACTAAGTGGCTAAGTTAGGAGTCTATGGATGAAAAATGTTAATGAATGAAAATACTAAGTGGTGCAACTAAAAATTAGTTAATATCATATTTGCTCATCCCCAATTAACACAAAAGCCTTCTTTTTTCCCTCCTTTTCACAGACTCTATTTTTTAGGGTATGAATTTAAATAGGAAATGTCTAGTGAAATCATTTCTCGAGTGTTGTACGTGGGGTTTGCCTTTCCATTAAAATATTTGCATTCTCATGATTATTATTTTTAAGTTATTCTAGTTCCATGTTTGTCTTTACTAGGAGTGTAGCAATCTATAATGGGTTCCGATTTAATATTTTTATGTAACGTTTTTTTTTTTGCATTTAATAGTAGAATTGTGAAATGAGGTTCTATTTTCATGTGTTTTTACATTTTATGGTGTAACTATGAAATGATGCTCTTCCAATTTCATTAAGCTTTACATTAAGAAATAATACACTATAATCTATAGAGTATTGTCAATATATCTTGTCTTCAAAAATATTAAGATTTGTAGTTTATGATTGGAGAAAACTTATTACAATTAGTATATTTAAAGAAAATTTTAGAAGATTGGAGTATGTTGATTCATGATGGGTGATTATGTAGAAATGATTCAAGTATTCATGAAAATATTTTTTTTCTAAATTTCTAACCCATGTTATTTTTCACCTACTTACATATGTATGAAAATTTACTTTATATATTAGCATATTTTATCACTTTTTGAGGGATGTAGCAAGATAATTGTATTTTGGCCCCATTGAAAGAAAATCATAGCTTCACCACTGCTTAGGGGTTGTTTGGATGTTGAGGGGGCATTGGGTATTTCTGACATCTTGTCAGCTTTTTGCCCAAATCGCACCAAAATTTAGCGAATTGGGAGAAAAGCTACAAATGTAAGTGACTAGCGAATGGGGACAGCACGGAAAAACCCAGGATGCTCTGACACTTCCTTGCAGCTTTCGACTCTTTTCCCTCTCAAAATACTTGAACCAAACAGTCCCTTGCTCTGTTACCTATGCATTAGAAGAACTGGTGAGAAGGCATAAAAAACAGATCCCTCTGACACTCAAGTCCAATCCGGTTTGTCAAAGAATGACAATTACAGTGTGTAGAAAAAAAATAAAAGAAGACTTAGAGTTTATGGTTTGTCAATTTTTTTCGTTTCCCCCAACTCTCTCTATGAAAAGGGGCTTTTGTTACATTGTGAATATGTAGTCAGACTGAAGGGAAGGGGTACATGTGTCCATCGAGCACACTTTTTGTCAGAACCGATTGCATCGCGCAACCGGTTCTGAGCTGTTCGCTGCATAAAATAGGGGGCAGAATTGGAATTTTACCCCGTATGATTTGCAAAAGCAAGACAGATGATGCTCTCTTGTTTGAGGAACGAGTCTTCACTTGCGATTGATACAACCTTTCAATTTACGGGTTGTTTGGTTCATTTATTATATATTAAGAAATATAATTTCATGTACAGAAACCTAAGTTTTGGGGTTTTTAAACTTTTTTTAACAAATAGATTGTTCGGGTTTGGTTCGCACATAAAATATGATGGGAAACCAATGTATGGACTTTTCTTATGTTTGATTTGTATGAAAAAAGAGGGAAAATTTTTATTGATTTGATATTTCTTATTTTTCTTGTGTTTGGTTAGTATTGAAGTGTGTAGGGAAAAAGTGTATACGGTCACCATGGTAAGATTACCCCCACTAAAGACAAATTTATTTGTGATCATTATGGGAGGTAATCTTAATAACAAAATAAAAGTATGAATATAACATGAACAAATAGTAAATAACTGAATTCATTATAAATATTTGTTTGCCATAAAAATCATACGAAACCTAGAATAACATGATTAAATTACTATGAACTGCGTACCTGATTTGACATGAAAAATACATGTTTGACATGAAAAAAATCACACGAAACCTGTTTTCCGAGAAAAAATAAGCGAGACCTGTAATAACCTGATTATTCATAATTTTATGAAATACGTACCTGAATTAGCGAAAAATTCTTATGAAACCTATAAAAAACATATAAACAACCCGATTAGTCATAAATATGTTTATGACATGGCAAATAGCATCAAACCTGGAAATACCAAACATGTACGTAATGGAGACTAAGTAGTTGAGTCAACTATCAGAAACACAACCAGTTAGGTTTCAAAACCATGAGCGCTTCAAAACCATGGGCAATACCTTGGATGTGGATAATGTAAATATTGCTGAAGAATTAGGATCTACTTCATTAGTCAAACATAAAAGTTAACAAGTCACAAATGTCAAAGGCTAGTGAGTTATCAATCAGAATTTTATTCATCACTTTACTTGGATGTGGATAATGTTCACTCTAATGGCGATGTAAGAGATCAAAGTTCAGAGGGATTTCACAAGTGCATCTTTAAAAAAATCCCCCAAAACAGTGATCAAAACCAATCAAAAGCACCTGAACCCAACAAAACTTACTGCAAATAAACTTCTAATAAACACCAACAAATGCTGCCGAACAACAAATGAACATGTAACAAATCAAAACTGGCTGAAGGAAAACTAGATCAGTTAACTGAATCAGTTATGCACATCAAAACTAGCTGAAGGAAAACAAATTTTATGATAACCAGCTGAAGGAAACACAACAAACAGCAAGTAACCAACTGCAGGCTACTGACTATGATAGCAAATACCCACATAGTATCAAATTATTCACAACCAGACCTTCACAAGTAAAAAGTAGCAAGTAACACACATAGTAGCAAATACCCACTATGGTAACTGAAGTAAAGTGCTTTTTGCAATGAACCGAACATTCGCCTCATGCAACATTGTTGTGCACATGATACATCAATACGCCACAATAATTCAAAGAACCACATAAAAGGAAACAATGAAAGGAAATAAAGGCAAGTATATGCAAATTATCCATGTTGATTAGAACGTTATCCATGTTTTTCCATTAAAAGCTTTATATAAACATATAAAGGAAATGTATAATTCAAGCACGAGTATATGCAAATTATGACTTAGGGCTCGAAACTTGGTCAATATCATCATTGTTAATCATCCAGTGCAATATCAATATATTGCAGGTTGCTAATCTCAGAAATTTTGACAATCATCATAGCCTAAAAGTAAAAAGTCACCAAAGTAAACTCGTAGCATAACAACCGAATGTTGTGACGGACGGCGGCGCCGAGGAACCAAAACAAACGCCGATCAAAGAAGGCCAAACAAATCAAAACAACGGCATAAAGCACAAACACCAATTTTAACGTGGTTCGGCAATTGCCTACGTCCACGGGGCAAGAAGGGGGTGGGTTTTCACTAATAGAGAAGGAGAGTACAAATTGAGATTACAAATCGCTCAAACGAACCAACTAATCTCACCAACAAATCTCTCAATCTCTCAACCAATAACCCTAACCAATTGCTCAGAAAGATCCCTCTTTTCTGTGCTACAAAATCCCCCAAAACGCTCCTACAAAACCCTCAAATCGTATTGGTATTTATACCAAAACAGAAACCCAAACAGACTGCAAATAGGAACTCTAACTTTCCAAAAAACCCGTCGTAAGTCGACTTATCAGTCTGTATAAGTCGACTTGGCAGAGCGAAAAACAGCAACTGGAGAACAGATCGTAAGTCGACTTAACAGTCTATATAAGTCGACTTGGCAGAGCCAAAACCAACAATTCCAGAGCAGAACGTAAGTCGACTTATAGTCGGCTTACCATAAGTCGACTCATGCCTGTGCATGAGTCGACTTATGACACAGAATCTGCAAAAACCGCACAAAACTAGAATTTTCCAAATTTCTCCACAATTCTTCACCTCGGCAAAGTTTTCCCAAAACTGAGCCGACACCAACCAACAAATGCCTCACGTGTTGAGACCCAAATGGGAGTGCGAACACTCACCCCAAATGTCGATGTCGCTCACCAAATCGGCTGCATCAAAATGACTGCCTACGTATCCTTTGCCCAAGGAATCAAGCCTTCACGTAGTTCACCCGACGGCCTCCAAAGGCCCTCAATCCGATAGAAGAGTACGCAACCCTTCTCCATCATCACCAAATCTGCGACTGATAGCACCTTCAATGGCCCCGAACTGACTCAATCCAAACACCTCCACCTGAGGTAAACCAATGGCCATATCCAAAATATCTCTACCAGCTGCACTCGAATCTACCAACTCGTCATCCGCATCCAAATTCAAATGACTCACATGCTGTGTCACCTTAGCTGGAATCTCCAATAATGCAGAATGACCTGGAGTACATGGAGTAATCTCCACCCAACGTGGAGTAGCATCACTCTCCATCTGCTGCGACATCCGAACGATCTGATCAACACTCTCCACCTGCTGAGAGTCCAATGTGACATACCTGCTCAGAACAAAATCAGAAGCTCCCAAATGATAATCAACTGAGCCTCTGAACCCCAAACGTGTAATCGGATCCAATCTCACATCCACGATGTGACCAAGTGCTGGGTATCCAAACATCCGACGCAACCCAAAATCTGAAGCAGCTCCACCAGATCCAAAATTTCCAAACGTAGCAGTCGGCGAACTATAACTAAGATGACCCAAATATGTCGAAGCTCCAGAACCAATGCTCGACAACCAACGCCGATCCTCCTCCAGAAAGGAACGACCCATCGAAACTATCATCTCATCTCGTCACCCCAAAGTCTCTACACCAATGAAGTGTCTCCTATTGCCGTGAGCTTGGCACACACGCAAGAAAGGACCCCTACCAAAGCTGAAACAACGAGTTACCTTTCTGCCAATATACTTCCTCCAATTATTGTTGACTTCTAGGACTTTACACCAACGGGAATTGGTCGCGACCCAATAATGCCTAGAACAATCATCAACTGCGGAAACCAAGATACGATTACCTCCCAATGATGCCTCCTTGGAAGGCCCCCAAATGCCTGACTGAACACCTCCTAAAAGACCCCTCGCTCGATGGATAGGAGTGCCAAACTCCACCACAGTCTTGCTCATCCTAATGTGCTCACAGGACTTCAATTTGCAGGTCATAGCACTCCTCAACAACCAATGCACGGCATTACCAATCATATACCCCAGCACCAAACAATGCCACAGTCTAGCCGAATCTGATGAAGTCGTCATCTCCCTATCAATCACCGTGCTTCCGTGCAAATAATACAAATTTCTCCTTCTGACGCCCTTCATCACAATCATGGACCCAAATGTAACCTTCAAGCGTGCATCCGCCAAGGTCACCCTATAGCCTGTTACCTCCAAAGCTCAAAGTGAAATGATGTTCTTCTTCAACTGAGGAACGAACCTCACTCCAACCAACTCCCGAATCACCCCGTCACTCATCCTGATCCGAACGGTACCGATACCACCAATAGAGCATTTGTGATCATTCCCCATGAGCACAAAATCCCCTCTTTCCAACTCCTGAAAGCTGGAGAACCAATCCCTCCTAGGACAAATGTGGTATGTAGCCCCCGAATCTAACATCCACTCTATAGAGTAGGCAACACAAACTGACGGCAGTACAGATAATGAGTAGCCCGAAGAATCCGAATCTGAATCGTTGCCACTAGCCTTGACAATATTCACCTCTGAAGCTTGAATAGCTTTTCCCTTATTCTTCCCGGCTCGATCAACTAACTTTGGGCATTCGGCTTTCCAATGTCCATCCTCTTTGCAAAAGGCACACTGATTCTTACGAACTCCAAGGTGTGCCCCTCTAGACTGCGACCTCCCACTACGGTTTGGACCTTTTGCTCTTGTGACCAACGCCCCCGCTACCGGCTCAATCGAAGTCTCCTTATCCTTCTTTCGAAGATGATAATTCACAAGTGCAGCGGTGACCTCACTATACGAAAGAGATGCCTTCCCATTAATAAGAGTAAGAACGAAGGTCTCATATTCCTCGTCGGGCAAAGAACTCAACAACAACAACGCCTTGTCATCATCTTCAATCACCACATCTACATTCGCCAAATCCGCAAGAAGCTTCGTGTAGTGGTTCATGTGATCACCAATGGAGGTTCCTTTCTTCAACTGGAAGCGGTAAAGCCTCCTCTTCAAATGCAAGCGATTCTCCACACTCTTGGTCAAATACTTACTCTCAAGGATCTCCCAAATCTTCTTTGCAGAAGTCTCATTGATCACATCATACTTTAGATCTTGAGTGAGACAAGACCTAATCACACCACACGCCGTTCGATTCATCTTTTTCCAAACCTTCTCATCAATATTGTCCGGTTTCCCGTCCAACTCCAACGTATCTTCCAAATTTTGCGCGTTGAGTGCATCCATGACTTCGCATCGCCAAAGTCTAAAATTGTTTGTGCCATTAAACTTTTCCACGTTAATCTTCATCGAGTGGATATTCAAGCTTTGGACGGTCTTCACGCCGGAAGTACTGCCCACAACTCCTTCTTTCTCGGCCATAATCCTCAAAGCACCACCAAACCAATGCGGAAACAAACGAGAAATAGATCCAAACTGAAAAAGACGAGATTTTTACCAAAAAGATCCCACATTTATCACTAAACGAAGCCCTAGATGAACTTCCAAAGCGATCTACTCCTCCAAATAGCCCAAGCATAGCCCGAGCTCTGATACCAATTGTCGTGCTCTGATACCACTTGTTGTGACGGACGGCGGCGCCGAGGAACCAAAACAAACGCCGATCAAAGAAGGCCAAACAAATTAAAACAACGGCACAAAACACAAACACCAATTTTAACGTGGTTCGGCAATTGCCTACGTCCACGGGGCAAGAAGGGGGTGGGTTTTCACTAATAGAGAAGGAGAGTACAAATTGAGATTACAAATTGCTCAAATGAACCAACTAATCTCACCAACAAATCTCTCAATCTCTCAACCAATAACCCTAACCAATTGCTCAGAAAGATCCCTCTTTTCTGTGCTCCAAAATCCCCCAAAACACTCCTACAAAACCCTCAAATCGTATTGGTATTTATACCAAAACAGAAACCCAAACAGACTGCAAATAGGAACTCTAACTTTCCAAAAAACCCGTCGTAAGTCGACTTATCAGTCTGCATAAGTCGACTTGGCAGAGCGAAAAACAGCAACTGGAGAACAGATCGTAAGTTGACTTAACAGTCTATATAAGTCGACTTGGCAGAGCCAAAACCAACAATTCCAGAGCAGAACGTAAGTCGGCTTATAGTCGGCTTACCATTAAGTCGACTTATGCATGTGCATGAGTCGACTTATGACACAGAATCTGCAAAAACCGCACAAAACTGGAATTTTCCAAATTTCTCCACACCGAATACCTTAATAACCCACAGCAATAGCCATTCAATACAATGTGTGCACATTGTAGGTTGCTTGCATCTCATAAAATTTTATCAGTTGTCATATTTGTATGGTGACTTATAAAGTTCCTACAGCCACAAGTTTAATGTAAAAGTTAATATTCTATAATATTCACATCATGAAAGGTAAATATTATAATATGGAAGCAAATAAATACTTACTACATATTACAATAATATGTTCCATCATCATAATGTTCCACAAACAAAAAAATAACATTCCTAAGAGTTGTGGTCTAAATAATGCATTCCGCAGAATCCTATAATTATTTGCAGACCCTTCCCAACCTGCTAAACATGTGAATAGTTTATTTGGGGTGCAAGCTGCAAGCACATTCTGTGTAACACCTTTGCGGTCTCGAAAATCGTGCAACAAGATTAATCGGAAGCATTGCACCAACATGAGTCTCATCTATCATTGGACAGTTTAGAAGAAAATTTTAAGAGGTAAAAGTTCGAGGATAAGTTCAGGCATATAAACTTATGATCATACACTTAAAATCAAATGCTGGCAGTAAACATGTGAATACAAATTTTGTTACCCTATGAATGTTTTTTTCCTCTTAAGCATACAACTTTATCATTGCATCAGTAATGTCAAAAGAAACCTAGCTAAATAGAATCGTTCTTAAATTAAACGAAAGTTTCACTCGGGACATACAAGAAAATAAGAACATGCAAAATTTCATCATAATATTTTCTAAAATGAACATTTTAGATAATTTTAGATATTTTTGATCAAATATCATGAAAATTTCCATTTATTACCTTCTAAATTTTAGATAATAATTTTTAGATAATTGCAGATAATTTTAACTAATTATAGAAAATGCAACATCCAGCAAGCTCCAACAATATTCTAAAACATACGAAATTTTTAGATAATTTCAACTAATTTTAGATAATTTTCAGATAAATTTAACTAATTTTATCACAATATTTCTAGAACATATGAAATTTTCATCACAATATTTCTAAAATGAGAAGAAATCATACTTTAGCTATAGCAAGATCCAGCAAAAAATTCAGCAAAAAATTCAGCAAAAATACCTAATTTTCCCAATACAGGCATTGACTTTTTAGCAAGATCCAGCAAATTTTTTTTTTGAGGAACTGAGGCTTAATAAATATGAAAATCAAGCATGAAATCAACAATATAGAACTCTCGCAGGCATCGGAGAGGAATCGTGGCGCGAAGAGTGAAAAAAACGAGGGAAAGCGGTGATAACCTTAGCCCTCAACGAGTTTTCCCTAAATAAACCACAGATCTGACAATTTTGTCAGATTTTAGGCGATTTCCTCTCGTTTCGAAGGAAATGGGGGAAAGGCGAAGAGCTAAGATGGAGGGGATTTTCGCGGCTGGAGGGATGAGGGGAAGAAGCGAACCAAAGCAGAGAAAAAAGAAAACCCTAGAATAGGTTTTGTCAAGGTGACGTTGTTGTCAGTAGGAGGAAAGGGGTTTTCGTGACTCAAGTAAGCAAACCAAACGGGCCCTTAGAAAAAGTGTATGCAGAACATGACATCCTACGCGACTGAGAAGAGAACAGTATAAGATAGAATGCCTCGTTCTATATTACCCACTTCTTAGTTACGGGTAATATGCAAGCTATGTTTTCCTAGGGCAAGCGAGCAGGAGGAGGCCTATGGTTTCCCGAGCTTGATCTTCGTAAAGGAGGGGCGTATTGCGCTAGACCCGAGTCGACAGAGAGGTGGATCTTTAGCAGTTTTCTAGCCACGCCGGTCTGGGGTCAGGGTCTGCCTATCAGTGTGGTAATAGCATACCACGGTTGGGATTTAAGTAGTGTTTAGTGGCATGGACACGTGGCACGTCGTTGCTGCCTTCTTGTAATGTAACATTTTTCATGCTTAGGAGTGTTATGTCTGTGCTTGACACGGATTGTTTTTTATTTATAATATGAATATTAGATGATTCATTATATTTCTTTGTATATTATAACTTACATATCATCTATTAACTAATATGTTAATTGCTTACGAAGGAAGAGACAAAGAGAAACTCTTTTTATAATGTTATAAGAAGAAGAGAATGGAGATTTTTTATCACTTAAAGTCGATAGTTTGAGTGGTAGTGTTCTTCATTAAAAAAATTAACATCATAAGTTTGAAATTAAAAAAATTAGATAGCTTAACTATCAATCCCTCCTTTATAGATACTACTATAGTGCACGTGCGTTGCACGTGGAATTGTATTTATTTCTTGTTCTAAAATTTTTAATTATATAAGAACTTATCTAACACAACGGATAATTAAAGTTATGATCCTTGTCATGTATAAATATATATTACAATGTTCACATATAAAGATAACTACAGAGGAACCACAAATATGAAAAGGCCTAATCGAATTTAAATATTTTGATAGGTTTAATAGTAAATTTAGTAAATAGTAAGAGTTAAAGTGTTCTAAAATTAGCATTGCATGAGAGTTCTTGAGGGAGAATTATAATGTGTGCATGACTGAGGGTACTTGATGAGAGCCCTAAATTACTTCACACCACCAACGAATGTGTTAAGCCTCTACACAATCACTGACAAATCAAGCAAAATATGTAGCCCAAGGACGTACGCCAATATCCTCTTTAGAATTCAGTTCCTTCAGCATGTAACTTCTTGTAACTATGCACCACTCGAGCACTATTACTCCTAAGCACTAATGGCTTTGGAATCAGTACTAAAAGTACAATTTATAGAAACTTTATGGTATTTAAGTGAATCTAGATACATCTGATGATCTATATGTGCAAAATATGTGAAACCACGGGCAAATTTAGATTCTTGAGTTGAGTTGTAGTTGCGGGGGGGGGGGGCGGGCGGATTTATAAATTGCATATAATCCCTAGTAACATTTATAAGCTTCCCCCTTCGCCCTCCATAAACTTTAAAAACTACACCATAACCTATATCAAAACTTATTTAAAGAATTTCGAGTAATAGTTAACTTAGGGGAAGTTGGAAAAGTTTTAACGAATTTTTATTAAAACAAAAGTAAAAACTCACCATAAAATGGATGCTTTCCTCACTTCGGATTCAGTTTCTCTCTAATTTAGTGGTAATTAGAGAGGGTCCAATTATTCGAGTCATTAACTTTCATTCTAATTTACATGGCCGATCATAAGCATCATTTGTAGAAATTAACAATTATATATTTTAAGGCAAGATCTTAGGCACAAATTGTATAAATTAGAACTTTTGTTTTAACTATTCTTTTTTCTTTTGCACTATTGTCATATTGGTTTTCACAATAGGGGATTTTAATAGAAAAGTGGTTTTCAAAACAATAGCAGAAATCATGCGTGCCGTAATTTTATTCATTAAAATCCAATATATGATAAATATTAAGATTATTGGAGAAGATCCGGATCCCCCTAATTGGAGAGGAGTCGAACATCTACTATAATTATCCAATCTCTACTCTAATTATTATCTAATTGGAGAGAATTCAGAGTCCCTCACTTAGAGAGCTCAGAATCTTTAATAGTCTCTTTCTAGCTTCTACGTACTATATATTGACATATGTGTGTCCATAAAAATATACATACATTGATATGTGAAAGAAATGAGAGAATACATAAAAAATAGAGAATGAAGAATTAAAGATTTTGACCTGCTCAGATACCTCCAAAGCTAGTGCCTTCCTTCTGACCTCACTTTTGCGACAGCTGCACCCATTTATCGATAAAATTAAACTTATTTACTGGATTCCAATAATCATACTAAACCAAGAAATGAGATATTTTTTCTAATAAACCTTCACTTAAGAAAGAAGGATAAAGTTTACTTCTTGGGTGAATCAATTGAGCTTCATGGTACGTTGATCGGAAATCTTAATTTGGTATAAGAATCTTGAACATCTTGCTGTTTTTTGACAAATAAGTTGTCATAAACTAAAATATCAATACGTACGTTTTATTATACATCTTTATTTTGTTTGCATGTTACTAGAAAAACGTGTATATATTTATTATTTTTAACAATAAATTGTTATAAACTAAAAGAAATATAATGCACACTCATATATATTGATTACGGAGGAGTAAATGCTTACAAAAGAATCCGAACGCCTTGTTGTGGGACTTTTATGCTTACTCATGATACACTTGATATATTATAAATAATTGTTTACATATTGCTAAGTATTTATTAGTTTATTAACATTAAATGTTTAATATTCCTATTAATCTAATTATAAATATTTATTTTTTATTATCATTTCTTTAGTACATGTTAATAGATATTATTATATTGAGTTATTATTATATAATAATAGAGAAGGAGTTTAATTGAATTAATTTTCTAATGGTAGTGAATGCAAATTGGAGGTGTATTTATTATATTTAATTTAATTGGTGGTTATGAGAAAGATTTGAAGTGGTATGGTTTATGCCACACCCCATTTCCCAAAATACTCGGGAATTAAAACGTGAACAAGCCCACGACGTATTAGATTAATGAGAATAAATAAAAATAAACTTTTCTCCTCAACCTAATACGCTAAGCGTCAAGAAATAAATGTAAAGGTATACAGGTCTCCGATCACAGATAGCAAGAATATAATAAATAACTCAGAATAGAAAAGAACCATATCATAAATGGAATATCATCCAAGACACAAAGTTTGGGTCAAACATGCCCTTATACGAAACTGAACAACTAAAAACTAAAGAAATATAATACATAGTCCAACAGAAAAGAAAGGAAATATTACAAAGCAACTAGAAACATCAACTAAGACGAGATAACAGAACTTCGGCCTATTCTTTAACTCTATTTGTAAGAACTCCTGCTGAGAATATCCTGACCCTGGTACATCTCCAAGCTGAACCTATTCTTCCTCTAAGTCTGACGTACATCGGAGAAAACAAGTGTACGGCAGCGTGCAAGGCACACGGCAAGACCCCACAAAACAAATAGAACGAATGAAAACCCAAGCGAAAAACGATTCGATAAAAGAAATGAAAAGAAACAAGCAATTGAAAGTCCAAGAAAATCAATATGCGAAAACACTACTAAAACATGATAATCATAAGGCTAACTGCACACTGTAACCGGGTCGTGTACTAGCCATCCTAGAAACTCACTGATTCACATCTCACATAGAGTCAATGCTCATATTACCGGATAACTGATTGTTCACAAATCCGCTACGCGCATCCAATACCGCTACACGAATCAGTTAGAGAACTACACACAATCCGATCTCGGCCTGGTCCGAACTTAATCAAAGCTCAGGTGACGAAACAGGTCATGGACTAAAGTGACTACACAAATTCACTTTAACCTAACAAACCAACCCCAGTGACTTCACAAATTTACTGACACGAGCCTGAAAGATACATCAACAGTCATATCCGATCACATGAACAAAGACTTTCCCATCCTAACTCTTTCCATTTTTCTAAGTCAACGATCAAAGTCCACAATATCTCTAGTTCACCACCTAAATTCAATCAACGCACACACACGTGTTACTAGGTCTGTTCATAACGCACGATACCACTAAGTCATGAACTACTAATGATTCTCAAACACAACCATAAACAATAAATAAGTCTAACTGATTCTATGTAATAACATGATGACAAGTCAAATACATTAAAATAAAACACAAAACATGAAATGTAATCATGAACAACAAAATCATGCATGCAGTAAGGTTTCATCAATATCTTGTTATCTGAATCTCAAAACTACTCATAAAAATTATCTGCAGCTAAATAATATCTAATATGACTACGGTTAAAAATAAAATTGAAAAAACCGTAATCGTTTTACACATAAAGTGTCATAGTCTACAACTACCTGTTTTCATCGAAAATTGTTGTCTTCATTGTATAACTCATTACAACTTTTATCGTTACAATAAGTTCAAAAAGATTGGTCTTTTTATAAGACCTTTACACAATAAAAATAAAAGATATAATTCTCTTGAAAATAAATACAAGATCTGTTTATCGTCTCCTGCTTGTATGGGTGTCTTCGTCTGTGCCGGGGTTTATCCCTGGACCACCTTTGATCAGATCCGATTTTTGAAAATTTGGCAGAACTCCTACCTCACGAAGGAGGTATTTGCTTAAAACGCTGAAATCGACCAAGTGAAATCAGTAGCTCTTCTCGAGATTAAGACCAAGCCTAATCTCGAGGAACGGACGGGAACGGGCTTTAGATCCTTCGAATTGCTCCTTCTTTATGTTGGGATTAACCGGGATCTCGCTAGTCCTTACTGAAATTCATGCTCCCTTGCTCTCCAACTTGACAGCACCTCCTCATCTTGATCATTAATCCCCTCTTAAAATGAGCCCCCGAGCTCGTATTTATAGGCTTCGGTTGGGGGGGGGTTTCAGATGAGAATGAATGATTCCTTCTTATATTCAGTTAATAACTGATTAACAATGTTTGGGGATGATATCAGATCAGTTTGGATGCTCAGGAACAAACAAATCCCTAGAAAAACCGTTAAAAATCGAACAAGAGTCGAAACAATGCGCGGGGGCGAATCTGACCTGCGCTTGCGCGGGTCGTATGGATCCGACCCGCGCTTGCGCGGGTCGGTTGAGTCCGACCCGCGTGGGCGCGGGTCGGATTTGTCCGACCCACGCGAGCGTAGGAAATCCATCTTCGCTGTGTTCTTCTGTGTTTTCTAACTTTTTCGGGACTTGTAGTTTCTCCCGTTTCATGTATTTGTAGCCGACTTGTTGACTTGCACGCTTCTTTGTAGGACTGATTGTCGAACGTGCGTTGGTTGACGTGCGTGTTGGTTGATGTGCGCGTGTTGATTGATGTGCATTGATTGATACGCACGAACTGATTGACGCGCTCGTATTGACCGACGTGCGCGAGCTAATTGACGAGCACATGTTGACCGATGCGCACGAACTGATTGACATGTGCGTGTTGACCGACGCACGCGGGCCACTTGGTTCGTCGTTTCGCTTCATGCGCTTGTCGACGAAAGATAATCCTCTTAGACTCGGATAATGACGTTTGTTGTCTTCTTTCCGTCTCGAGCTGTGTACGGACACCTATAGGTATTTTTAGAAACCTACAGATACCCCCTCCAAAGTATTTCAGACTCATTTCTTTTTATAGAAGAGTCTGGAAGGCTTTGGATAAGATAGGCCTTTTCCTCAATTTCATAGAGGGACCTGTGAACTGCTTTAATTCTTGACTTCTTCAATCTTCATTCTATTCAGTGTTTTGTCGAATAGATGAAGTTCTTCCGCCGCTGCGTTTATCGTCTGACCGTTGTTGAAGTCTCGAACTGACGTTGGTGTGTAAGTTTCTGAACTTGGCTCGTATCATTGAGTTGACTTTGAACTGATCATCTTTGTCAGAAATTCATATCCGAACTTTGGAGTTGATCAGAGACCATGCGTTGACCGGTGTTGACTTTCATCGCCACGTGTTGACTGGCGTTGACCTACGGCTATGCGTTGACTAGCGTTGACCTTATGGTTTTGCATCGACATACGTTGACCTTTATTGCAATGCGTTAACCTTGGGTCAACACAGTTTAAGTTCTTAAGATGTTGGAGCGCGGCGGTACCAAACGTTAGGTTGTAGGACCAACTGTTAAAGTTGATTCATCTGCCTGTATGGATCTTATCCTGATACTGTTGGATGCTCAAGTCACGAGACCAACTAATGAAGTTGATGTGTCAATGCCCCGCATTTATAGAATTTTTGATAAATTCTTAGCCATCAACGGGTTTGATTAGACTTTACCGACTACTGTTTGAGTCGGGCTAACATGCAGATTGTTTAAATCCATTCTGCACATAACGTTGTGCTAAAAGAGTTAACCCTTTTAGTGCTACGATATTGAATATGTAGACTTCGTCTTTCTCCTATGAAAATACTAAACAGCGACGTGTATCAAACGTAGACTTAGGATTTTTAGCAAATCCTCAGCCTTCAATGGATTTGACATGCCTTTACCAATTACCGTTTGAATCGGGCTTGCATGCGGATTGTTTAAGTCCGTTCCGCATGTAACGTTATGCTAAGAGAGTTAACTCTCTTAGTGCTACGATATTGATACGTAGACTTTGTTTTTCTTACGAGAATAGACTACCCGATAACGCGTGTTAGGCGTTGACTTATCCCTACTTAGGATTCGGGATAAACTTCCCTAGACTGGATTCTGGTGTCATTTTCAATTAGTGAAAGCCTAAACCAGTAACGTGTGTTAGTCGTTGACTTATCCCTACTTAGGCTTTAGGATAAAATTCCTCGTGCGTGTGAAGCACAGATTATGGCGTTATTAATAACAACCTGCCACAATGTCGAATATGTGAGGTTTTGTTCTTTTTATGATCAAGAATTAACTAGAAACGCGTGTTAGGAATTGACTTATCCCTGCTTAGGATTCGGGATAAAATTCCCCGTGTGTGTGAAGCACGGATTTTGGCGTTATGAATAACAACCTGCCACAATGCCGAATATGTGGGCTATTGTTCTTTTTACGGTTAAAAACTAACCAGCAACGCGTGTTAGGCATTGACTTATCCCTGCTCAGAATTCGAGATAAAATTCCCTATGCATAAAAGACATAGATTTTTGTTGCTACGATAGTGAATACGTAGACTCGGTCGTTTTTACAGGAACGAACCACCCAGCAACGCGGGTTAAGCGCTGACTTATCTCTACTTAGGCTTCGGGATAAAATGCCCCAGACTGGATTCTGGTGTCTTTTTCAATCGGTGAAAGACTAAACCGGCAACACATGTTAGGCGCTGGCTTATCCCTACTCAGAATTCGGGATAAAATTCTCCGTGCGTGTGTGGCACGGATTTTAGGAGTTTAAAAAAGTGGTGTCTTCTCCTGGGGCAAAGACGAACCCGATGCGGGAGAGGAAGAATTTTATATTCTATCTCCCAAAGCTAAAAAGGAAGAATTTTATATTCTATCTCTAGTCACAAAAGGAAACTCAAAGTGGGATCTCCACTTCAAGAATCTGGGAATGTGAAACTAAAAGTGGGATATCCACTCCAAGAATCAAAAAGATTCGAATAATCCTAACTATCAAAAGGTTTGATTATCGAACTAAAAGTGGGTTTCTCGTTTATCGAGAGTGAATTGTGGTTTTGACCTTAACTGTAGGAATGTTTGGCCAAGCAGGAGTTTGAGGTGACCTAACTGTATGAAGGTTTGATCATTTGATTTTAAAGTGGACCTCTCGTTCATTGGAGGAATTGAAAGAGGATTTTGGTTTTGGCCCTAACTGTAGGAAGGTTTGACCAAGTGGGAGATTTGAGACGATCCTAACTGTAGGAAGGTTTGATCACTCGATTTGTGGACCTCTCTTTCATTAGAGGAATCGAGAGAAGGATTTTGGTTATGGTCCTAACTGTAAAAAGGTTTGACCAGGTAAACAGTGGGAGTGGGAGTACAAATCACAGTAGGAGTGTTGACTCGTACCGTTTACTCAATGGGGATTCTTGGTGTCAAGTGATAAGAACTTAACACGTAGGGGTTTGACAATTCGTCAAGGATTAAGACATTAAAATTCTGAGTACTATGTCCCGACTCTAACATTGAGGATGTTGAGTGCACAGATACATCAAAAGTTTGAGTAGATTTAACCGAAAGGAATTTTGATGGTCCCACCGTCAATTAGTCTGATCGATGGGGGATTTTGTGGTGGAAGACTGTGAGTTATCAAACACCAATGAGAATTTTGTGAGGGAAGATTGATCCAACAAAGTTATCGAATCTCGCCTCAACAAAAGAGTGTTCGAAAATTACGGTAGGTTTAGTGTTTATCACTTTATTTGTAATGATCGGGTTATCCCTAAGAAAGTTACATGTAGCATTCTTCCGGAAACTTTCCGTTACATAAAACATCCACCCCCAGCCTCCTTTGCGAAACTGGGTCTAACATTGTACTCAGTTACATGACCGGGTTATCCTTAAGAGTATCAGGCATGACATTGTCCAGGAACTTCCCGTGAAAGAAAGGAAACAGTTTAGACTCATATACATGTTGGAGTTTTGAGAAGCAGTTTATACTCGTATACTCTTCGAAGTGTCGCCATTCCTATTTAGCTTATCCCAGGGTTATGACATTGGCTTCAACCAAGGTTTGGATGCTATTCTTGAGAACAAAGCAATCCTTAGTGGGATGAAGGACCCTCCTATGGTACGCATAGTACTTTGGATCCATAGTATTGTCAGCTTTCTCCTGATTTGTAATAGGTGATAGCTTGATCTTGTTGTTTTCAAGGAGGGGTTTGAAGATGGCTGGAACGTCTTCGTCCTTGAAGGAGTACTCTTTTTAGAGTCTTGAACCCGAAGTCTTCTGTTGTCTTCGGAGTTACTGTTGCGATGTCTGGTTAGCATCAACAGCTGCTGCAGGTGCTTTCCCTTTACCATGGGAGGCGAACTTTGATTTCGGAGGGTTAGTCGTCGGTTGGCTTCTTTCGGCTTTTTTCCTTCTGAAGAAGCGTTCGGCCTGCTCTCCGCGCACCTTCAACTCTTTCCAGTTGTTGGACGGTGCTACTCCCATAACCTCCAACACGTCCAAGAAGAGGTTATTCTGACAGGTTTGAAGGATGAAGTCCTCTGTGATCGGATCTCAGTAGTTTATTGCTTTATTCCGGAAGCGTTTGATGAAGTCGTCGACCGTCTCGTCATCTTCTTTCTTATCATTGAAGAGTGTCCTGATTGACACCTCAGCATCATCATCAAAGAAATGGGCGAGGAATAGGCTCTCCAGGTCTTCCCAGTTATTAATACTTCCGGACTTAAGACGGCAGTACCAATCGAAGGTGGGCCCGCGAAGGGTGCTAACGAATGACTGAACCATCAAGGCTTCATTGCCGAAGATCATATCCAAGTAGGATTTGAAGTAGATCAAATGTTATGTGGGCGAACCCTTCCCATCAAACGGCGTGAAGTTAATCAGGTTGAACTTCGCCGGGTATGCTATTGAATCCCACTCTCTTGGATAGGGATATGAAATGTCGGTCCTTTTCACCTCTCGAGCAGACATTAGAGCATTGATTTTGCTCTCGAGATCTTTCATTTTCTCATCCTTGCTCGTATCGGGCTTTGGATGATTCTTAAGAGGAACAATGGGGCCACCCATAGTGTTGTCGTTTTCAGTAAGACCACCCCCAACGTTCTGGTCAACTGGAGGGTTATCAGTATTAAGGTGTTCATCCTCATCTGAATCGCTAGCTACTTGGTTAACATTATTGCGATAACTGGATTCACCTAGCTGATTCGACAAGGCTCGGATCTATTGGTCATGCTCTTCCCTCATCCGTAACATAGTCATTTCCATTACAAATTTAAATGCTTGCTTCTGCTTGGCTAGAGCATCCTCAACCATTTTAGTTGCTTCCTCGGTGTTAATCATAAACACTTCGTGGGATTGCCCTAGGCTAGATACCGTATTGTCAGAAGCGACTATAGAGTTAGCATCTGAGGCTTCATCATTCAAGGATAACCCTCTCTGCATTCTTTGGTAATCCCTGCGTCTAGTAGTCCCTGTGCGTAGCCGAGTCAGACGATGCGATACGAGGGAATCAGAAGTAGAAGGTCGAATCGACTTTTCTTTATCAACCATATTTATTATGACTTCTGGATGTTCGTCACCTTGAACGTCCGATTGTTTCTTACGGAGATGTTTTGGTTTGGACTTGGCCATTCCGTTGGAGATCCTCTCAAATACCGGGACCCTTTGCTGAGCGGTCTTGGGGCAGCTACACGCTGATAATACTGCCCTAATAAGTTCGGCGCACGGGCAGTGAGATTTTGTTTCCTGGGTATTTTTCTTCGAAGAATTATTCGTACCCCCAGCCCGATAGTACAACTCGTCGGTCAGATGACCGAAGCAACCTATCGTGTGCTGGCACGACTCCCCTTGTATAACGTTGTCATCGTCAGATGAATACGTTTCTTTCAGGGGATTTGTCATCTTGTTGGCGTTCTTAAGAGTCACGCGTTTAGAGTCATGCATTTGTATGCGTGAACTCTTGACGGGCTCTTGGACTTTAATTTGCTATCCGAGGTGGTCAATTAGGGGAGTTTTCCGTGTGCGACCCCCAGCTCGAGTAATTGCTCGGGATTCAGTCACCCGACCCTAGCGTTCATTGACCAGGGCTTTGCCTCGACCCACGTGCGAAGGACCAAGATGATCTGTGATCTTCATCTTAAATCGGGACAAATTCACGCTGTCACGGTGCTCCATTGGAGGTGAGGAACTCGAAGGGATCGCCGAAATAGGTGTAGAACGTCTTCTATCTTGACCCTGGTACGAGTCAGATTTGAGTGACCCACGGGTTGGAGGGTCGGATCCGGGTGACCCGCGGCTTGGAGAATCGGATTTGGGTGACCCACAGCTTGAAGGGTCGGATTTGGGTGACCCGCGCTTGGGAGGGTCAGATTGAAGTGACTCGCGCCTTGGAGGGTCGGATTGAAGCGACCCACGCTTGGGAGGGTCGGATTTGGGTGACCTGCGAATTGGCGGGTCGGATCCGAGTGACCCGTATTTCGACAGATCGGATTTGAGTGACCCTCGTTTTTCGATCTTTTCGGCCGTCGTCTTGGACTTTGGCCTCCAAACTTTGTGTAGTTTTTGTGGCTTCTTTTCCACTTCTTCCCTCTGCATCATTTTGGCCTCTTGCGTAAGAATTCGCGCGTGCGCAAGCAGTGCGTGGCGCTTTTTGATCTGCTCTTCAAGCGTTAAACGGGTCCTTTTGACTTGTACACATTCACTTGTTGATGATTTGGAGGAGAGGGCATTTGTCCGCTGTTAGGGCGTTTGGCGTTGCCTAATTTTCAAATCCGTCTCGTAATGGATCCCGTCAATTGACTCCAAAGCCCTAATGAATTGGCGCGCAAGGCATTAGCGCTGCCTTTGGCGAGCTCTCTTCGATGAAGTGGGCGTGCCTTCTATACTCAACTCCTTAATTAAGGAGGAATTCATATCTGCAGATTCGGACTCGTTGGTGGCCGAAAGGGTGTTGCAAGGTTCAGCTACCGAAGCAACGGGGGCGTTGATCTTCCTGCGCTTGCGAGAAGCAGAGGATCTGAAGGAGGAGGACGAGAGGTATTCTTCGTACTTCTATTGGTCGAACTCGTATTTGACCACCTCTTCAACCAAGATCTTAATCATCGGTTGTGACACGATGGCCTCGGCAGCGAGACCATTGACTCCCACTATGGTCGCCAGTTTGTTTTTGTCGAAAATTATTCTCTTCATTGTATAACTCATTACAACTTTGATCATTACAATAAGTTCAAAAAGATCGGTCTTTTTATAAGACCTTTACACAATGAAAATAAAAGAAACAATTCTCTTGAAAATAAACGCAAGATCCGTTTATCGTCTCCTTCTTGCGTGGGTGTCTTCGCCTGTGCCGGAGTTTATCCGTGGAGCACCTTTGATCAGATCCGATTACTAAAAATTCGGCAGAGCTCCTACCTCACCAAGGAGGTATTTGCTTAAAGCGCTAAAATCGATCAAGCGAAATCAGTAGCTCTTCTCGAGATTAAGACCAAGCCTAATCTCGAGGAACGGACGGGAACGGGCTTCAGATCCTTCGAATTGCTCCTTCTTTATGTCAGGATTCATCGGGATCTCGCTAATCCTTGCTGAAATTCATGCTCCCTTGCTCCAACTCGGTAGCACCTCCTCGTCTTGATCATTAATCCCTCTTGAAATGAGCCCCGAGCTCGTATTTATAGGCTTCGGTTGGGGGGTTTTCGGATGACATTCCTCCTTATATTCAGTTAATAACTGATTAACAATGTTTGGGGATGATATCAGATCAGTTTGGATGCTCAGGAATGAACAAATCCTGAGAAAAACTGTCAAAAACCGAACAGAGGTCGAAACAGCGCGCGGGGGCGAATCTGACACGCGCTTGCGCGGGTCGGATGGATCCGACCCGCATTTGTGCAGGTCAGATGGAACCGACCCGCGCTTGCGCGGGTCGGTCAGATCTGACTCGTGCGAACGCGGGGAATCCATCTTTGCTGTGTTCTTCTGTGTTTTCTAACTTTTCCGGGACTTGTAGTTTCTCCCATTTCGTGTATTTTTGGTCGACTTGTTACTTGCACGCTTCGTTGCGGGACTGACCGTCGAACGCGCGTTGGTTGACGTGCGCGTTGGTTGACGTGCGCGTGTTGATTGATGCGTGTTGATTGATGCGCATGAACTGATTGACGTGCGTGTATTGACCGACGCGTGCGAGCTGATTGACGAACGCGTGTTGACCGATGTGCACGAACAGATTGACACGCGCATGTTGACCGACACACGCGGGCCACTTGGTTCGTCGTTTCGCTTCATGTGCTTGTCGGCGACAGATAATCCTCTTAGACTCGGATAACGACGTTCGTTGTCTTCTTTTCGTCTCGAGCTGTGTATGGACACTTATAGGTATTTTTAGACGCCTACACTACCCACACAAAATCATAAATTACTTAAAATCCAAAATAAATTATTTTTTTGCAAATAAATTCCTTTAAATAATCATAATTATAAAAAATGATTCTTTTCCAAAATAATTCTTTTTAAATTATTATAATTTTTCTAAATGATTCTGTTCTCAAATAAATTCTTTTTAATTAATATAATTATCCAAAAATGATTGTGTTGATGAAATAAATTCTTTTAATTCATAATAATCATTCTAATATAATCTTTTCTCAAAATACTTTAACAATTCAAAATCACCCATTTTTTCAAAATAAATTATTTTAAATTATCTATTTTAATAATTATTCAAAACCAACTCCTTTTCCAAATAATTTCTTTTCTCATCATAATAATTCTAAAAACATCTCAACATAACTACTTTTACACAAAATAATTATTTGTTTAAATTACTTATCATAATATCATTATTAATAATAATCATCCATAAGCCCACGTAGATAGTAACAATATCACGATATAATCTAAGCAATTAATTAATAACAGATATAAATAATAAAATAACAAGTCAAAGGGAAGTAAGATCTTGCCTCGGTGCATTGAACAAGTCGACTTCAATGGCACAGGTCGGATCGGACGCGGAGGAGCGCGACGTCGGAAGAAACTCCGACGAAGGGCTGTCCGGCGATGGGACAGCGGCGTGGGTAGCGGGTCGGGGCTGACGGTGACGAACTTGGGTAAGTGTCGGGTAGCAGCGAGGAGGTGGGCAAGGAGTCGGTGAGATCTGGCGTGGGTGATGCTGGCGGTGTTCGTGGTGGCTTGGGGCTGGAGTTGGAGGGCGTGGAGTTCGGGCTGAGGGAGTTTGGGCCTGTGAGAGCTCGTGGGCAGAGGTTGAGGATGAGGGCGTCGGAGGAGATTTTGGTGGTTCATGTGGAGGAGGAGTGGTGGCGTTGTAGGGGTTGCGGCAGCGTGGGGAGGAAGCTCGGTGAGGGCTGGAGGCGATGTCTGGCGAAGGCTGTAGGGGAGGAGGGGCTGCGGCGCGCGGCTCGATAGCTGCAGGCGGCCTGGATGAATCTAAGAGGGCAGTGAGGAGGAGATGGGTGAGGAGCAGCTCGTGAGGGGTGGCGGCTGCCCGGAGGAGGAGGCCGACGAAGGGGGTTGGGCACCGCGTCGATGATGGCCGACGGTGACAAAGGAGCGAGGTTGGGGAAGAAGAGAAGGAGAGAGAACAGAAGCGGCTGGGTAAAGTGAGAGAGAGAGAGATAAAAATAACATTTTATATATATATA